>JADMNF010000071.1:0-153870 GCA_016097085.2 Sporothrix curviconia
AAGTCGTCTCGTCTCGTCTCTTGTAACGATGCAACAGACGTAGGGTGAAAAGAAGCCTGTCCAAGTCGATGTCTCTCGTGTGTATTGAGCAGCGCGTACTCCGGCGAGGGAGTGGTGCGCCGGTTCGTCGCACAATGAGTTAAGGTCAGGGCTCGTCGGCGATTCGATGGATGGCGTTGAATGCTGAAAACTATCGAGTCACAAGGCTGAGTTTGCATCATAGTGGCGGTTTTCACGACGTCATCAAGCAGCGGGAAAATCGCGACGCTTCGCGACAACACGTGATCTAGTTGCTTTAAAGTGGTTTTTAGTCATGCGGGCTACTATCGGCACAAGAAAATTATTCTTCGCCTCGCCATCTTATCGGTGAAAAGAGCGCCGAATCTGTACAGCCACTGGGCGAGGATTTTTCTAGAATTTGATACTGTTTACACGATCTAGCCTCAGGGATTGTAACTCCCAGCTTCATTTTAATGTAAATCTTTATTTTAAGCATCTCTCGCCAAGACTGCCACATGCGTTGTAGATGATGACCCACTTGCTGTGTGCTTAGCATGAGTTTTTTGTAAGGAGTGTTGAGTTCACAGAAGGAACGACCGACAATTGAATGCGATTTTGGCCTCACAATCACGACGTCGGTTTTCTCACCACAGAACACGGCACATACACAGCAGAGCCAGCCATTGGTCTGTCAGTTTCTTTCTCGAACCAGAACAAGACCGAGAGCAGAGTTTGGTGAAGGATTGCCGTTTCCAGCTCCCAGAACAACAGCCCCAAACAGCACCCACGTGTCTTTTACCAGCCTCTTTGTTCTCCTGTTACGCTTCCCCTGGCATTTTTTCTCCTCTTTCCTTATTCTCTCTCATTACCTTTAAATACTCTCCTTACACCATCCGGTTTCCCAGCTCGCCCGCCTGTTTTTGTGTGATCAACGCCCAACCACTCTCACACAATGTCTGCGTCAAACGGTGCGCCGGAAGGCTGGACTCCCAACTCCTGGAGATCCAAGCCCATCAAGCAGAGCCCAGCCTACGATGACCCCGAGGCCGTGTCCCGTGCCACGCGCGAGCTGCAGCGCCTGCCGCCCATCGTGCACCCGCGCGAAATTCTGCGGCTCAAGCAGCACCTGGCAGCCGTGGCCCGCGGCGATGCGTTTCTTGCTGCAGGGCGGTGGACTGCGCCGAGCTCTTTGACTACTGCGAACCGGCAGCCATCGAGTCCAAGATCAAGCTGCTGCTGCAGATGAGCCTGGTCCTGATCTGGGGCGCCGATAAGCCGGTTGTGCGCATTGGGCCGCATGGCCGGGCAGTACGCCAAGCCGCGCTCCAGCCCCAACGAGACGCTGCCCGACGGCCGCACGGTGCCGTCGTTCCGGGGCGACATCTTGAACGGCTATGGGCTCGACCAGCGCGAGCTCGACCCCCAGCGCTTGTGCGTGCCCTACCACCACTCGGCGGCAACGCTCAACTACGTGCGCGCGGCCATTGCATCGGGTATCGCCGACCTGCACCGCCCGCCTCGACTGGGGTCTGGGCCACGTGCGCGATCCGGCGCTCAAAGGCCAAGTACTCGGAGGCCGTAACGTTTCTGACGGACATGCTGCGCTTCATGCACACGATTGGCGCCGACAAGAACGACAAGCTCGACACCGTCGACCTGTACACGAGCCACGAGGCAACTGGTGCTCGAGTACGAGGAGCCCATGACGCGCCTGCTGCCGTCGAGCCACGGCCCTGCCCAGCCGCAACAGCCGCGACAGCAGCGGCAATGCCGTAACCAACCCTCCGCCGGCCTACTACGACACCTCAGCGCATTTCCTGTGGATCGGCGACCGCACACGCCAGGTGGACCACGCGCACGTCGAGTTCTTCCGCGGCCTGGCCAACCCTGTCGGCGTCAAGGTCGGCCCCACGACGCCGCCCGAGGACCTGCTGACTATTCTACGCGCACTCAACCCGTCGTGTGAGCCCGGCAAAGTGACACTCATTACGCGTTACGGCGCAGCACGTGTGCGCGAGCTCCTGCCTGCGCACATTCGCGCCGTCGAGGCAGCGAGTACAAGCGGTGTGTAGTGTGGCAGTGCGACCCGATGCACGGCAACACGCAGACAACGACAGGCGGCATCAAGACGCGGCACTTTGCGGACATCCTGGCGGAACTGCAGGAGACGCTGCTGGTGCATACGGAGGAGGCAGCTACCTGGGCGGCGTGCACCTGGAGCTGACGGGCGATGCCGTGACCGAGTGCCTGGGCGGCTCCGAGAACCTGGACGAGGATGACCTGTCGACCAACTACACGAGCTTCTGCGACCCGCGGCTCAACGAGAAGCAGGGCGCTGGAGATGGCGTTCTTGATTGCCGACCACCATCGGACCGTGCGCCAAGGCAAGGCAGAGGAGAAGTGAGGATTTAAAGGGGGAGCAATGACGATGCCCAGGTGGCGTTTCCTCAAAAGTTTTGTATTTATGCCAATAGCATTATACCGGTTGCTCAAACAAAACAGAAACAATAACAAAAAAAGTTCATCAGCAGGATGGGAACACACAAGGTGTTTATTTTTCTTCAATCGCTCGAATTTCAAAAATGGAAACGCGAAATGAATGCGTATCCAATGCCAAATAGATTAGATCTCTACAAATGGCAGGAGATTTCCTTCCTCATGCTATTATTACGCGCGCTGCCTTTCGCCGGTCCCCGACTCGCTTCACAATAGCTTAATAGACTGAGCGCCTCAAACGCATCGCCGGGCTCCAGCGTCTGCCAGCTCGACACCGAGCCGGGCTCGACGCACAGCATGTTCTTGTAGCCGTCCTTGGGCGCAAAGTCGCCAATGCTCTTGGTCTTGTCGCCCCACGGATTCCACACCACCGCATCGGACAGATTGTCGCGGGTAATGCCGTACTTGGGGCGGCCACCTCGACAATGGTCAGCGCCTGCGCCGCACCAGCCTCCGGCTTGTAGACGCGGTCCGTCTCGCCGGTAATGTCCACCTTGCCTCGGCCTGGGTCTTGACCTTGAAGCCGTCCACCTTGTCCGAGTACGACGCGCCACCAAGGCCGTCGACCTGCACCTGTGTAATGTCCTGGTTATGTTAGTGATTGTAGTGTGGAGATTGCTTGTCAAGATATGCGAAGAAAATGTAAAGAAATGCAAAGAAATGCCAAAAAAGACAAAAGAAAAACCTACGCCAACGCGAAAGTATGTGTGCAGGAGCACCTGAAAGTCAAACGCCTTGTCGGTCTCGTTGTTGGTCACCACAAATGCTTGTAACCAGGCTGCCGGGCTCCAGCGTCACGCGGTACAGCAGCGCAAAGTCAAAGGGCCACAGCGACTTGAGCTTTGGGTCGGCCGACGACGACGTCAGCCCAAAGTCGAGCTGCAACGCCGTTGGACGTTGCCGTCTTGGACGACGCATCCGCCTCGGACGTCGACCGGCCCAGAAACTCCCACCGCGACGTCCGCGCCAGGCCGTGCTGCGGCAGCTTGCTCGTGGCCACGTCGCCGGCGACTGGCCGAACACGGGGAACACCACAGGGATGCCGCCACGCACGGCCTTGGAGCCGTCCAGGACGGCGCTCTCGCTGAGCCACAGACGCTCCTCGGGTGCGCCGCCACCAACAGCACCCTTCCACGAGAGCACGGTGGCGCCGGTCAGCAGCACCTCGACGGATTCGCCCGTGGGCAGGACGGCAGTGACACGGTCGCCGACGAGGTCGACACGCGCCTGGGGCGGGGCCGCCGGGGTGGCAGCAAGGGCGCTGGGCTTGTTGCGGCGGTCCATGGCGTGTAGAGTGGCGGATATCGGTCAAGTGTGGGCTTGAAGGAGATGAGGCTATTCAGGAGGACGTTGGCGAAGAGCTGTCGAGGCGGGGATATTGGGAGGAGGTGGAATTGTGTGTAGCAGTGTTGACAACATGCGAGATCTAGGGGGGAAAGAAAAAGAAAAAGGAAAAGAGGAAGAGAAGGAGACCAGAGCGGAAAACAAGAAGAGTGTCTGTCAGGCTGGGGCAGGTTTGATCGGTTTCAAGACAATGCGGGGCTGCTCAGTGACTGTTCTGGCGGGTTTCAATGCGCTGCAGAACCAGACAAGGCGAAAGAGGGAGCAGGAGCTGGGGGCGTTTGTGCGGCGGAAGTCCCGTCAGAATTACGAGCTGTTTTTATGGAGCACTGAGAGCTCTTTCGCTGGTGAGGGGTGCCTGCCTGCTTTGGCATTCTCAACCACCTCTTGTTGGTGTTGATGAAGAAGGCGCGGGCAGAGCGCAGAAGGACACAGGGACAGGGCGATGTGGATTCACGCCAATGGGAGGCAAAGAATGAGACATGAAACGCTGAAGCTCGCAGGGTTGCAGCTTCCCGTTTTGCGTTTTGCTGTGATCTCTTAACACTGAGTACGAAGCCCACCACTCGCTCTTTCCTGCTCTACCAAGAAGCTTCAATGTTATTTCTCCCTTTCCGCCGCCCCTCCCTCCACTTCCGAATGGGGCAACTAGTGTGGCTGGTCCCTGAAACCACTGGGCCCTACGGTTGGCATTGGTGGGAAAACGCCAGACGTACATGTAGACGGCCACTGCCGCCGCGATCGCGACAGATCTTCGTCTTTGCAATGGAGACGCCGTTTCGTGCGTGGTGTATTTTGGGTTCTCGATGCGAGCCCTCCTGATTACAGTCTTTGTTTTGTTGGTTTTCAGCTACCTTGCACTCCAAGGGTTGCTCTTGCCTCCCAAACATCACGGCGCCTTCCTATTTCGGTCATTACGCTGCCTGTGCCGAGAGGCATCTAAAGCTTTAAATCTGTACACCATAAATACAGTATAGTTATATTGATATATTCGTATACAGTTAACGCCACGTCTACTACAAATTCCGTCCCATTGGCCGCTCACGAGGCAAAGTCAAAAGCCTCCTTGATGTCTAGCTCCAGAGTCGCCTTCACATCACGCGGGCTCGAGCTCGTTGCGACAGTCACGCTGTGCCGGCCGCCGTCAACCCGCCACGCCTGGCCTTCGACCCAGTACGCCGCGCCGTCGCGGGAGAATGTCAGCTGCGTGCGCTTCGACTCGCCGGCACTCAGGTGCAGCTTCTCAAAGGCCACGAGAGATTTGGGTGGGCGTCCTGCGCCGGCACCCTCGGCCGGCGGTGCCAGGTACAGCTGGACCGTCTCTGATCCGGCCACGGCACCCGTGTTGGTCACGGTCACGGACACTGTCACCGTCTCGTTTTTAGTACTGGCGAACGTGCCCTCGAGGGCGGCGTCGGCAAATGCAAACGAAGTGTAGCTCAGGCCAAAGCCAAAGGGAAACAGGACTTCACCCCCGTCAGCGCCCTTGCCATAGGTGCGGTCAAAGTGGCGGTAGCCGACATGGACGCCCTCGACATACTCAACCACCTGGCTGTCGTAGCTGTCGAGGCCAAAGTTGCCAAAGCACGGGGAGTCCTCGTACCGCTTGGGCCACGACACGGGCAGCTTGCCGCTGGGGCTGACGGCGCCAAAGATGGTGTCGAAAATGGCATTGCCTGTCTCCTGGCCGGCGTACCACGCCTGCAGCACGGCCGGCACTTGGCCGAGCCACGGCAGCGCAACCGGCACACCCGTGGTAACAACGACAATCGTGTTGGGGTTGGCCTTGGCAACAGCTGCCACAAGCCTGTCCTGCGAGCCGTCGGCGGGCAAGGTCATCTCCGCCATATCTTGGCCCTCGGTCTCCCATTGAGCCGTGTTGCCCACGAAGCAGATGGCAAGGTCTGCCTCGGAGGCCAGGCCCACGGCTTCGGCGAGCAGGTCGGCCTCCATATCGGCCTGTGGAACAAAGCCCAGGTGAGCAGCAATTAGGTTCTCGAGCAGGTGCAGCTCGGCATTGTTTGTGGGCGAGGGGATGGACTCAATGACGAGCTCATACACCTTGCTGGCAACAAATGTGTGCTGGAACCGGATCTCGTCCTGGACGCCCAGAAGGAAGGCCATGCTGTCGCGCAGCTCCTTGGGCTGCTCGGTCACAAGCTCGCCGTTGATGAACAGCTTGGAAGGGCCGAGGCCAGAGAAACTGAGGTAGTGGGTGCCTGAGATGGGTGCTGTGTACGTGCTGGTGAAGCGGGCCGACTTGGCACCGACGGCAGACGTGTTCATGAGTGTCGTGAAGGCGCCGCGAGGATACTCCTCGGTATGGAATGGCTCGCCCGAGAAGTCCGGCGTCTTGTAGTAGTCGGCAATGAAAACCCGCGTTGCCGTTGCGGTTGACGGCGCCGGCCTCAACGTCGGGGTATGCGCGGGTGATGTTGGCGCCCTTGGACGTGGTCACCTCGACGTCGGAGCCAAGGCCGGTCTTGAACGCCTCGTACGGGCTGACCTTGTAGTGGCAGTTGAGCGACGCACTGCCGCCGCGTGGGCTGCCGCATGGTCCACCAATGGTCCGACCAGGGCAATCTTGCGGCACTTGGTCGCGTCCACGGGCAAAATGGCCGCCTTGGTCTCGCTGCCGTCCTTGTTCTTGCTGCTGTCGTTCTTGAGCAGTACAATGCCCGCTGCACCAGCCTCGCGGATCAGAGCACGGTGCTCGGGCCGGTCAATAGCCTGCTCAGCCGGCGTGTCTCTGCGGTCCGTGAGCTTGCCCGTCTGCCGCAGCAACTTCAACAAAGCTAGAACACGGTCATCCACATCCTTTTCCGTGATGCGTCCGGCAGCCAGACTCGCCTGGACATTGTCCAGTGTGCGGTGCTTTGCCGGGCCAGGTGTCTCCACGTCGAGGCCGTACTTGAGGCTGTCGTCGCAGTTGGACGTTGCGCCCCAGTCGCTCATCACCAGGCCGTTGAACCCCCACTCCTTTCGCAGAATGTCTCGTAGGAACAGGGGCTGCGCGTCAATGTGTGCCCCGTTTGACCTTGGGGTAGCTCGACATGACGCACCACGGGTCCGCCTGGCTTGGCCACCATCTCAAAGGGCTTGAGGTAGATCTCGCGCAGCGCCCGTTCCGAAATGATCTCGTTGACTGTGAACCGGCGCGTGTCCTGCTCATTGGCCACGTAATGCTTGACTGTGGCAGCGACGCGCTCGCTCTGCAGGCCGCGAATATACTCGATTGCCAGTGCGCCGGAAACAAACGGATCCTCGGAGAACGCCTCAAAGTTGCGGCCACCGACAGGCGAGCGGTGGCAGCAGACGGTCGGGCCGAGCAGCACATAGGCGCCCTTGGTCTGGGCCTCCTGGCCGAGGGCAGCTCCGACCGGTGGCACAGGTCGCGGTCGAAGGCGGCGGCGAGCGAGACGCAGGCTGGGAAGCAGGCAGCGGTCGTGCCATCGAAGAAGTCGGCGCCACGTGCACCATTGGGTCCGTCACTGAACTGGAGATTTTCGTGAGCGAGATGTTTGTGAATGTTTATAGGAGGAGGAGCTTATAGTACCCTACCTTTAAGGAAGGAATGCCAACGCGGTCAACAGCGGCAGTCTCCCAGACATTCTTGAGACTCAGCAGCGAGATCTTCTCTTCGATTGTGCATTGTGTAAGCAGGGCGGCGAGGTCGCCGTCAGAGGGTGTGGCAGCCATGATGGGATGCGGAGCAGAGGAGGAGGAGGAGGAGGGAGGTGAGGGGGAGAGGGGAGAGGGAGTTGGGGAAAGGCAGAAGGAGGGGAGGAGGGTGGTGTGTGTCTCGACGAGCTGGGTCGTTTGTTTTCGCGTTCGGCCCAAGCAAAAGGAAGAATCCGGGAGGTTTTTAACAGACAATGGGGTCCTGCGGAGAACGATGCAGGTTCTATCTGGTCATGCGGTAGCCTTGGCGAATCTCGACGCGATGGAGATAGTCTGGCCTATCACCGTGTTGCCGGTTTGATCATGCGATCCTGCCCGTGTAGCTATTGCTTTGGTTGTTGGCCGATTCTCCGCGACTTTTCGTAATTCTCCTGATTTTCTCCTGGAGGCAGATAAATCTAAACGCAAATCTCACAGCATCACAGGTTCACTTATGAGCACCACCCGGAGAATTAGACGGAGAATCCCCCCGCCAACGTCGCGTGTGGCCATTTATTTTCGGTACAGGCCGAGACTACGGAGTACATATACATGTAATACGGAGCACTCGAACGCGTCTCGACCTTTGCATGCTGCGGGGACAAGCGTTTAGTGTTTTATTTTGTTTTCTTTTCTTTGGGTCCCTTTCTTTTCACCATCTCAATTTCCCTTACTGTTGTCGCCGTTCTTGGGCTTGTGGCGTGGCCTGGAGAATCTCTAGCGCCCTGGCGCGCTCTCGCCTTTATTCCCTGCCAGACTGGATCACCAGATGCCGGGCCTAGCCAAAAACTCGCATAGTCTGATTCATTGATACTCTCTTCATATCCATACGTACAGCACCTGCAGTTTCTCTAGGGTTTCTCCAGAGGTTTCTCCGCTAGCGTGCGCAAAACTGCACGGGCCCGGTCCATTCTGGTCGTTCTTGCCTCTTTCTCCCCATCGTCTCCTCGTTTTTCTCCTCGTTCCCATGTACTTTCCGTCCGTGTTGGCTCCTTCCTCGCGTTCGTCCTGTGTCCTCGTGCCTTCTCCATTTTGTTTCAACCCCAGGTTTGTATGCAGTTCCGGCCCCTACTCCCCGGATGTGATTTGCCAGCGTGTGACCCATCATTCTATCCCCTACCCCCTGGGGCTCCACATGCCATGCTTTCCCTTTCTGGTAGCGGTACTCTACGTCGTAGTCCGTCTCTCATGACCAAAGGCAAAAAAAAAGAAAAGGACCAGGCTCACTATGCAGAGATCCGTTTAGCCTCGTCTATTATGTTCTTAATTTTCATGTCTTCCTTGCGCTTTCCCCTTTCGTCGTCTTGCTTTGTCGCCTCTTACTTCTGCATTTCGTCTTTCTGTTCCTTTCTTTTTTGTTCCTATTTTTCTATTTTTTTTGTTTCTCCCCTCCGCATTTCATGCATGACACGCCCGCTTGTCTCTCCATATTTGACGAGGGCCTCGCCAACCTGCCGGACTATAAAGAGGTCTTGATGCGTCCGTCATTGCCGATCGTCCTCCCCTCTGTGACTTTCCTTCCCTCGTCTTCTTTGGTTCATCGTCATCCCTCTTCCCTTCTCTTCACACGATAGATTGACTCCCTCTCTCCTTTCTCATCATATCCCCACCCCACAATGACTGACATCAAGACGACCACACTGGCCGCGGAGCACGCTGACGCCGTGCCTGGAACCGAAGATGGCCAGGCCATCATGACCACCTCTGCTCTGGCCGCCCGCTTCGAGCACCGCCAGCACTTCGCTCACCCGCACGCAGGCCCTTCCGCGACAAACACCAAGCCGCTGGCCTGGTGTGCCTACATGTTCTTCGTGTGCATCATGTGGGTTTCGACAGTCTGGCGGGTGGCATCGTCGTGGCCATCAGCGAGTTCCGCAAGGACTTTGGCACGCCTACGAGGGTGACTATGTTGTTTGATGCCAACTGGCAGCTGGGCTGGTCCGCGGCCACTCTGTCTCGGTCTCGTATTTGGTGGTCTCATTGCTGGTCTCACCATTGACCGCTTCGGCCGTCAGCCCGTGCTTCTGTTTGGCTACTGCATGACCATTGGTGGCGTCTTCCTCCAGGTCTTTTCCAAGTCGCTGGCCCAGTTCTTTGGCGGCAAGCTGCTCACCGGTATTGTATGTGCTTCCCTTCTCTCTGTCTCTTTTCTGTGCCTCTTTCTGGCGACATGTATAATTTTGTGCCCTTTGTTGCTGACGGCTCCTCCAGCCCATGGGTATCTACACAACTGCCGCTCCCTCGTACGCCTCCGAAATGGCCCCCTCGCCATCCGTGGCTCCATCTCCGCCGGCATGAACTTTGCCATTGTCCTGGGCCAGCTCATCGGCTACGGCGTCACGCGCCAGGCCAGCTTCTACCCGTCGACTCCCGCCCAGTACAAGGTCCTCTTTGCCACGCAGTGGGGCTTCGTGGTCGTGTCTCCTGGTCATCCTGCCCTTCTTTGTCGAGTCGCCTTACTGGCTCGTGGCGCACGGCCGCGAGGACAAGGCCCGCAAGAACCTCGAGAAGCTGCAACAACGCCGACTACGACTTTGACGGCCACATGGCCGAGATTCGCGAGGACCGTCAGCGCTCAGCAGCGCCACTCGTCGTCGCAGGGTGGCATGATCGAGTGCTTCTCGCGCGAGAACTGGCGCCGCACGCTCGTTGCCACCAGCATGTTCTTTATCCAGAACGCCTGCGGTAGCGCTTGGGTGATTGGCTACATGACCTACTTTATGGAGCTCGCGGGCATGGACGCCAGCAAGGCGTTCAACGTCTCTGTTGGCCTGTCGGGTGTCATGGCCGTCGGCAATGTCTGCGGCTGGTTCTTTGTCGACTGGTTCGGCCGTCGTGGCACTGCTCTCTACGGCTCGGGCTCGCTGGCGTTTACGCTGCTAATGATTGGCATCCTGTCCTGCGTCCATGGCTCCAAGCGCCACCTGGGGCCAAGTTGCCTTCATGGGCATCTGGTGCTTCCTGTACCAGGGCACCATGGGCGCTGTCGCGTGGCCTGTTTGCTGCCGAGGCCGCTACTTCGCGTCTCCGAGCGCCGACCCAGGCCCTGGCTACCGTCATGAACGGCCTGTCTTCGTGCATCTGGAGCTTCTCGCTGCCGTATGCCGTCAACCCGATATTGGCAACCTGCAGGGCAAAATTGCCTTTATCTTTGCCGCCATCATGGTCGTCTCGACCGTCTTCATCTTCTTCATGGTCCCCGAGACCAAGAACCGCACCTACCTCGAGATTGACGAGCTGTGGGCGCGCAGCATCCCGCCCCGCAAGTTTAAGCAGACCCAGCTGGTGGCTGTTGCCGTCGAGAGCGACAAGGCGGATGCGCAGGACGCCAACTAAAGATGAGCTCCAGCAGGGTTGTCTTGTATAAAATATTGAGAGAATAAAAGTAATAGGTCGCTGCTCAAGACAGCGATGGATATTATGGAGTGTGTATATAGTATCTTGGGACTCGAATAATTACAGGCTAATAAAGGCCCATTTTGATCATTTTTAATCATGGCATGTTAAAGCCCGTTCTCTTCTGTCAGGGTCTGGCTGTATGTCTTCACAGGACTGTCACTTTGCTGGGGAACAGGCTTTATGTCAGAACCAAGAAAGCATTGTAATTTGCTCATACATACCACGATTCGCCAAAACATCCCACGAAATCAAGGTGTCGATCCAGCAAAACGCCGCCATACCAGTAGTAAAAGTACAAGATAGATTAAAAAAAAGAGGTCAGACCTTGTTCCTAGACAAATGGTCTAGATCCGCTAGGATCTTGACAAATTGCGCCAGGTACTCTTGGCTGTTGCTGTCTGACGTGCTGAGCAGTGGCTGCTCGACAGATTCTTCAGCACGATCCAGCAGCGTCGCCGCAATCTCACGAATCTTTGTAATCTAATAAAAGTTAACAAGGAGACTGCTACGAAAGAAAATCGCAAAGCAAAATAAACAAAAAAGTCACGCACCATTGATGATCCGTTTGATTCCAGCACCCACGTCGGCGAACTCGTAACAGCTTCGAGTAACTCGCGGGCAATGGACTCTTTGAGCTGCCAAAGCCGCGAGCTAATGCTACTCGTCGCTGGTGGCGAGGAGACCGCATGGTCGGTAGATGGCGTTGAAAGGAGAAGATCCTGCAGCGCGTCGAGGCTGTGTGCGCCGCCCGTTCCGCTGACAGCAGGGCGGCAGCATGCGCTTCCGGGTTGTTCGTCGGGAGGCCTTGTACCTTGCTCAGACACATTTCGATAATCATGGACTGGATGTATATGCTGGTGATGTGGATGTTGGCCCGCATAATTTCAAAGTGCGACGGAACGTTGCTGTGCAGAACGTGGCGATTGTCGTCGGTATTGCGAATGGGCCGCAGTTCGTCGGGCAGGCCGTTGAGCAAGGCGTTCAGGCGAGTCATGACCTGCAGCAGCGAGTCCAGGATGGATATCTCGGACTGTGGGCCCACGGTATGGAACGGGTTGGGTATGAAGTCCTCTTGAGGTGGGAGAAGGTACTGCAATGTGTGTGACCCGGGCGACAACGAGAAGTGGGCTGGCGGGCCGGGAAATACTACGTCGAGCAGGTCGGCTACGCACAAAAACACCTTAATCAGGGCAACAAAGCCGATATCGTGGTGGCGAGCCCGGGCTTGCGGCACCGGGCATGTCACTCCGGACATGCAGCTGGGCCACCTGGTCTGGTGGTGTCAAGGCCTCGTCCCAGACCTCCAGCGGTAATAAGAACTCCCAGTCTGTCATTTTTTGGGTCGTAACTGAGGCCCGTGTGGGGAATGATAAACGACATACGGTCGTGTCTGAGGGGGTTGTGGTCAGATATTTTGAGCACAAAGCCGACAAAAAGGTTTCTGTGCACTTACACTTGAATAATAAAGAGCAGCCAAAAGGCCCTCTTGCACATCTCCGTCTCGATCGTGCTGAGGCTCTCGTAAGACGACTTCTTGTACAACTCCATGGCGCGGAACGAGAGCATGGCATCGCTGGCATATGCCCATCCCGCGTTGACTCGACCTGAGTAGTGGAAGGCCATCGCGAGTAGAACGTACACGATGATGTTGTCTACCGTGGCGTCGTTCTGCCATGCCGGTGAGGTTCCCATGGAGCTCAGCATGATGAGGTGCGCCGCACGGTCAATCAGGTCGCCGACGTTGGGGTACCACGGCGCCCCATAGCTGCCACCATTGCGCGGGATCGAAGCCACAGTCACTGCACACAATCCCATGCAGAGACGGTAGAATGCGGGGTCCGTGGCAAAGTCCCGCGCCTGCAGTTGTGCTGTGAACGATGGTATGTGCACCAGCGGGATCACGGGGTATACGCGAGCAGTAAACTCGTCAAGGATGGTGCGGAAGACGGCTTCGGGACGAGATGTTCTACCGAAGGCAGGGCAATGGGCAGTGGTGCTGGCCCGGTTGTCACGGCTTCTGTAGTGGTTGACTGCTGGCCAAGATAGTGGAGGCTGCTGTCGCCGCCACCGCTGCTGGTGCTGCTACTGTTGGCGATGTTTGGTGTGAATGAGCGTTGCTCTTGTTGACCCTCGGCATTGGTGCCTCTATTGTCATGATCCTGGCCGCTTCCGCTACCGTTGTTGTTGATATTTGTGAGTGCAACTGCGGCACTGAGCACCGACGGCTCAAGCCTGCTTCGGCGCGGCCCCGGGGTTTGCGATCAGTCAAAAATGTGCAGGATGCTTGAGACTTGAGGCATTGCCGACATGAGCTACTGGTATTCGTATCGAAAATGCACTTTTCAAGGTTAGCAACGGCAGGTGAGCGTGGAAAGAGCCTTGAGCGAGGTGCAGCCAAAACAGGACACAAGACAATGCACATCATATTCACGACCAAAAATAGGGGAATATAAATATGTAAATAGAGTCCCGCCCGTCATAGGCTCGCAGCTGTGAGATCATGCGATGAGATGTAAATGAAAACTGACCTGAACGCGTCGGTCGCGGCATAGGTCGCATGCCGGCGGGCAATCTTGCGCCCTGTTCGCGACTTTGCCGGCATGGCCACAGGAGCCCATGAATGCCACCGCGGCGGCGGCCAGACGGGATTGGTAAGATAAGGCGGCGGGTTGGTTGCCTCTGCTATTGCACAGTAGATGCATGTCGCGTTCTGCCGTCTGCTGGCCGCGGTTGCGAAAAAGTGGGTAGAGATCGAGAGAGGGCAGGTGCGACAGGCAGTGTTCTGGCAGCCCAGCCAATCGCAACGGCAGTCGGTCCACTAAATAGTTGGCAGGCCTTTGCCGCCCGCCTGCACCTGTTGTCTGCAGCGGAGGACGGAGCGCACTAAGACCTGCACGGCCAGGCCCCCTTTCCGCGCCTTCCACCCCATTCGCTGTGCTTCCACTCTATGATGGCTCATTCGCAGGCCTAGCAGCCTATCTGAACCTCCCCCACCCCAGTTAACCCGATCAAGCTGTGCCTGCCATTTCGGGGCTGCCAGATCGCACCTTCCCTCCTTCCGCTTTTGCAAGTTGACTTGGCACTTCTCACCATCTGCTGTTTGTCCTTCTCTCCTCTTCTCATCAAGCCCTCAACTTTTCTCCTGTTAGACCATTCCGTCTGCGCCCACATCCAGCATAGCGCAGAGCCGCCGTGGGTTGCCCTATCTATTATCAAACACCGACCCCGCAGTCTTCGCCGCTCCAGCCGACCAGCCAACCATAGGTCGGTCCGTCTTCGTGTTTTTGTGCCGCTCGACTTCCATCCTTCTTTTCCGCCTCTCTCCAAACGACAGAGACACAGGGCATCGTTGACCAGCGTGGACACTTGGCAGCTTGCTTACTGAACTCACAAACTCACACAACGTCGCAGCATCGTATCCACACTTTCAACCCACCCGTCCAACGCCCCCGCCATGGCCGACGCCGAGGGATTCATCTGATCCCAAATCACCTTCAAGGTCAAGACCTCCGGCGATGGCCTGCACAACATCACAATGGCCGAGTCCGCGACGGTGCTCGACCTGAAGATCAAGCTTTCCACGGAAGAAGTACGAGAACATTCCCGTCGAGCGCCAGCGTCTGATCTACTCCGGCCGCGTCATGAAGAACGACGACACCCTAGGCACATACAAGATCAAGGCCGGCAACACCCTGCATCTCGTCAAGAGCGCTGCCAGCAACCACCCGCCGGCAGGCTCGGCGGCAGCAGCGTCGGCTGGCGGCGGTGCTGCGCGGTCCTCGGCCGCGCCGCCTGCCATCCCCACCAACATGGCCGCGGGCACGCCGGCCAACGACCTCCTGGCCGGCCTCACCGGCGCTCGCTATGCCGGCCACGCAAATCTCCCCAACATGGACATCTTTGGCCCTGACGGCGGCGTACGTCCCCCGTCCTAACCCCGGTGAATATCAATATTTGCGTGCCACGTATCTAACATGTTACAGATGAACATTGCCACCGAGGACCAGATCGCCGAGATGCTGAACAACCCTGCCGTGGCCCAGTCCATGAGCGAGGCCCTGGGCAACCCGGCCTTTATCGACCACCTCATCCAGCAGAACCCTGCTCTGCGTAGCATTCCCAATGCCCGCGAGATGATCCAGTCACCAATGTTCCGGCAGATGCTTACCAACCCCGATACCCTGCGCTCAATGGCCCGCATGCGGAGCATGCTGAGCAGCGCCGCCGGCGCCGGCTTTCCGGCACCCGGGGCCACCGACAACACGCCTGCTAATGCCCCGGCGTCGCCTGCAGCCGGTGCTGGTGCTGGTGCTGGTGGCGCAGCGGCGAACCCATTTGGCGGCTTCAACCCGTTTTTGCTCGGTATTCCGGGCGCAAACGCAAACGCAAACGCTGCCGGTGGCGATGCAGCAACAAACCCTATGGCGGCTCTATTCCCCTTTGGCTTCCCCGTCGCTGCCCCTGCTGCTGGTGCGACAGGAACGGGTGCTAACGCAACTGCTGGCACTGAGGGTGCTCGCTCCGGTGCCGGTGCTGGTGCCGGTGCCGCTGGCGCAGAAGGTGCGGCCGCTGGCGGTGCTAATGCGCAGACAAACCCTTTTGCGTCGCTGTTTGGCGGCCAAGCGACGGGTGCTGGTCTGCCAGGAATTGGCCAGGTGACACCCGAGATGATGCAGCAGGCGATGCAGATGTTCCAGGGTGCCCGGGGAGCTGGCTTCAACCCGTTTATGGCCGGTATGAACCCCCCTGCTCCCGCAGATAACCGGCCTCCCGAGGAGGTCTATGCGACGCAATTGCGGCAGCTCAACGACATGGGCTTTTACGATTTCAACCAGAATGTATCGGCGCTGCGGCGTAGCGGCGGCAGTGTGGAAGGTGCCCTTGCCCTCCTCCTAGGAAACTAAGGCGAGCTAAAGAGGCAGTGAAGGTGAACCGCTGGGGGAATGCGGGGTTTGATGGAACTCGAACATATCTCAACATCATGGAGGCCGTGGTCGTGTTTTTTTATTGATGCCACATTTAACGCTTTTGCTGCTTTTCATTGTAACTATTTTTCACAATTATCCCATGTCCACATCTGATCACAAAGTGTCACCATACATTGTACACGTTGCATGTTTACGTCAGATTTTATTCGACATTCATAAGCTCCGTTTTTGAAACAAAAAAATCGATGTTGAATATGTAATAAACGAGCAAAACACCAGCTATCTATTTATGATTTGTGTGCTCCGTACAAAACGAGAACCCCCCTTCTTTCAGCCTCTCCCTCTTTGCACCCCCCCCCCTTCCCCAACACAGCTCACTTCTCTAGTGATGCAAGGCGGATGCTCACAGCCCGACGGTGGGCCTCGAGCTCCTCTACCTTGGCCAGCTGCATCACAGCGCCGCCGACGTTTGCGCAGGCCCTCGGCCGTCAGGTTGGAGCTGGTAATGTGCTTGACAAACGAGCCCAGGTTGACACCCGAGTACTGCTTGGCGAAGCCGTACGTGGGCAGCGAATGGTTGACGCCCGCCGAGTAGTCGCCCACACTCTCGGGCGTCCATGCGCCCACAAACACACTGCCGGCGTTGAACACCTTGGGCACGAGCGCTTCGGCGTCTTCCACCTGCAGGATCAAGTGCTCGGGCGCGTACGCGTTGCTGACCTCCATGGCGGTGTCCAGTGTCGGCACCTGCACCGTCACCGAGTGGGCAATGGAGCCGCGCACAATGTCGACACGCGGCAGAGCCGTGGCCTGTGCGTGCACCTCCTCCTCAATGGCAGCCAGCTGCTGCTCGTTCAAATCGACGGCCAGCAGGACGACCTGGCTGTCGACGCCCGTGCTCGGCCTGCGAGAGCAGGTCCGAGGCCACAAACGCAGGGTTCGCCGACTTGTCGGCCACAACGAGCACCTCGGACGGGCCAGCCGGCATGTCGATGCCAACACCGGCGTTGGTGTCGTTGCTGACGTGCATCTTGGCGGCCGTGACAAACTGGTTGCCGGGCCCCAGATCTTGTCGACCTTGCTCACGCTCTCCGTGCCGTAGGCCATGGCGGCGACAGCCTGGGCACCACCGGCGAGAACGATGCTCTCAGCACCAACCTTGTGGGCAACGTAGACAATCTCGGGGGTAATGGTGCCGTCGGCGCGCGGCGGGCTGGCCAGGACAATCGTGCTGCAGCCGGCAACCATGGCGGGCACACCCAGCATGAGGGCTGTGCTGGGCAGGACGGCGGTTCCACCGGGCACGTACAGACCAACACGGGCGATGGGACGCGAGAAACGGCTGCAGACAACGCCGGGCATGGTCTCGACGGACAGGGGCTTCTCCTCCTTCTGGGCGGCGTGGAACGTCTTGATGTTGTTGAACGACAGGTCGATAGCGGCACGGGTCTCGTCGGACAGCTGCATGAGCTCGGCAGGGAACGGCGCCTTGAGGACGGGCGAGGTCAGAGACGTGGCCTTCTCAAACTTGTGGGTGTACGACAGCAGGGCCTTGTCGCCGTTGGTGCGGACATCGTCGATGATGGGCGTGACAATCTTCATGATAGCTTCAGACGACCTCTGCGATGGCCGGCGCAGGGCCTCGTCGATGTCAGCCGCGGAGATCTTGGTAGCGTCAATGCGCTTCATTGTGATGCGGCCCTCAGCGGCCGCGGGCATGGCAACAGGAGCAGCCGCCGGTGCTGGTGATGGTGCTGGTGCTGGCGCAGGAGCAAGCGTAGCTTTCTCGGCAACCTTCTCTTCCCACTTGGGCTTGGCGTTACCCGGGCGGCGCTGGACCTTGAGGCCCTTGGCGTCGAGGTTGCGCTCGATATCAGCAAGGCTGACGCCCGCCGACGTGGCCTTAACCAGAGCAAAGTAGATTAGGTCGGCGCTTCAAAGGCAACCTCCTGCGGCGTCTTGGCGTCGCACAGCTCCTCGGCCTCCTCCATGATCTTGGCGCGCAGCAGCTTCTCGTCGTTGAACAGGCGGGCCGTGTAGGAACCAGCCGGTGCCGACACCTTGCGGGCGCGCAGGGTCTGGTCGAGGCGGGCGATGCCCTGGAGGTCGCCGAAGCAGCCAAACTGGTCGAGGTGGCAGAAGCGGCGGCCCTCCTGGCGCACGACAAAGTGGAGGGCGTCGCGGTCGCAGTCGAGGCCCACGCGCAGCAGCGTCTGCGTGTCACCCGACGTGGCGCCCTTGTACCACAGACCGCGCTTGCGGCTCTGGTAGACGCCAGTCTGTGTGCGCAGCGCCTCGGCCACGCTCTCCACGCTGCTGTAGACGAGGCCCAGGGCCGTGCCGGACTGGTCCGTGACGACGGTGGTCACCAGCTTGTCGGGGCGGTCCGACTGCCACGCTTCGGCCAGCAGACCGGCCACGGACACTTTGCCATCGTCGCCCTTGGCCGCGGTTGTCAATTGCCGCCGACGGTAGGATCGGGATGGCGTGGATGCGAGCAGCAATCTCGGCAAAGGCAGTGAGTGCAGCCGCCGTGCCACGGACGCCGGAGCAGCCCGCACAAGAGGAAGCGGGGATGCCGTGGCCGCGGCCCGCCTCCAAGGAACGCACTGCACGCCGGTGCAGAAATGCCCAGGTCCGTCCACAAGCAGGCCGCCCTGCTCGGCCGTGGCCGCCGTCGTGAGTGCTGCTGCGCTGGCATCGGTGGCCGAGACAGCAGCAGCAACACGGGAGCCGTAGGTTGGTGCCAGCTCCGCGAGCTGTGCAGGCTGGACAAAGACGCGGCGGGCGCCCAGGTTGAGGAGAGTGGCCACGTCATCGAGGGAGGCGAGCGCCGTGCCGTCGACAAAGGGCACGAGCTCGGCGCCGCGGGCCGTCAGGAGCGCCTGCAGCTGCGCCAGGTTGTCCGGGTCGCCTCGATGAAGATGGTGCCGAGACAAGCATCTCGCGGCCGTGAGGCCTGTGCTGAGGCCGTCAAGCGAGGCCGGGACACTGACCACAAAGGCAGTGGCAGTGTAGACTCCATGATAGGTGCTGGAGGAGGGTTTCGTGTACGGAGTGTGTGAGTGAGGTGAGGTTGGTTGTTCGAAAACAACGTATGCAGGACGAGGCGGACTCGTTGAAATAAATTGGCTATTCTACGGGCTACGGGTCCAGGTTCGAGTCATACCGTTCGTGCCTGCCGTTTTTGCCTTCTTTGGGCAGTTAACAGCGACCACTTACTTAATCCTCTCTCGTCTAGTTTTTTTTCTATTTTTTTTTTCTATCTCCTTTGACGGTCGTTCCTTGGCCAGCCCGTCATCCACATCACTGCGGGCAAAAAGGGACACCAGCAAAAGCCGTGCTAGCAGATTGGCAACGCAGGCCTCTGATTGCCGAATTGACACGCTGCCGATCCAACCAGCCGATATGCGGATAGCATGAGAGGACAACAGCCCGAATTTATATAAGAAAAAAGAAAAAAAAGAGGTGACGCAAGGCACAGCCTGATCTACGACGTGCTCCATTCTTCAATCACTGTTCAGCAAAATTGACAGCGATTCAAATTTGCTGTGATCTAATCTTGGCTTGGTGCAGCTTTCAGATTTATGTACAGAGCGGGGCTGTCACGTGCAATGTCTGGCTTCTAAATTCTGTCCCAGCTTGTGTCTTGCATGAGAGACCACCTTGCTGCAGCCTAGTCCTAATAAGGCGCCAATAGAGGACGACGCCCCCTATCCATGCCTGGGCGCTCACTGATAGGATAGGTCAGTAGGATCGCCCACGCGGCTTCCATGACAACCAGCGCCCAGTTTCTTCGCTGTAACGGCGTAATAAGCCCAAGACAAGGGAGGTCAACCACTGCGGGGCGCTGCTGCAGGGCAGCACTGCTGCAAGACACTGAGTGATATAGGAGCTGAGCGAGCAAAAACACCACTCACCGTCCTCGCCCAGACACGAATCTGCGCTTGATTAAACTCATTTGCTTCTGATTCTCATCTTTTTCCGCTTCATCCCTTCAACCATCTCCACCACCCAAAACTGCCTGCACGAGACCAGCTTCTGCGCATCCTACATTGCGATCTCGACTCGTCTTCCTTTCCACCACAACACATCAGATCCTCCCCCTACAGCAGCAGCCATGGATTTCAAGAACATCGGCAAGAGCTTCTCGTAAGTGGCTTTGCCGTTTTCCGCGACACCTCTCGTCTCCAGCAGCAGCTGTTGCTGGCTGTGATCGCCTGTTCGCCCCCGTCTAGCTTCTTTCTCTGATGCGGACGACGAGCTGGTCTGCCATCTGTGTTTCGAAACTCGTTTGCTAATGCGTCTTTGTACAGCAACATCGGGGCCACCATCACCCCCTTTGCTTCGCGCACCTTCCAGTACACCAAGGAGCAGCTCGGCCAGGTCGAGGACAAGGTGCGTCCAGCTGCCTCTCTCTCTCCATGCGTTGATGTCGCATAGACCTCTGGGTGCTATTGTTCAGCTACAAAGCAAGGACACTTGATGCTAACGCCCATCCTTTTCTTTCTCGAATAGACCCAGCTTCCCCTGACTACATCGACCTCGAGAAGCGCGTCGATGCCCTCAAGCAGGTGCACCAGAAGATGCTGGCGGTGACCTCGCAGTACTCCACGAGCCGTACGACTACCCGCGAATATCAAGGAGACGTTCACCGATCTCGGCCGCACCGTCAGCGAGAAGGTCACCCTGCTGTCGTCGGCCTCATCGCCCGCCGAAGCCCAGGCTGCTCTGACCGCCCCGCCCACGGCCAAGCCCCAGCCCAAGACCTTCTCGCACGCCATTGCCCGCGCCTCGCTCGCCAGCAGCCAGACCCTGCACCAGCAGCACACCGGCGCCGGGGAGGACCCTCTGGCCTCGGCACTCGAGAAGTATGCGCTGGCCATGGAGCGTGTCGGCGAGGCCCGCCTGGCCCAGGACGCCCAGATCCAGAGCCAGTTCCTGGCCGGCTGGAACACCACGCTCAACACGAACCTGCAGTTCGCGACGCGCGCCCGCAAGAACGTTGAGAAGTCGCGCCTGTCGCTCGACGCTGTCAAAGCCCGCGTCAAGGGCAACACCTGGAAGCTGCCCGTCGGCGCCGGCGGCGCGCGCACTGGTGAACACCGACGAGGCCGAGCTGAGCCCGAGGCCCAGGAGGAGATTGAGAAGGCCGAGGACGAGTTTGTGACGCAGACCGAGGAGGCTTTGGCGTGGATGAAGAACGTCCTGGACACGCCTGAGCCGCTGCGCAACCTGTCGGAGCTCATCAATGCCCAGATGGAGTACTACAAGAAGTTCGGTACGAGATCCTGAGCGAGCTCGCGCCCCTCATCGACGGCCTGCAGGTCGAGCAGGAGGTAAGTTGCCCCTCGAGAGTCATACGAGGTCGACATCTCGAACATTGATAACAATGAGATACTAATAACGTCATTTAGGCCAACTACCGGAAGAGCCGTGAGAACGCTCGTCGTAAAGACAGCACGCGCGACCTTGTCCGCATCGCACTGATTGCGTCCAACGATTGATACCTGCAATCAACCCATGCTTAACGTGAAGGGGGGGTGCATTGGGTGGCAAACACTGTTTTGTCTTTCTTGGTTGTGTCTATATTTTGCTATTTTCAGTCTCTTTGCAAACTATTTCCTTTACGCTCTCGCCAGAGTTTTCTGTACCACGGTCTCTATTTTCCCCCTTTTTTCTTTGGATGGAGGGAAGTCGGGTTTCTTTCTGATACTGTCTGTGATTTATGTGTCTATCGTACTTACTTTGATTAGAATGAAAGTTTGGTTGCTTTATCTGAAAGAGCGTCGATTCACTAACGGCTAGCGACGTAATGCTGCTAAAAAGCCACATTCACACCCGTAAGCACGCTAAAGCCACAATTTTTACAAGGCTGTCAGCGCCACATTTGTATGCCTATTTAGCGCACGGCCGCCCTTGCTGCGCTTCGCGATTTGAACTTCCTCTCCCTCTTGCGAACAAACGTCACAAGCACCCTCTCTCTTCCACCAACCCCCCACTTCCTCTCTTCCAACGAACGCCTCCCAGCAAAGGCTTTCTTGGACACAATGGTGAGCGACCCTGTGTCCTAGCCACATACCCGGCGCGCACGCACCCTTGCTAACCCAGTCACCAAAACAGCTACCCCTCGGCCTCCTCAGCGCCGCGCAGGGCCACCCGATGCTGGTCGAGCTTAAGAACGGCGAGACTCTCAACGGCCACCTTGTACAGTGCGATTACGTGGATGAACCTCACCCTGAAGGAGGTGGTGCAGACCAACGCCGTACGTCGACGGAAAACCCCTTCTCTCTCTTCACGCCGCCCACAACTGCTAACAAACACGTTTTTCTCAGGACGGCGACAGCTTCATGCGCATACCAGAAGTCTACGTAAAAGGCAACAACGTGCGTCATGTCTATCCTCTTCCTTCAGCACATTCTGCCGCGCACATGGACCGCCTGCTAACGAAACCGTACAAACAGATCAAGTACCTCCGTGTCCCCGACGAGATTATCGACACCGTCAAAGAGCAGCAGCAGCAGCAGCAGCAACAGCACCAGCACCACTACCAGTCCAACTTCCGCGGCGGCCGGGGCGGCAACAACAACGGCGGCTACCAGCGTGGCGACGGGGCAGGGCGGTCGTGGCGGTGGCCGGGGTGAACCGGGCGTCGCGGCGGTGCGCGTGGTGGCAGAGGCCGCGGGCCGTGGCGACTAAACCGTCCCAGTTTCCCTCTGCCCTAAAGAAAGAAAAGACAATCCAAAGGAGGACGCTACCGGGCCTGATCACGCGGATTTTTTTCTTCACTCCGAAAGAAGCGGAAGACTTGACACAGCGTTTAATCAGAGCCAAATCGTGCAGCGCGAAGAGGTGTGCTGTGGGCTCCTGTCCCCTCCCCGACAGGTCTACACACCCAATACCATTTTGATTTTTGAGTTATTTTTTACGGCCTTCTGCAGCGGACGATGAAGTGCCTACAATTATTTTTCGAACAGCAAAAAAGAAGAGGACGGCAGAGGGAAAGGCCTCGGCATGACATAGAACAGGCTGGCCATCGATAGATTAGCGGCGTCACCTCGTTGCCACAACAAGGCAACCTCAAGAAAATCAATCTAGCAAGTTCATCAACCGCTCATAGTTTTTTGCGTTCTATGTGAATTCATATCCAAAGATCTCTCAGGGCGACAAAGAGCGGAGGGATGTTGTTGACATGACCTCGGTGCACGTGACCTGAAAACGGCGCGACAGGGATTTTCATGCGCAGCTATGCGACACAACGGAGCTTTGCCATATTTGGCACCAAAAAAAGTTGAACTTTATTGGCGACACAACCTCATCATTTTCACCAGAGGAAGATATTTTCAACCACAGCGCCGTTTCTTTCAATTGTCGGATGGACGAAACGCATTATATCCCGTCCTGACTTCGGCACATATGACTGGCACCCGGATTGTCGTCGATGGCCTCTGGCGGTGCCTGTGTCCGTCCGTTGACACCCCGGCCCTGCTCCGGGCTGTCAACCCGCGGTCCCGATACCACACGGCCAATTCTGCGGCAGGGCTCGCAAAGTGAGAGTTCGTCACGGCCAGTTCCCACACGCTGGTACGTTGGCAACGACCAGGATGTACAGCAACACCGCTCGGTCCAGTAGTCGCTTGCAGCAACGCCCGTACCCTGCGAGGAAGCTTGAGCAGATCGGCTTGCTTCCCCGAGGCCCAACGAGTATCCGTCATGTTCACGGTAATGCTACCGCACGTGTTGGCCGCTTGGGCTTCACTGCAGCCCAACGAACGAGGCGAGGGAACTGTCCGCCAATGGCACATCACCGGCCGACCAGCATTCAGTTGATGCAGCTCGCTGTCCACCAACCTGCTCCGTGCCCGGCACCTTTTCCTTCGAGAGCTTGCAGCTGCTTCGTCCGCGACGATCTATGCAGCTCTGCGTGAACTGCAGGACAAACCGCAGGCGTTCAACCGCATCCAGGCCTTTGCGCGGTATCTACTCGACGAACGACGCGAAGCACCGACGGCTGCGCTCTACGAGGCGTTGGTGCGTTCCAACTGCCATGCAAACGGATCCGCCGATGCCGTGCAGGACTTGCTGCGTGCGCTTCGGGAGGGGAGCATTGAGGGCACGCGAGTTTGTTCCACGGCGCTCTCTCGGTTCTGGCCGTCCACCCAGACTACATCCAGCGCAATGCCGTCCTCCAAGAGATGAAGGACCGCTGGATCGAGCTCGCACCGAACGGCCAGGTTGAGCGTGGCTCTGGGCCTGCTTCGCGACGGCCAGTACGAGCGGGCGTTGAACTTGCTGGACGACATGACCGAGGCGGCCTCCCACGAGGGCGCTGAGCCTGTTCCCCGCGTGGCTGCTCGACATTTATGTGTACGTCCTTGGTCAGGAGGGCTTTTTGGACGATGCCCTCCAGATTGTCAACCACCGTCTCTTGCGCGAGGGCGACAGCGTCTCACTCAACGTGTGGTCGTTTTTGCTGGATACCTGTTGCCGCCGGGGCCATTTTGGCGGGCTTGTCTACGTCTGGAACCGTGTGGTGCGGCCCAACGGCGGCAACGGCCTGATCACACCCTCGGATGCCATGGCGCTCGACGTCCTCAACATGGCAGCGCAGAACGGCGATGCCAACCTGGCCGCCAAGATCATGCAGATGCTGTCTGCACGCCGGCACCAAGCTCAGCATTGCCCGCCAACTTTGAAGCGATGCTTGACTGCTATGCCCAGGCCGGTGCCATTGACAAGGCGTTGCGGGCGCTGTGTATCATGCACAATGCCGGCATCGTGCCGGACCAAGGCAGCACGCGGTCCATCTTCCTCGGTCTTGTGAACGCCACGGCAGGCGGCAAGAACATGATGAATGCCAAGGCTGCTGTCGCTGCGGCCATCGAATCTGCCGTCACTGCCTTGTTTGACCTCAAGAAGCAGTATGGCAGCGTGGCCCGTCGCGGCCTTTAACGTTGTCCTCGAAAGCCATGCTCGCTTCGCGCCAGCAGCTAGCTTGCCACGGTTGCGGGCGCAGGGTGGCGTAAATGCCCGCTCCCGCAAGGCCACGGGCGTCGGCTGTTAAAGCTCAAGGAGGGGAGACTGATGCCCGAGGCTGCCCTCGATCTCTACCGCCACGTCCGCCAGCTGTGCCCTACAGGACCGAGCCGCGCAACCTTCCGCCTGCTCTTCCGCGCCTGCACAGACCCCATGCACCTCAACTTCCTCGTCCGCGAGATGAGCTCCTTCTCGTTCCGGCCTGACATGGACATGATTGACCAGGTTGTGCACGAGAACACTACACACGGCTCACTTGACCAGGCGCTGCAGTACGTGTTCGATCTCATGGCGAGGGCGAGGGCAGCCGGCGGACGTCGCATATAGAGGACATCAAAGAAGGCAGCGGTGCAAGCGAGGCCACCAACGAAGCCCACGCAGAGAGCCTCCGGCGCCAGCCTTGGATCAGCCGCCGGACAGCGGCTGCACTAGCCAAGCGCTGCATCGAGGAAGAGGATGAGCGGCATTTGGGATAGTGGCCGATGCTAGGTCGTGACCGTGGCCGGCCGATTGGACACGATTCTACGGGAGGCTGCCAGCGGCGCCACAAGACGGCCAAGACCTGCAAGCCAATGCCTACGGTGTGCCGCATGCCGTTGACATTGCCGAGGAGGAGTCTCCTTCCCCTGAAGAAGCCAACCTCTCCTAGCAATGCCTCTTAGCATCCCATGCAGCCCCTGTATATAAAGTACCATGAACATTTAAAAATTAAAAGATTACGGTTTTACCCAAATATGGCATGTATTGGCATTTTGTTCATATTTTCAGGTTTTTGTGTTTTTTTATTTGTTGCGCGTGATGGTTTTTTGACGAAATCATCGCAAGGAATAATACACGGCTGTGATGCGAGCCTGACATCGAAAAAAAAGCAAAAGTAAATCCCAGAAATAGCATCCTTTCCCAAACGCCTATTGCTCCATTTGTTTGTTTGTTTCCGTGAAATCCCTCTCGTCCACCTCGAAACTTGTATCTGGCGAGATCCGGTGTCCCGTGTTCAAGGCAAGCCGTAGGGCAAGCATGATAGTAGAACTGCCACGCATCGCAGTCGCGGCATGAAGCCGACAAAAAGCGAACAACAAGAGAGGCTAGCGTGCTAGAATACGAGCACATCGGCCGTCTGCCGTCCGTTGCAAGCCGATGCTGTCCTTCCAAAGAGAGGCTATCATGCCGCCGGCTTCGCGTTACAGCTCACAATCTTGACCTTTTCGACCATCAAGGGCGTGCTACCGCCCTCCATCTTGAACTTGCACGTTGCGGATCAGGAACGTCCACACCTCGTCACAGAAGCGGTACGTGTCCAGCGAGCCCTTGAACGTCAGACGTGCTTGACCTGCTGCTGCAGGTTCTCGGCGATGGCGCGGTCAAAGTTGGCCAGCACCTTCATGGCCAGCTGCGGGTCCATGCGGTTCTCGCTGATGAGCTCGTCGAGCGTATCGGTCAGGGCATAGCCGATGCTAGAGAGGGCGAGAGGAAAAAGGAGCCGCACATGTCAGAGGTCCCGTTGTACCTGGTTCGGGGTCACCTCCTGGTCAGACGAGACTCAGCTTACCTGCTACCGGCGGTACAGCTCGTAGAATGACGGAGTGGCATCGTCGGGACGGGTGTTGGTTGTGGCGGCAGAATTGGGGAGGGCTGGTCGCTGGGTTATTGGCGGGATCTTCTCTCGGTATCGTCGAGGTGGTTGAAGGGTTGCCGCGGTCGTGGGATGTAGGAGGGTAAGTTCCGAGGCACCAGTTTGATCCCTGATATATGTCGTGCGGTTTCACAGGCAGGCAACCCTAGCTAGTATGCCTGGCCTTTCGTGGCGAAGTTCCCCGCTGGCGGCATCCAAATGACTCAGCTGCGCTAGTGCGGGGCCACTGTAGACAAGGCTGGCCAATTGTAGGCCGCTGAACTTTTAACTGGGCGGTGAAGATTCTGCCGTGTATTTTTGCCGTATCTCTTCAACTTTTTTGGGGCTTCAGGCTTCAGGTCTTTTTCACGACACAGAACTTTTCCCAGCGAGCATCGCCGCACAGCCGCCAAGATGGTCCGCAAACTCAAGCACCATGAGCAGAAGCTCACTGCGTATGTTTCTCTCTGTCTCTCTCCCTGATTTTTGCTGCTTCTGAATTCCTACTAACACTTTCGTTCAGGCAAGGTCGATCTTCACGACACGTGGAAGCAGGACAACGACCACCGCGCCGCCGCCGTCATCCGCCGCTACATGATCCAGAAGCCCGAGGACTACCACTCCTACAACCGCCTTTGCGGCTCGCTCCGCCAGCTCGCCCACCGCCTCAGTCTCCTGCCGCCCGAGAGCGCTGTCCGCCGCCGCCACGAGGACCTGCTCCTCGAGAAGCTCCACGACATGGGCATCCTTGGCGTCAAGGACAAGCTCTCCAACGTCGAGCACAAGGTCACTGTCTCTGCCTTTGCTCGCCGGCGCCTGCCGATTGTCATTGACCCCGCGCTGCCACATGGCCGAGTCGATCCAGGCCGCGACCGTGATGATTGAGCAGGGCCACGTGCGCGTGGGGCACAGAGACGATCACGGACCCGGCCTTCTTGGTCACGCGCAGCCTCGAGGACTTTGTGACGTGGACCGTGGGCAGCAAGATCAAGCGGCACATTATGCAGTACCGGCGACGAGCTGGACGACTTTGAGCTGCTGTGAGCAATCACCGCAAACTAGTCAAGGCTCGAGAGAAGCGGTCACAGGGGCTTCTTGTCGTGCCTATTGGTGCGATGGCTCTCGGTGATTTGCGTGGCTTTTTATCTGCTGCCACCCCAGCGGCCAGCTGGGCAGGAATAGTATGCCTAGCTTCCCATTGTGAGAAACACGGCGTACCAGTATTTAAGGCAGATTTGCAATAGCTGTCGAGGGGTGTGGGTTGCATTGCTGAGATTGGCAACCCACCGACTTAACCTACCATTTTCACGGCTGCATACATCCTGTTTTGTTTTTTTTGTTTCTGGTTTCGTTGTAAAAAAGCACGGTGTGAGACATAAGGCTCACTGCATGGTACACAGGGAATGCCGTCTCTCTCAAGAGAAGATGGCGATGGCTGCGTTTTGCGAGGTGTGGGTTGCATTGCTGAGATTGGCAGGCGTTTTGGGTATTTAGCGAAGATGATATCATTAGACAAATTAACCATCTCTTTTTCTGTTGCTCCTGGACTGTCCTTTTCGAAGTATTTTTTTTTCAAAAAAAAAAGTTACTTCGTTATTTGTCTGTCATTGCTGACTTCCTCGTATTACCGAGCACACGGGGACGGCAGACTATGGTCACTGTTTATATCCGGATAAAAGTGTCAGCATCACACCCACCAGTCCGAGCTTGTCGGCGTTCTGGGGTCTTGACAGTCCGTTATTCGTAAAGCGGGCTTTAGCGGGTGCTCGTGGAGGGCCCCCTGAATCTACAGTAAAGGTAATACCAGGCCTCGGCAATCTACAAAATAGGCAGCTGCCCCCTCACTACGCCCAGACATTAACGAGAAAGTAGCCTCGTAGCTTCTAGTCCTGCCAATTGCCCCGAGCCTTTGTCCTGATTCTTAGACCGGCCAGATCGCCTACTTTGTTGAGTTGTTTACTTTAGTTTCCGCCACACACGACATCGACGAACTCCCTAGACATGGCCCGCGCCGCCCTCCCGCCGCCGCGCTGCTCGCGCTCAGTGAAAACAGACGTCACTGGTGCGTTTGACGCCCGAGCAGTTTGTCCCTGTCCTGTCGCAGGCGCCTTTTGTCCATATCGAGGGCACTTTCAACGTTCGCGATATCGGCAAGCTGCCCGCGAGCACCAGCAGCCCGTCTGCGCCGACCATCCGCCCTGGATTCGCCTTCCGCAGCGGCATGCTTGCGCAACTCACAGACAAGGGCAAGGCTACGCTCGCCACCCGATCTCGGGCGTGCGCCGCGGTCTTTGACTTTCGGTCGCAGAGCGAGCATGCCCAGGCCCCCGACCCAACTCCTGCGGACTCTGTGACCCTGGTTTGGCAGGAGGCGGCCGAGGCGACGCCGCACGTGTCGCTGGAAACCGTTTGCCCAAGGGTTCGGCGAGGCCGGCTTTGCCGCGACGTACCTGGATGTGCTCAAGGCGTACTGGCCCGACGGTCAAGCAGCTGCTGGAGCACGTCCGCGATCGTCCCGAAGAGCCTTTTCTCTTTCACTGCACGGGTATGGCACCCCTCTTATCTATTCTATTTTGTACTAATAGGACCTCACCTCGCTAACAACACCAGCCGGCCGTGATCGCACCGGCGTCCTGGCTGGTCTGCTGCTGACGCTGGCGGGTGCGCCGGCCGACACCATTGCACTGGACTACATGCTGTCCCGCATCGGCTACGAGCCCGTGCGCGATCAGCTCGAGGCGTTTTGCCCGCATGGGTGCCGGTGTGCCCGCGCGCAAGCCCGACGACAGCCCCGAGGCCGTGGCTGCTGAAATTGCTGCCGCACCGCCGGGCTTCCTGAACCTCATCAACCTGCACGTGGTCTGCTGGAACGCGTTCCTCGAGGCGCTTGAGAAAAGAGCACGGCGGATTTTGAAGGCTATGTGACCAAGGTTCTAGGCTTGACAGAGGCGGACATTGCTACGATCAAGAAGAACCTGACAACGGCGCCCGTAGGGGGGCACTGTGGACAGAATTTCGTTCCCTCGAGAGACACAACCGAGAGACACAACGAGAGAGACAAAAACTAGATTTGAAAGCCAATCTCGCCAGTCCCCGATCGAAAATGGATGTTGATATTTTTCTGCCAACGTAGAACAGGAAAGTATTGCAGTGCAACCCAAGACAAGGCTAAAACATTTGTTGTGGTGGCCTGTTGGTCATTGGTTTGTAAATTTGGCCACTTTCAGCCAAGCATCGCGGATGATGTCACATGCCGCTTTCACACTGCAAAATCTGGGGTAACGGGCACCAGGAACGCCACACGACAGCAAGAACACTAGACCCTGACGCAAAAGAAAGGCTAGAGAGGGTCTTTGGTATTTATCTTTAATAGACAAATGAGATTCTGGGTCCTAAAGGGTGCGACCCGTTTCGTAGGCAAGGCCGGATGCACGAGACCCCTGCTGCAATCTACCCGATCATCGTCATGGTTGACGAATGCCCAGATGCCTAGCAGCTGCAATGATGTGTTTGTACCAAGTTTGAGAGATCCTTGGTTTTTGATGTCATTGGATGATCAGACGTTCGTCTATATAAACGTGGGTTTGCCTCGACAGTGAACGAATGAGACTTGCAACCACAACCATCATCCAATATCCTTCAATACCATCCAATCCAGCCAACCTAACACCATCGAAATGCATTTCCACCATCAGGTACAACCTCGCTCTACAGGCGGCTTCCTGTCGCCCAGCAAGCGCACCACCCGCACCGCCCACCATCATCTTGGCCATCACCACACTCATAGCACGGCCACCACCGCGGCCTCGGCCTGGGTACATCGGGTACGACTACAACGACAGCCACTCGTCGCAGCCCCGGCACTGGCGGTCTCCTTCCATCGCCGTGCCTGCGTTCCTCGTACCACGGCCCGCACCAACCGCACCACTGCCCGCAGAACCGGCGGTGGTCTCTTTGGCGGCAACCGCCGGGCCAAGAAGACGTCTGTCCTTCCAGTTGGCAACCACTGCCCGCCGTCACCCTACCATAGGCGAGCGCAATCAACGTGCTTTCCTGAAGCTCAAGGGCTCTCTTACCCGCAACCCGCGTGAAAAGGTATGTATCACGAAGAGCAAATCTATACTTTTTTTCTTCTTTTTGTTGAGATAACTAAACATTGACAGGCCATTGGTGACCGTCAGATGCACGGTAGAGGCCGTTCGTCTCAGACGATAAACTGGCAGAGAGTTGGTCAAGCGAGCAATGCTAGATTTCTTTTGCTTCTGATTTCTATCAACCTGTCACTTTGACTGTACTTGTACTCCACCCTCATATCATAGACGCACACGCATGAATTTGATACCCACGATCATCACTTGTTCTCTCTTATAAAAGCCCACACCGTGCTCCAGGCCACCTTTGTGTTGACTTGCAGTTTGTCACATTGTATCTTACATTATCACAGGCCCGTAGCCCCAAAGAGAAAAAATCACAAGGGCGCTCGGCGCTCGGGACTCGGCGTGGATGCCTTGAATGGAATATACATGAGTTCCGACGAGTCCCCTGGTCATGATAAAAACGAGCACAAATGTTCGCAAATTTGAAGTCACTGAAATCGGAAGGTCCCTTGCGTCGGTGGTGACGATGCCAGTCTCACGGTACCACGTTGCGTGACATGTGCCTCGGTATCACTGTAAGCCTCCTCCGTGTCGCCTGTAATATTCTGTGTTACAGTTGGTGGTGCAGGGCCTTACCGCTGTTCTTTAGGGTATGACAGCGCCACAGCGCCCCCATTGTACAGTGTTACACCTGTCCTTTTCCAGGGTTGTGCGTCCCGGCGTCCGCGGACACGGTCGCAAGCCATCGACAGATAGATGAATTGTAAATAACCCCATTGCTGCAAACAATGGCAACTGTCTTAGCCAGATTGGATGGTCCCCTCCGCTCCGTCCTGGATATATTGTGTATTTTGAACAACGGCCGCCTCATTGGTTGATTGCGCCGTGAAGATGGAGGCTTTCCTCACCTAACATGTTATCTACGATATATGTACGCTGAGTAGGCCCTAACTCTCCGAGAATGGCCGAGCATATATCGCCATGGCGCAACTGATAGCGTGATAGTTGTACCTTTCTGCTAGTTTTGTGCGTAAAAGTACCTGCACTTCCACGCCCCGCTCCAGCAGACCCCTCCCTTCTTTCTAGCGCAGTTCCCCGTGAAGCCCCTAGCAAAAAACTCCCTCGTGCCTCGCTTGTCGGCCGGTCTCGCCTGCACCTGTTCCAAACAAGACCAGCGACTTGCAGTGTTTCACCCTCGTTGGCCAATTGTCCGTGCGATAAAGTCGGTTACCCTCGCCACTCCGTTTTTTCGCCATCGCTCCTGCCGCACCTCGCTCCATCGTCCGATTTGGCACTCCTAAGCACCGCTTTTAATGTTTTGGTCTCGCTCTTTCCCCTTTCTACCTTTTCTACCCTTTTTTACTTTGTTTCCTCCTTTCTTCCATCTTCAATCGCCCCCCCTTTTCGTGATTCCTCGTCTACATCTGCTTCTCCCCAATTGTGTGTTTGCCGCCCTCTTTCATCGAGTCGCCTGTTCGCCTTAGTCGCCCCGTCAGGTGGTGTGCTAGTCCTTTTTTTTTCGACTTTCCTCTTTCCGTCTGCTGCCGGAACAAAAACCTCGGATCGTCTTCTTCGCATTGCCGATGCTCAATCCCCTATCAACACATCCTCGTTTTTAAATCGGTTGGCCTCGATTCGCCGTCTTCTTCACTCTCCTCCAACAATGTCGTTCTCGCAGCCTTGTCCAGGACCTCTCCATCCGCGACGCCAACGGCCACCCCCGCCGCCGTGCCGAGATCTCCGCTGCCTCCACCTACGACGATACAGCCTCGCGCACGTCGCACATCTCCCGCGCCATGTCGTACACCAGCACGGCCGCCACGAGCGTCAGCATCGCCGGCGAGATCTCCAGCCAGCTACAGCCACCCGCTGGCTCGGCATGCCAGGCCGAGCGCCAGCTTGACCAAGTCGATGCTGATCTACCCCCTCTTCATCTCGGACCAAGACGACGAGGAGACGCCTATCGCGGCCCTCCCGAACCAGCGCCGCTTCGGTATCAACCGCCCTTGTCCCCTTCCTCGAGCCGCTCGTCCACAAGGGCCTGCGCTCCGTCATCCTCTTCGGTGTGCCCCTGAAGCCTGGCTCCAAGGACCAGCTCGGCACCTCTGCCGACGACCCGAACGGCCCCGTTGTCCGCGGCATTCGCCTGCTGCGCCAGCGTTTCCCCCAGCTCTACATTGTGGCCGATGTCTGCCTGTGCGAGTACACCTCACATGGTCACTGCGGCATTCTGCGCGATGACGGCAGCCTGAACAACGCCATGTCCGTGGACCGCATCTCGGACCAAGACGACGTGGCTGTTGCCTACGCCCATGCCGGTGCCCACTGCGTCGCCCCCTCAGACATGAATGACGGCCGTATCCGCGCTATCAAGCTCAAGCTCATTGAGGAGGGCCTTGCCCACCGCGTGATGCTCATGTCCTACGCCGCCAAGTTCTCTGGCTGCCTCTACGGCCCCTTCCGCGAGGCTGCTGGCTCGTGCCCGTCCTTTGGCGACCGCAAGTGCTACCAGCTGCCGCCCGGCGGCCGTGGCCTGGCCCGCCGTGCCATTGTGCGCGACATCAACGAGGGCGCCGATGTCATCATGGTGAAGCCGGCCGGCCAGTACTTGGACATTATCAGCGACGCTAAGGAGCTGGGGAAGGACCTGCCGATCGCCGCGTACCAGGTCAGCGGCGAGTTTGCCATGCTGCACGCAGCTGCCAAGGCCGGCGTGTTTGACCTCAAGACTGCAGCCATGGAGGCGCACGATAGCATCCTGCGTGCTGGTGCCACGATTATTGTCAGCTACTTCACGCCCGAGCTGCTGGACTGGCTCGACAACTAAGCGGCACAGCAAGAGGACGGCACTCGGAAGGAATGCTTCGGGGTATGATAATACAATAACAAGACAACGTCGCGGTTTCATTTTAGGGGACGAACATAAAATGAGGACGAAAACGGGACTGGCAAAAAAATCATGGTGTTGCGGCTATACATTTCTTTTTTTTTCTTGTACAAATTATTGGGTTTGCTTTTGGGGATCAAAAGTGTTTGGACTTTTTTTTCTCGGAATTTTTTATTGCAGGCGTGTACATGTCTTTTTGCCTTTGGGGTTTTTTGGGACGACAATTCACAGTATCATTATCAGTATATTATCATATATCTTTACCGAACATACAATTACAAACAGGTTATAATAGTCTTATCTTCCTTGGATTGACACTTGGTTAAGGTATTTATTAATATGCTTCTGTTACTATGTGATGAAGATGAAGATGAAGATAAACAAATATAAAATAATTGAGACACAGAACCAGATGCCTACCCAAAAGTATATAGCAATGCAATGTAATACATGATGGCAAATAACGCAAATGATGCAAATGAAGCCACTTTTTCTTTTCTCCTTCATTTTTCCGATCTATTGACCGCCCCCCCTCCCCCCAAAATAACATCGAACTTACAACTTGAAGTTGCCGCTGGACAGGGCCCGGGACACCTGGGGTTTGTTGCCCTCCACATCCTGGAGCTCGCCCTTGCGGCCAATCACCTTGACACCGGCCCGCTTCAGCGTGGCAATGGTATCTGCCTGGGAAGCATTGGTTGAGCCACCCTCGGCCCCAGACAAACCGCCCGCCGCTGGCCGCGCTGGTGCCGTTGGCGTTTCATCAGGCCACTGCCGCTCTTGCGGATGCGCTCCTTGTTCCGCCGGCGACGCCGCTGCTTCTCCTCGCAGCGTCATCTCGTCCCGTGCCACCGGCAGACCGCTCTTGGACACCACCACAATGTTCTTGTCCTTGTCCTTCTTGTCTGCGCCCCGGCTTGTACACCTCCTGCGGCGCCAGCATGCTCGCGCCGCCGCTGACACCCTGTGCCGTCGCCGGCTGGGCATCCTCCATGGTGACCGTGGCCACGGTCCGCACCACCGACATCTGCGGTGCCGACGGCCGTGGCTTGTAGTGCCAGTTGCTCAGGGCGTCAAGCTTGGCACTCACGTCGAGCCACATGCGCTCCACCTCGCGCTCCTCGGCCTGCACATGCTCGTCCGACTGGCTGACGTACGTGTCCGGGTTGGCCGCCTGCTGGTGCTCCTCCTCGTATACGGCCGCCAGGCCCTTCTTGGCCTGCTGGTCGTCGATTTCAACAAGGCCACGGCGCGTGCCGTCCTCATTCTCGCCGAAACCGGTGCCGTACGCCGGCGTACCTCGTCAAATGACTGCTCGAGAATCCGGCGCTTGACCAGGGCCTCAATGTCCTCTGTGATTTCTTGTGTGATGACCGGCACGGGCTTGCCAATGTGCTCAAAGTCAAGGTCCTCCTCGAGCAGTGAGTTGACCGGACGCGCCGATGCAGACGCCTCGCCCGACACCGTCCAGTTCTTCTCCTTGACGGCCTCGGCCTCGAGACGGCGGATCTCGGCAAGGATCTTAGCCTGGCGGCGCTCGTGGGCAGACCGGCGGCCGCGGACGTCACCGGCGGAGGCATCGGACAGGGCATCGATGTTGTCAGAGTCCTCGTCGCCAGATGCATCCGAGAGCTGCTCAAATAGGTCGCGGCGCACATCCTTGATGGCACGCTGGACATCCTCGTCGGCGGGCTGGAACGCCTTGGGGCCACTATTGTCGTCGCCATTGGGGCCAGAGGAGGCGTATTTGCGGCCCGGCCGTGCACGATCATCGCGCTTCTTCGCGGGTGGCGCGAAAAAGTCCTTGTAGAAAATGTCATTGGCCGTCAGGTCCATCTCGTCGTAGCCGTCGGCCAGGCCGCCGTTGGTTGTGTTGTCCATGTCCTCAATGTCGCTCTCGCCGAGGGCGCGTCGAGATCCATGTCGCCAAAAATAGGTGGGCCATCCTCCTCGTCATCGTCGTTCGTCCTCTTCGTCCGAGTCCAGCGAGTCGCGGCCCTTGCCCTTCTTCTTGCCCTTGTCCGATTTCTTGCCCTTTTTGCGGCCTTCTTGCCGCCAATGGGCGCCGCGAACGGGTCGCTGTGCCAATCCAGCTCGTCGTCGTCGCTTGCGGCGTCTGTGTTGGGGTCAGCCCGGGCGTCTTGTGCCTCGAACCATTGGGACTGTTTATTGAACTCGTTGAGGTCAAAGAAGCCGTCGTTCAAGCCATCCGGGTCCTCGACAAGCTCCTTTGCCGGGCCGTGACCCAAGCCCTCCTCTCCTCCTCCTCATCCTCTTCCTCATCATCTTCGCCGTCTTCTTCTTCCTCGTCAAAGTCATCCTCGCCGTCCTCACCCATGTTCAGGTCATCCTCCTCCTCCTCCTCTTCATCTTCACCTTCATCTTCATCTTCTGCGGCCTCCAGGGCAGCAAGATCGTCCTCTAGCGCATTGTCGTCCATTTCGCTGTCAGACACATGGACGCCGTTTGTCGCAAGCAGTGTGCTCTCTCCCTCGTCGTCGGACTCGTCTTCCTCCTCCAGCTTCTCGAGTATAGATTGAGATTGCCTGTTGTGCTTGCTGCCAAGATGCGGTTGGATTGCTGCCAGATCTGGGGCACCTCGAACCCGGCCACGTGCACCCGCCGGATTTTGAGGAGAGGGCCGACAGGACGGACAAACTTGTCGTCGTCGTCGTCGTCATTGCCGTCGTTGTCTCTGCCGGCGGCGCTCGACGCCTTGTTCCGCCTCCGCTTTTTTCGTGCAGCCGTAGCCGCGTGCATCTTGGCGCATCCGCTCCTGCTGCTTCATCGCTGATCTGGCGGCAAACGTGCTCAGGGCCACTTGGGTGATCTCGGACGAGGCCGTCGACAGGGACGCCGAGGGCTTCAAGAACACCGCGCGGGGTTTCTGGCGAGCCGACTCGCGAAAGGCCAGGGCGACGCAATGTCGCCCAGCGAGGGCAGGGAGCCAGACCCGGGCATCATGGCAGCGTACGGCGTGGCAATCGTGAGGGTGTGGGAAGTCGAGGTGAGCGACGATGTGCTCGAGTCGGCCATGTTCCTTTTTTTCCGGGGAAGGAGAGAGGTGGTGGCGCTCGCAGTATCGAAAGTCGTGTGTTTTCAAGAAGCCCAACAGACGAGCAATTGAAAGACGGAGTGGATATGCTCTTGTCGTGGCTACCGAGCCATGCTGATTGTTGCATGTGCTGCGCTCTGGCTCTGGCGATATGCAGCAAAATCTCGAGAAGCTTTGCACCCAGATGCTTGCACCAAAACTTTTTCTCAGGGACCCACTAAAAATCCACTGATACGGCAGATAGACGGAGAGTTTTTTCTGCCAGCTCTTGAAAACGAGAAGGCGGTCAGTCAGTTGCTCGGTCACGTGTAGAGACCCGCTTTCTAACCACTGCGCGCTTTTATTGGCCAATGTTCGATTATACTGTCCCACGTAAACAAAAAGCTCATTGACATGATTCTTTTTTTCCATTCTATTTTTATTTTTACAGCTTCTCTGTCTGTTTTATTTGGGTTCACATATGAACTATTCTTGCATGTTGATGTCGAAAATTCATAAGATCAATTTCTTAAGTGTGAACATTTTACTTTTCTTTCATAAGGCACCTTTGTTTACACCAACTGGACTCATTTATGTATCAGTTTATGTCACTTGGAGGGAGAAGTGGACATCCATGATGAGTCTATCTATAAGCTCATATTATAGTTCTTAGAACGACGACTGGACTCAAGTCACAAGCTCGACGGGTTCTGGTCACATTTCCAACACGACTTGCCGTACGTCTGACAAAGCTAAGCAGCTCTCAATAGCGAATTCTGCAAAGAGACTTTTGTCACAACAGGCAGGCAAACGTATTTAGAGTCTTATGGTGTAGAACTGGAGGCGAATCAGTGTTCTTGCACGTATGATTGTGGTGAGCAAAGACTGCAGGTGCCTTGAGGCAAATATCGTGCATCTTTAAACGACCGCAACTGCGCTATATGATTGCTGCGCCCGCTTCCAGCGATGTCCAATCGGCTCCTAGATAAACGAATGGTGGATCGAGGAGAAAAACTGATGTGATCTCGATAGAAAGTTGCGGCTCGTGTTTAAACTCAAGACTATTGGCGTCAAACAACTCTGCCTTAACCACCTAAAGGTCCATGTGTTGGACGAAGTCATGCACACGATGGTCAGGTGCATGGCCTTGGCGGGACCCAAGGAAGCGTCGGATAGGATTGTAACACAGCCGACGCCGGGAGCACTTGCAGGGAGCACATGGGGAGAGAAGAGTGCACGCGGTGTGTGGGCCAAAACGACGGGCGTGCAGAGTACGCACAGCCTAGAAAAAGGGACAAGAACGCTCACTCAGGAGCGCCACTACTTTTGTGATGGCAAACAGGTGGTGGGCGATTGGAAACCGAAACGGCGTTACTCGCTGGGAATGGCGGAAACGCCCTTCAGAGCCCAATGGGCGAAGTGCGGTATTAACATAAGATACTTCTACAGGGCAGAGGTGGTGAAGGCATCGGAGACGGTGCAGCGAGAACAGCTCGGTAGGAAGGCGGCGGAGATTATGGGGCCCAAAGAGAAAGTAAGACAGAATCAGCCGCCGGTAAAGGGAGAGTCTGGCCCCGTCCATCGCGTAAACCAGAAAGCGAGAAGAGCGCGAGAGGCAAGATCCCAGGGGTGTCAAGTGAGGCCAGGGACGCAGAAACGCAGAACGAAAACCTGGTTGGGGCAAACTTGTGACAGTGCAGTACTACTCACAAACCCTGCAGGTTTTCAACTACAGAGGACAAAATGCCGAGTTGCCGTTTTCGGGTGGAAGCTGGTGAGGCAGGCTCCTATGTCTTATCACATCAGCAGAGGCTGGCTCTTTCTTTCTGTTCGTCCAAGACGCGATGCGTCTCAGCCTCTGTGATGCATTAATGACGGGCGATAGGTGATCGATAAAAGATGTAAAAAAAAAGGGCGAGTAAGGACTTTGACTGACTACATACCAGCAATTATAACACGGTTTGGCTAGGAAGGACTTTTGTCAACTTAACGATCGCCCCAACCTACCCATATGAACTTCTGTACCGCCGCATTAGGTTTGACAGCTCGCATGTCTCAGGCGTCTTTGAAAAGTGCCCGAATGTCTCGGTCGACAGGCATGTCTACGCAGGTACATGGGCGGTGTTCTCCAGATCAGCGCCAGTTCGAAGTGCCGCTTCTTTCCTTTTCCTTAGTTGGTCGTTCTTTCTGCACACCATCGGCTGCTCGCAGTGCAAAGAGAGGGCGTATCTCACATGTAGAGGGTGTACATGTATTATTACCGAGTTATGGAGGAACCACAGTATTGGCTGTCAAGAACCAACAAACATCAGCGAAACGTTGCCAAGGCCCTGGGCATAGCTTGTGCCTGACAGCATAATTGAAAATGTCAGGACCGAAGGCCATGATGTTGAAAAAACGACATAACGCAATAGAATCCGGCACACAAAATATAGGCTTGAAGAAGCCTTTCAGACAGTCTGGCAGACAAGACGGCTTGACGAGGTATGTAATACTCCTTTGCTCGGCCAAGTGCATTTCCTATAAGTATATCCCTGGCACACTATTTTCTTTCATGTCTTTCTCTCCCGCCATTGTCCCACGAGGTCAATTAATATTAACGTCGCCAAAACGCAAGTCGCCATCTTTTTAAGGTCGGGGACATGTTCCGTCCTCCGCAAAACTTGCCTCGCATTCCAAATTTTTTCTTTTCCAGCACTCCCTCGCCATGTTTTCGTCTTGCGGGTTACGACGACATCTGCATACCAATTTTTTTTTTTTTGCCTCAAAGCGGACATGCCGTGGCCTGGACGGCGACATGTGCATGCGATATGGAGAATCGTACGCAAAGCTTTTGCTCGCGTGGTCGTGTTCGGCCCTCTTTTTCTTTTGTTCTCTTCCCTTCCACTGCCGGCCCTCCTTCTCTGCCACCACGCCCTTTCGTTTTCGGGTTGGCCCTCGCCTGACACAACCGAGTCTACTGGTATTCCAGACCCTTTCCCCTTCTCCATTCTTCTGCGCCTGTGCGCTATAAGAGTGAATTATCATGCCGCATGCAGCGCCTCCGCTGAACGGAGCCCGGTCGGTAAATGAAAATAGCCTTGTTACCGCAAATGCCGAAAAGAATCAGGAAGAGACGCAGAACACTGAGTAAATAAAATCAAAGGCAGAGAAACCGGATAAGCCCAAAAGGGCCTCTTAGCGAGCATGCTTCCGAACGTGGCATAGTTGTAGGGCCCGCGCATTGTCCGGCTGCTTTCATTATGCAGTTCGTTCTTCATTTTTGACTTGCATCTCTTGCGGTAATGTATTCCTTTCTTATGGTCCTTGTTTGCTTGCCTTCGACTCAGCGACTGTCTTGCTTTGCATTTCTAGTCGCAGTGGGAGGTGGGCACACGTGTGTGAAATACGACACGGAATTGGTCAGTTCCAGCCAGAGGAAGATATATGCACAGAGGAACCGAGAACCCAAGAAACATGCGGCCCAGGACAAGGGAATGCGGTCTAGTGAAACTTTGGTGTCGCTCTGCGCTTCGTTGACCAAAGAAAGAGTGGAGACGCTTTCTTGTAGACCCAGCATCAGCAAAGCTCACGGAGTAATATTACATGTACGTGATGCAGGGCTGCCAGTCCGCCTTTATAGTGCGTGTCGAGTCGAGGCTATGTGCACGTGGATGGGCAGAAGAGGAAACAGAGGAAAAGAGGTGGAGAAATGGATCATGGGCATAATGGGCAAGGTGGGCTGGTCAACCGCAGATGGAGCAGAAGAGTGAAAAAAAATTAGCAATCCAGAAAACACTGCACAAGAAAAAGCACAAAATGCGACCCTAGACTGCACACCGCATGGCACGGAGAAACGGGCTGGATGCCGGCCACTGGGGACTAAACTACAACGGTCGAATAACTGTCGGCGAGAGGCAAAGGCCCGAGAGCCAAGTAGCGGGACCTGGCAAAAGTCGGCCGGGAAGTATTGTGGAGGATGAGATACATGTAGACGGGCCAGGCCAAAGGTCCGAATATAGGCAAACTACGAGAGCGATCGTGGGGAATCAGCAGAGTTTTCAGTAGAAAAAGCGAATTGTAGCAAGCGAGTCGCAGAAGCGTGAGTAAGAAAGTGAGTTCACGTACGAGTATGCTTTGGAGTCATGGTCTTGTCTGTTTGCTTGTTTTTGTTAAGAAAAAGACAAGAAAGAAAAGGAGCCAGGCAAGGTCACGGGTACCCATTTATGCTTTGGCAGGAGTATGGTTTACGAGCACAGTGGCCAATGCATCGGCGTTGTTTTGCCCTCCAGCCAACTTGCACTGACGTCGCAATGGGTTTAAAACGCCGTCTACTCCGTACGTGAAGATACAGGTATTACTCGTACATGTCTGTACATATATTACGTAGACTTTTATAATATATAAAACAGCCAACCAATTTCAAGTCCATATAGAAGGCACCGCGACTCACGGACGCATACGGAAAAGCGACAACAGTTCCAAAGGGCGGCAAGTTTCTCCCAAAAGAGGCACGATGTTTTTCTCTTGCTGTAGAACAAGACAAAAGCCCAAAACAGCGCGCGCCCCAAGAGGAACCGAGACCACTGTGGATATGTGGAGCGGCTCTCGTCGAATGCAATGCCGAGTCCACACAAAGTTCTCCACGAGCCAACGACGAAGCATTACATGTACATGTACACAAGCGAGGCCTGGATTTTGTGTTGTTTTAATAAAATACTCTTTTGTGTTTTTGCCGATCTTATGTACTCATACAAGACTGAATCTTGCCGATGAAATGGGACACAGCTGGCTCATGCATGCAGACATACGGGCACCCCATAAATAATAAATGAGAGAAAAACAGCGGGAGGTACGGGGCTGTTAATCTGCAGTTGTGGCGATGAAAACATTGTCGGTGGGGGCTCTCGATAATATAGCAGGAGACAATATCTAACAGCATCAGAAGCTAGCAAGATGTACATGTACATGTACGCGACGAGGTCGAGACTGCGGCCTGTCCCGCACAACGCACCGGCAACGGGCCAGGAGGTGAGGGAAATGGACGGAGGGGAAACAAAGAGCAAGCTTGAGAGGGCAGGCTATGGCAGAAGTAGAAGAAGAAAACCAGAGAGAAAAAGAGAAAAAAGAGAGAGGGGAGGAGAAAATGGTACTTTTGTCAAAAATTTTGGGTCATCAAAGAAGCCGCATTATGATTCAGGTCGTACGAGTAGATACCAAGAGTAGGCATCAGGACCACAGCAGCCAGCATCGTAGCCGTGTGTACAAAGAACGTCGCATGCAAGATATCTTGCAAAGGGCTAGGTCAAATTGCGCAAGAGGAAGACACCGAAGCGCAAGTCCACCGCGCAAGCAGTTTGCGTTTGTCGTTGGCCGCGTCTCTCGCAGCAGGGGGCCGCAGTGGTTCATTCAGATCAGACACAAAACGTCGTACTTTGTACGAGTGCTTTGTAGGCTAATCGTCTCATGGACAAAGAAAATGATTTTCTTTTCTTTTGTCGGCGGTGGCTCCTTCCCAATCTGTTAATAAAGTAACGAGCCCTCGAGGAGCCCCAGCGCACGCTATTTTCGCACAACTCGTACGCAATAAGTACTCGTATTAATACTAGCCAGTTACCTGTGACGGGGTAGAAATAACAGGGCAGGAAAAAGAGAAGTCGGGCTGGGCTCCACTCAACGTTTTCGGTCTAGATCCCGCTGAAGCTGCGTTCTGAGTGGTCCGCTGGTGGTGTTTTTCTCTGGCGTGCCACTGTCGATATCGACGGCGTCTTGGCTGTTTGGAAAGCATTGGACCAGCGACAGGTGTTTTGGGAATGGTTTACGAGTACTCCGTAAATGGCCTGTACATACTCCGTACTCCGTCTTTTACCATCGTTCCTCCTCACGATTAGCACAGTCGGTCGGCTCACCTGCTAGCGCCGCCCGCACCTTCCCCCATTGCGGAATCTAAGCATCTTACTACGAAGTCCTGCGACAACGTGCGGAATCCACGGCAGGCCGGGTCTCCAACAACTGGCGCACGGGGAAGGAACGACCGCCAGCGACAGGCCAGCGACTCGACAAACGTGTAAGAAGGTTACTCGGGTGCAGAAAGAGAGGCCCGCCTAGCGCCACTGCCCCCACTGATTCCCTCTGCAGCGCCTGTGTTTCCAGCAGCTGCCGAGCCTAAAGGGCCTGCACACCACGTCGCGTTGCGTCACAGTGGCCTCGTTGCGTTTTGGCTGCCCTGATTTGCCAATGGCTTGGCTACAGAGTGCGCTCTACAGGGGGTACGCCATGGCGGGCCTTATTTTCACTGCCTCACTCGCACTTTCTCCACTTTGTTTGCCTCCACGCACATTCCCACTGGCGCCCTCCTTTCCTCTGCCCTTTCCGTACTCTGCCTTTCCACACCCCCTTCCATCATTTTGTCGTGCGCTCCACGATCTTCTGCAACCTCATCGCCGCCTATGCTCGACGCATGCAGACAGTGCTGGATCAACGTCTGTTGGTCTCGCTCGCTCCTGCCACTAGATGCTTTTATTCCACTCTCTTGCGTATCCCAATTGCCTCAATCCAAGCGATTTCGTCTTTTATCATCCTCTTTCCATTCTTTTTTCTCTTTTCTTTTCCACTATTTTCATCTCCAGCGTTTCCATTTCATCTTTTCCTGGGCCTCTCGCCTATCTTGGCCCTCTCGTGTCCTGCGCGACTTTTCTCTGCTATCCTCCCACCAGCACAGCCTTTATCTATCTCTATCGTGCATCAGATTGCAACTGCTTCTTCCTTCTCGCGCAGGTCCTATCTCGGGCACTCCCCTGCCTCTTGTCTCGAGGCGCTCTGCGTCGAAGCACGCTGCACAGAACCAAGCAACACAAGCCACACCCCGGTCCTGCTTTCTGCGTGTCTGTACTTGCACTCCCCGTGGAGCAGTACCTCGACGATCCTGACTGTTGCTCTCGGGCCTGTGGGCTGTGGATTAAATACCTGCCCGTTGTCTCTTTTGTCTTTTCTTTTTTCCTTTTCGCCCCCCTCCTTTGACCTCTCGGTGTCCATTTCTGGCTTGTGCTCACACGACCACTTTCCTCTATTTAACCTCTGCACCCCCACGTCACAGCATTAAGCTCGCCCAGTCTTTGACAACGCTCCCTTGCAACGCACATCGTCATCGACTCAGGGATTCTCTGTCGACCGCTGGGTTTACAGATTCGATCCTGGTCTCCAATCTTATCTGTCGGCCCCTGAATTTCAACGACCTCATCAACGCCAACGGCTTCTTATCAACCCCGGCATCCCGTCTTCTCTCTGACGTCTTCGCGCCCACGCCTCTCTTTCTATTCTCTGTCGACCATGAAATTCGGGCGTCAGCTCGAGACCGAGTCCGTGCCGGAATGGAGCCTTCATAACATCGACTACAACGCTCTCAAGGAGTACATCAAGGTCCATACGACACGCGACCAGGCCTCGGCAATCACCATCCCCGGCCAGAAGGACACGGCGCTGCAGCGGTTCGAGACCGAGTTCTACGAGGAGCTCTGCCGGCAACATGACCGTGTTGGTCTTTTCGTGGCCACAAAGGCTGACGAGATCAACCGGCGACTGCGTGAGTTTTCTCTTTCCTCCCCCTACCTGAACGCCCTGCATAGCCGCCTGTTTGTTCGCTTGTCGCTGACATACCTCCTTCCCAGAACACCTCTCAGACCAGATCCACCGCCTGCTTCTGCGTAGCACAACATCCGCTCGTGGCGCCAGCGCACTGAAGCGTCAGCGGCGCTATGCCAAGTACGAGCGGGCGACACTGCAGCTACAGGACGAGGTCAAGGACCTGTCCCGCTTCGTCAATGCTCAGGTCGTGGCCTTTCGCAAGATCTTGAAGAAGTACAAGAAGTGGACCGGCTCTGGTTCATTGACATTCCGCTTTCGGGACAACGTCCTGTCCGATCCCAAGAGCTTCACCCGCCGCGATTTTCTCGCCCCTCGAGGGCCATTGTGAAGACCTGCTCGCCATCCTCCGTGCTTCCACCCCCCTCAGCAGCTCTCCGCAGACACCGCGCGACGAGATCCTCTCTCCCGAGTTCCCCGCTTCGCAAGCTCGCCGCCCAAGCAACGCCCAAGTCTGCTCCTCTTCCTCATCCACAATACAAGCGCTCTCCTCCTCTGCCGGCTCCTCGCAACCGCCACCACATCCGCGCCCCACCTCGGAACGGTCCAAACGCCGCCTCACCCTCCTCGCCTCTGCACCTGTGCAGACACATTACTGGAACGAATACGACGACGGCAGCGAAGCCGGCGATGTTGGCGGTTCTGGCACCGGTGGCTATGCCATCTACCTGCACCCCGACGGCGAGGAGGATTTCCCCGGCATGGCTACGCTGGTCTCGTTCTTTACCGTGCCTCTTGAGAAGGCGAAGAAGTGGATGTCTTCTGTCGGCGGCAAGGGTGACGCCGACCGTGGCCCTCTGCTGTCACGGGCGGGTGGCTTCCCCAACTACGGCACGGCAATGGGCAACGGTGGCGGTGACGACCATGGTCTGTTCGACTCTCTGTCTCGGCAAGAGCATGGCCCTACGGACGAGACGGTTGAGATCCACCCTGATGAGGACGACGTGGACCACGACAGCACGGAAGAGGACGACGCGTTTGGCAGCGATAGCGATTTCCCCGTGGCTACGAAACGCACTACGCTGCTCTCCCATCGATCAACGACCAGCGCATCTCCCGCTATCGGGAAACGATGCTGGTTCGCGGCACCATTGGCTGCTTTGCGGCAGCCCTCGTCCTGCTAGGCGTGGCCACGATCCTCATCGAGACGGGCAAGCACAAGCTCCGCGTCGAAGTCGACGCCGGAGTGATTATGGGCGTCATGGCCAGCTTGGGCTTTGCGTGCGCGGCCCTGGGCATGTCCATGGCGCGCCACGGCAACGTCACCATGGCCAGCCAAGTGGCCGTCTGGGTGGCCTTTGCGATCGTGTGCACCCTCAACGGCGCGGTGTTAGTCCTGGTCATGGGCAACACTGTGATTACAAACTAACTTTTTTTATTTTTTTCAACTGTCTTGATGACTCTTTTGCTGTTGGTTTTAGAAAGGAACGGCTATGGGACAGCATCTTCGTATTTGAACAACTAGAGTTGACTCTTGTCTCGAAGGGCAACCTGATATTCGGGCATTTTGCAGCATTATTATCAGCATTATTTTGGCCTCGTTTTGATTTTCTGGATTTGTCATTGTTTTATTCAGTTTTGGATACCTGCACTCAGTGTGCCCTTTTTTTCTTTTCTTTCTTTTTTTATCGTTCTTGACGAAGAGTCTGCCTCTTTGACAGGTCTGTTGTCTTTTGTATCTTTTGTATATTACTGATCTGGCTCGTCTGTCTAGACGGCTGGGCCCTCGTCTGTGTCAGATCAGTCGGGAAAATGCACATACATCTTGACATATATCTTGACATAGATCTTGGATTCGCCATCCTCCGCGTCCGTCCCGTCCGGCTCTTAACACAAACAAGGCAGATGTAGCGACTGGTAGTTGCTGCACGTCTGGCCACTGGGTGTCGCGCTGCCCGTCTGCAGGTACACCTGCCAGAAGCCGCCGTCAGTCTTGCACGCCAAAAAGTTGAGTTCTATGCCGTCGGTCAGTGTCTTTGCCTTGCTTCGTGCATCCTAGGAGGAGAGGACATACGCCTTCCGTAGCTGCTCGACGTGCTGGTGATGATCGTGTCGCCTTCGAGCTGCCATGCCGTCGTCGACGACGCCGTATCAAACGTCAGCGTCTTGTACGACGTGCTGTCGCCGCCAATGTTGAGGTACCGGCTCGTGTTGGTCGACTGGATCGTCCCGCCAATATTAAAGTACTCGCTCGTACCCACGGGGCCCAGCACCACCTGCGAAGCGTTTTTGGGGTGCGCCTGCAGGTAAAGGTGGAAGACGGGGTCCTGGTCCGACCGGATCTGTTCGGGCTTGCTGCCAGCGACGGCCAGTGCGGAAGCGCCAGTGGCGGCAGCAATCACGGCCGTGGAAATGGAGAGAAGCATTATGGGAGGGGAAGGGGGGGACTTGCGTTTCTTCTGTTGCAGGTCTGAGGATAAAAAGAAACAGAAAAAGAAAAAAGAAACGACGCCCACATTTCCCTTTATATTATGCTAGCTGGCCTAGACCATCGTCCGCCTCCGCACCCAGGACGGGTAAATAGACACTACTCTGGGAGTTGCATCCACCGCGTGTTGGATAATGTATACAATCCTTCTCTATTTTTTCTCGGTTCACAAAATGACGGCCCTGGATCTCCCGCGGCCAATATCAATATATCGCAGCCCATTGTCTGCAAGCACCGTAACTTGTTCAAATATCAGAGAGACTTTACGGTATTGAAAGCGCGTGCTCTCGTTATATTACTTTTTTAACATAAGTTTAAGCTGTTAATAGTCTAACTGATAACCTTACTGTTCTTATATTAAAGATTAAAGATTTATTGTTATTATTATTTTTCTATTAAGAACCTTTTAAATAATCCCGTATAAAGAAAAATACATCATATTTATATAAATACATTTTTATTCAAGATAAAAGATCCTAAAAAAGCCACCAATAGCTCCATAGAGTTTTTCAATAAAGACCCATGATACAATCGAGCGCATTCACTTGAAGATGGAGCTTAGACGAGGCTGTTGCTTCAAGCAAGCTCTACCCTTCCTTATCTTTGACGTACCTTCCTTATCGGGCGACACCCCCACCTTACAGCTTGCCGACGAACCTCAACTCCACTCTCGTCATCCCGTGAATCATGCACATTCCATTCCAACGAGATCGATCCAGCATTCCAGACGAGCTAGATAGCCTCTGATCTCTTCGATTGGGCCCAATTTCAGGGCCGCCATTGCACCGCAACCGGCAATCTGAAACAGAACCTCCACACGATCTCACAGCTTTAGCGCGCGGCAAGCCAAGTAATGGCCCCCGAGGTGCCGGCTCGGGGAGGAGGCGGAGGAGGTGGAGGAGGAGGCAGAGGAGGACACATGGGAGCATCTCCATGGTCCCCTATGGGCGTGGCCAGCATGGTGGCAGCTGGGGCTGTTGCGCTTGTGGGCCTGTACCTGCGGGGCAGCGAGCTCTTGCACGGATCGTCAACATCCCCAGCAGCTGCGTCTTCGATCGAGACCTACTGCTACGAGGGCATTACCACCCTTGCAGAGGGCGAGGCAGTGGCTGGCCCGCAGTGCTTCACCGTCCAGGATGGCCGATTCACCAGCGTTGAGCCCTACACCGGCGAGACGAAGGACGAGCGAGGCTCGTCCATCTTGAAGGGGCATGCCATTCCCGGCCTCTGGGACGGCCATGGCCACCTCATCCCCTACGGCGAGTACCTGGCGTCCGTGGACCTGTTTGGCTCGTCAGACGCGACCGATGTGCGCCACCGCCTGCACGAGTACCTGGCACAGCACCCGGGCGTCGGCGGGCACGACAAGTGGCTGCGTGGCTTCGGCTGGGACCAGATGGCCCTGGGCGGCATGCCCACGGCCGAGCTGCTGGACAGCGACGAACGGCTGCGCGGCCTGTACATTATGCTGGACCGCGTGGACGCGCACTGCATCTGGGTGTCGCAAGCCGTGCTCGCCTTGCTGCCCGACGAGCTGCTGGACATCCTGGCGGCGAGATCGTGCGCGACCCGGGCCTGGGCGTCTTTTGCGACAATGCCATGAACCTCGTCCTCAACCAGTACCCGGGCCCCAGCAAGGCCACCAAGACCGAGTACATCCGCCTGGCCATGCGCCAGATGCGGTCCATGGGCCTCGTGGGCATGCACGACGCCGGCGTCACGCCCGAGGACCTGCGGCTCTACCAGGAGCTGGCAGGCAGCCGCCACGTGGGCGGGCCCGGCCACCACAGCGACAAGGACGACGGCTGGACGATGCGCGTCTACGCCATGGTCGAGTGCGCCGAGCGCAACACGTTCTGCCAGCAGGACGTGGCCGTGCTGCGCCAGCAAGAGGGCCGCAGCGACTTTCTGTCGGTGCGCAGCGTCAAGCTGTTTGCCGACGGCGCCCTCGGCAGCTGGGGCAGCGCCATGCTGGAGCCCTACAGCGACCGGCCCGACACGGCAGGCTCGCTGCTCGTCGACGCGGCGGCGCTGGCGCAGCTGACGCGCGACTGGGCTGCCGCCGGGTTCCAGGTCAACATCCACGCCATTGGCGACCGCGCCAACCGCTATGCCGTCGACGCGTTCGAGCGGCCCTCGTGGCCCTGTGCCAGCCGCCGGCGGGGCCGCTGGCCGACTGCCAGCGCGAGCGGTTCCGGTTCCGCATCGAGCACGCGCAGATCATCCACCCGCACGACCAGGCCCGCATCCATGCCCTGGGCATCGTGCCCTCGATCCAGCCGACGCACGCCACGTCCGACATGGCGTATGCTGCGCGGCGGCTGGGGCCCGACCGCACGCGCGACGAGGCTTACCGCATGCATTCCTTTTTGAAGCACGGCCTGCACCCCGTGGTGCTGGGCAGCGATTTCCCCATTGAGCCGCCCGACCCGTTCCAGGGCATCTATGCGGCCGTGGCCCGGCGCAGTCCGCACACCGGCCTGAGCACAAACGGCACAAAGGAACCGTGGTATCCGGCCGAGGCGCTGTCGCTGCACGAGGCACTGGTGGGCTTCACGCAGGGCCCGGCCTATGGCGGGTTTCTGGACGGCCGAGCCGGCGTGATCCAGGCTGGCGCATTGGCGGACTGGGTGGTCCTGGACAAGCCGCTGGATGCGTACGATATTGAGGACCTGCGCAGCATGAGGGTGCGCGAGACGTGGGTTGGCGGAACGCGTGTCTACGAACGGGAGTAGGCGTGTGGCGTGTGCAGCCAGGGGCGTTGTTGTAAAGCGTTGTCATGTACTTGATTCATTTTTGCCATTTTTACCGTATGCCCAAGCTGCCATCTAAAACAACTCCAAACCCGTGTCTATAGAAATGCTCTTCCTTCTGTTCTAGATCCGCCGCGTCAGTGGTTGCGAGTAGTCCACCGTGGTGCCCATGGCCACCTGGCCCGTGGCCACGCCCGTGATCAGCGGGTCACGGCCCGTAAAGTCGTGCGGGAAGCCGTAGTCGAAGGGCTTGACGCTCTCCAGGTACGCAATCTGCTCGTCCGTCAGCTTGATCGTCAGGGCCTTGATGTTGTCGTGCCAGTGCTCAATCTTGCGCCCGCCCAGCACGGGGAAACACTCGCGGCGCCTTGGACAGCACATAGGCCAGCGCAATGGTCGTCACCGACTCGATGCCGTGCTCCTGGGCCACCTTGTCGAGCGCATTGCTAAAGGCCAGCTCCTCGGCCGACTGCCGCCCGGCCGTCGGCGTGTCAAACAGCGTGCGCAGGCCCTCGCCCGCCTTGGCGCGCTTCTCCATGGCGGCCGCGGACTGGAACTTGCCGCCGCCCAGCACGTCCCACGGCGCAATGGCCATGCCAAAGTGGCGCGCCATGGGGATGATGTCGCGCTCTCATGTCGCGGATCATGACGTTCCACCGGCCCTGGTAGATGCTAAAGGGCGTCTTGCCGTGCGTCTCGGCGTATGTGTTGGCCGCGCTGACGAGCCACGCGGGCGTGTCCGACACGCCCAGGTACATGACCTGCCCCGACTGCACGAGCGCGTGCAGCCCGTCCATGATCTCGGGGATGGACGTCGAGTAGTCCCACCAGTGCAGGTAAAAGATGTCCACGTAGTCTGTCTGCAGCTTGCGCAGCGAGTCCTTGAGGCTGTTGCGCATGCTGCGGCGCCCGTTGCCCGAGTTGTTGGGGCTCTTGTTCTTGCCCACGTCGTAGCAGCGGTAGTCGGACGTGAACTTGGTGGCAATGACCATCTGGTCGCGGTTCTGGCGCGCCGCCATCCACTCGCCCAGCCACGTCTCCGACTGCTCGTTCTGGTAGTTGTTGGCCGTGTCGATAAAGTTGCCGCCCGCAGCCACGTAGCCGTCGAGCAGCCTGAACGACGCCGCCTTGTCCATGCTGCCCATAAAATCGTTCCAGGCATCGCCAATGGACATGGCGCCCAGCGCCAGCGGCGACACGCGCAGGCTCGATGTTGTCGACAGGATGCGGAAGCGGCCGAGCTCAGAGACCGGCTCCGGCGCGGGATCAAACAGCTCTGGCATTGTGGGCAAGAGAGTGAACGTCTGTGGGCGGCAAGAAAAGAAGCAATTGGAGGGTGTCTGGCTGGATGAGCAATGCAATGGATGTTTGTTTGGTTGCGACAGTTCCACTGTGAGAAGTAGGGGAGGCCCATGAGAGCACAGGAGCAGCCTCCCGAATCATGTTCCCGGCCTTTGCCTCTTTTGATTGGCCTTGACAGCCAACGCTTCGCTGATAGCGGGTGTTGATGTCCGGGCTGGCCCCATCTTTAAGCCTGTCTCCACTGGCTTTTTTCGGGTTAAAATGCGGTGCTTGTGCCATGTTGCCGCCCGTGTTGTAAGCCGGACGTCAGCATTGCCATCCGATAATAAATGGGTTCTGCTTCCGGCGAGACGCTGTGTCTGCCGGGTTGTTATGTAAGCCAGTCAAATTGGCAAAAGCTCTGGAAGAGTAGCTGTCGGATTTGTGTATCGCAGACTCGGCATAGAAAACCAATGGCCAAGACGCTTGTCTCCATTGCCTGTACATCTAGAAATGGCCCGAAACTGCCAGGACGCCTGATGCTGGTGTTATTGAACTGCCATCCGTTGCATTAGCAAAGGAGGAAGACTGACAAGAAGGTCAAAAGGTCAACTGTGAAGACACAAAAAGACGTGGGAAAAGACCAAGCCGACGAGACAAACGGACGATGAAGATGGCGCCATCGAAAGGAGAACATATCGGCCGGGTGTGATGCATCAGAGGTCTGGGGCAATGTGCCGCCATTGTTGCTCGCGTGGTTTTCTTGCATGTTTCGTTTCGTAGATTGTTTCGGCTTGCACTTACTCCTGCCGTTTCCAATAATAGACATGTTCCAAACGACCGGGGACCGCAGAGTGCTCGACAGGACCCGGACCAGTCCTGGCAGATAGAAGGCAGGAATAAATGAATACATGTACATGTACAAAAAGGACTCGAAGCAACGAAAACGAGCCACTGGCTGTCAAATAGAAAGACAAGAACCCGAGGGTATGGATCCGTATCGCGGCCGGACTTCAGCCTGTTGGTTCCCTTCCGAGCTCGAGACTTGGGCGAAAGGAAACGAATGAAGAGGCCCTGCCGTCGCTGGGAGGGAAATGGAAAACCTGACATAAGATGCGTTGAACATGCAGAGTGCTGCAGGACATGACCACCTCAGCAGGGGGAATTAATATGGATAAAAAGCCAGCAGATAGGAAAAAGGCATGGCATGTCCTTCGGACATTTTTCATATATATATTCCCTGCCGCATATACGACCTGTCCCTAGGTCCGCTGGGCAAAGAAGGGGAGGTGGTGAATCAATAAAGACATTCATGAAAAAGCAAACAAAGTTGCTCACAATGTCTGCAGGTCCTTTGGAGGACAGGAAAGGCAGCTGTGAAAAGCGATTTGGCATTTGGCCATGTTAATGCCCGGGGCCACTCGAAAACCCGCAATGGTGATTGGAGACAGTCATAGCCACAGTATGAAGCACTTGCTCAGGTACTTTGTACATGTGCTCTCTGAACTGACGAGGAGGGACAGCGGCCAATTTGCGGGTTTTCTCATCCACCCTTGACCGTTGTCGCCTGCTTGAGGCTCTATTCTCCTCACAATCTCTCCTCTTTGACCTGGGGCGTCTGAAAGGCCACCAGCGCTGCCCGGCTCCTTTTCATTGGCGGAGAATCTTTCGTCCTTGAGGAGCACTGGCAGTCCGGCGTAAATGCTCTGGGGCTTCCTGGGCCATTAGCGTGTGGGGCAAGAGCCAGCCCTCGCATGGCACTCCAAGAAAAAAAAGGTGCTGTATGGTTGTCCTCCGGCCGACCCGTTCGGGGCAGACTTCTCTCCGACCACGCAGTGGCCGACGCATTAACGGGGCGGAAGACCAGTCACCCCACAAGAACGCCCGGGACAAGCTGTTCTCGAGCGTCTGGAGCATGCCAGCAAGGCCCGCTGTCAAAGGGCTTCCCTGGCTGGTGTTTCTGCGGGAGGCATGCTCGATGTTAGCTGTTGTCCCGGCTTTTCTACTTTCAAACAAAGGCCCAGGCCAGGCGGCTCCTGGAACTGACAAGACCACAGCCAAGCCAAGGAAGGACCAGCAAGATCTTGCCTGCAATTCTACAGGGTGGTAGCGAATGGCAGGGTACTTACCTCACCGTGGGAACGCGTAGTTTTTCCTCGGGGGAGCCCAACCCAGCAGGCCAGTGCCATGCGCCGATGGAGTATCCTCGCCCGCTTGTCTGCTTCCAATCGTATGCGGTAATCACTGGTAAAAATGTCCGATGCTGGTCGCCGCCGTGCTGTGGCGGCTCATGTTGCTTTTCCAGCTCGAGCGTTGTGCATTTCTCGCGTCACACGGGACACTTTGGTCTTTGCTGCTTCGAGACAGCATCGAGGCCAAGGGACAGGTTGGCGAGACCCGGCAGATCCAACGGACGTTTTTGTGTCTGTGGTGGAACAATTTGGGGGCCTGAATAAAGCCCGGAGCAGCCTCCCGGTGCGTGGTGCTGGCATGTGGGCCTGAGCATGTTCTTCTCTAGTTGTTCTTCTTGACAATCTCTTTGAGCCTTTGGAGGCCTTTCCGTCGCTTCTGCTCTTGCCTTGGATGCCGCAAGTTCCTTGCTCGCCTCTTTCCCCAAACCGGGGGGTTTTGGTCTTGCCTTTTTGGGCTACTAATTGGAGCGTTTCCCGCGTGAGCATATTCCCCATCGCTGCTTCCTGACTAGACGAGCAGACAGTACGAGTAAGATACTAAAGTACCCTGGCTAGGCCAGGACAAGCTTGAGGAGCGGCTGCACTCAGGTCCGTCGGGCGGCGGGGAATGGTCGCTCTTGCCACCATTACGGCGTAGTGGAAAACCCCATATGACCAGAGGCGCGGGTCGCTGCTCCTCCAATTGCAGCCTGTCCATGCGCGAAATATTTTGGCACCCGGGCCCAAGCCATTCTATTTGCCAATTCGCAATCGCAGACAGCGCATTATGCCTGCATTGATCAATGTTTCTTTATCCTCCTTCAACACCACCACCGCCGAGATCCCTGACGACAAGCGACAAGCGACCAGCGGCCTTGCCTGTGAGGGCGTCTGTAACCAGTTCGAGTACTTGGATCTGCTTGCATAGCGTGAAGGCCAAAGATAGGAAAGAACGGATCGTTTTCCAGAACACAGCACGATTTCGGGCAAGTGCAGCCCAGACGGCCCTTCCTGCCCGAGAAGCGAAGCAGAACCGTTCGCGGCCTCTTTCCTTTCGCTCAGCTCCCCACCACCCGCGTCCCCGTCTAGGAAACTACGTCCGGGCTGGCCATGAACATAGACAGGCCAACCAGCTGCTCCGTCGCTCTTGCTTCTTGCATTTCAACAACGGAAAGAGCGATCTCTTAAAAGGCCCTGGTCCAGGCGTATCGACGTGTCCTTCCTTGCTCTTCTCCTGGCCCCTCTTTTTTGCCCATCCATCAATCTCCGAGCATCGCCAATCGACGACGGCAGCACCAGTGCATGGGCCGCAGCGCCTTCTCGTGTACATGTACATGTAGAGATCGACTTGTTGCCCGGCTCGACAGAACAAGGTCGCCCGTGTAACCAGGCAAGGCACTGGCTTTTGACTCGCACGGAATCGGAATACAGCGCGCGGCCGTGATCTTCACCGAATAGTCGACCCTGGGAATGAATTCCTCCAGAATCTCCTCGACACAGTCACAGCACACGTTCGATGGCCCGCATTGCGCCGTCGTTCTTGGACCACTAGCAGTCTCTCCGCGCGCCTTATCTGCCCTTTCTGTCTCACTCTTGTTGCCAACGGTGCCGAGTCTCCTTCTTTTCCGTCATCCAACGTTCAGACCGGCTTCTTTTCGTGTCTGGTTTCCGTCCTGCCTCCCTACAAGGCTTTGGTGGACGTTGCCCATCCTCGTATCTTGCTGTTTGCTATTGCCGTGCATCGTCTTGCGGCAACGCATCGCCTCGGACTTGCTTGGTCGTCGAGCACACAGCACACCTCCCCACGAAAGCGGAATACTTCTCCATCGTGCGGCCAGGCTCCATACCCATCAAAGCGCTTATTCTGTCGACCCGCTCGCTGCCACGTTCACGTCTGTCGTTCTGTCGTTCTCCTTTCCACCCTTTCTCGCCCCCTTCTGCCCCCCCCCCCCCTTTGTGCCTCTTGTATCTTTGACGCCCTTGTGTTTTCCGTCCTTCCTACGTGCATTTACACAAGGTATCTCACTCGCCGTCTGCAGCGTTCTCATTACATCTCATACTTTCTTTGCCCACCCGCTGAAACACGCGCAACCTCCTCCCAGGTCCTACTCTCCTTCATTCCCAATATCAAAACCGAAGCCACAAGTCAACTTCCGACTGCAACAGAAATTCACATACACCCCAAATATTCCACCTTGCTTCTCTTACCTTGCTTTCTCTTACACAAATCCGCCATCTGTTCACCCTTTTCGTCAATTTGCAGCTAGCCTGCCTCTGCACAAAGGAAACTCATTGTCACAGACGCAAATCGCAGAAATCCCACTCTGTGATTCCCGCTTATACACCGAACACGACGGCTCTGGGTGACGTTGAGATTAAGCACACAAGTTTTATTTCGAGATCGGATGAGAAGGATATGAGGACCTTTCTGCAATCACGATCTCTGACACGTTTATTCAAAACAAATCTTGTTGTCTCGTCTGCCCATAGTTAAAGGGTATTGGATACGCCAACAAGAACTGATTTTTTTTTTGTGGCCCTTACGCCGACAACATCACACTCTCAAGTCAACAGTCCATCGAATCAACGAGCAGAAATGGCTGCTGTTCAGCAAATGCCTTCTGTTCCAACAGGCAGTAGTATCGCGGCAAACTGCCGTCTCAAGCAGCGTGCTGAGCATGTCCGGGTCAGACGACATGACAGACGCTGCCGATGCCGCCACAGCGGCAAAACTTGGAATGACTCCGTGTCCATCTCTGCCTCGCCATAGGGGACAAGTTTGGCAGCGGCCCACAACGAGGCGAACGCGCATTTGCTTCATCGTTTTGGACGGGAGCAGGAGGAGATCGTGTCCGTCTTTGCAGAGGTGCTCGGCAAGCCATTTTGCACCCGGCCAAACTTTGAGTCCATCACTATTGCCGACAAAGAACGAGTGATCGCATCTACGCAGATAATGCCAAACTGGACATCCTGTCAAGAAACCAGGAACTCGTCGTCGCCATCAACGCTCATTGTGTGAGCCTTGGCATTGCCACAGACAGCACGCTCTCGAGCAGTGTGACTACGAGTTTCTTTACACAAATGCACCGTTCTTCCGGCGAGACCTGGCACGGTTCATCTCCTTCACACTGGGCCAGATCAACCACCACCAGACATTGATGGACAAGCCGCGGACATACTTTATTTCCACCACATTCCCCGATGTTTCGGGTCGCCCTTCCCAACATTGACATTCTGACCGTTGGCTCGGATGCCGTTGAGATTAGAGTCGATCTGCTCAAGGAGCCTCTTGCAGATGGGACATTTGCCGCTGTTCCCAGCCGTCAGCTATGTCGGCGAGCAGGTTATGATGCTACGACCCAGCGTACCGAGCTTCCCATCGTCCTCACAAACCTTGCCAGAAAGAGAACGGCCGGCTTTCCCGATGGACAACCCGGATTTGTACTACAAGTACCTCTACCGGGAATCCAGTGGGGCGTGGAGTATATCGACGTCGAGCTGTGGCTGCAGAGGCCATTCGGAAGCGCCTATACGAGCAACGCGGAAACAGCCGCATCATGTCTTGCCTACCACGACTTTTCGGGCACATTCAAGTGGCCAACAGCGGAGGCACAGAGCATATACGCCGAGTCCTGTCGCTATGCTGATATGTCAAAGATGATTGCCAACACCAACGACCGCAACGAAAATTTGAGCTAGAAATACTTCCGTTCCAAGATCCGGGCAGAGTACCCGAACGAGCGCGCTCTCTGCTGTGAACATGGGCGAGATGGGCCAGTTTTCGCGGACCCAGAACCACGTGTTTTTCGCCAATCACACACCCCTTGCTCCCGGTCATCGCTGCTCCTGTGCAGATGAGCGCCGCCGAGACGAATGCGCGATTGTAGCGATGCTCGGCCAGATCCTAAGAAGATTATATACGGCATCACAAGCTCGTCTAGCCGGAGTGGGACACCCCAGGCGCCGTTTTACGTCAAATGTTTCAATGAGCTCGGACTGCCTCACCAGTTTGCTGTCGTGGAACAGCAGCCAAAAGGCCCAAACCGTGTCGAGACGTGGTGCAAACCAGAAGAACTTTGGCGGCGCATACCTCCACCCAGCATTGTCCTACGCCAGCCTTATCCACAAGAGCATTTTCTTCTCGTCCGCTCGGGGACGGTGCGGGTCCCATACTCTCCGATGCTGCTCGCGTCATCGGCATTGTCGACACCGTTGTTGTGCGGCCGTCTGCGTCTCCTCCCACGTCGACCGAGGTTTCAGAACCATTCCAGTCCATACCACCACCAGAACGACAGCAGCAACGGCAACGGTCACGGCGGCGGCCTTGGCGGCAACGGCACGCTTCCGCCAAATACCCAACTGGTCTTTGACAACGCATCATGGCGTGGTATCCTGAGCACACTCACTCGTGACCTCGCCCCCTCTGCCTACTTTGGACGGACGGCCGTGGTACTCCCAGCGCCATTTTTGCCCTTGGAGCGCTCCGCATCGGCAAGGTCTACACGGTTGGCTTCAAGACACCCCCTGCCTTGGCTGGCGACCTTACGATCGAACCTTTCAACTCGCTAGAAAGTCTGCAGAAGGTCCGGACTGTCAGCGAACACGACGATTCTGCATCTGCCATTCGTCTTTGTCAGTGCCCTGGCACCTGAAAAGGCAACTTGGTCGGGCTCCTCCTGCGTGTGTTTGGCTCGCACAAAACCAGACCCTGCGAGCACCACTGCATCAACAGCGAATACTAGCAGCACCCGAAAGGTCTTCCTCGACCTCGCCACGGACTCTGGTACTGGGTCGTACACGTCGCGGAAAGAATGACCTGGCGTTGTGGCCGAGCAGAGTGGCTTTGCTGTCTACGGCTCGTCCGATGTCAACGCCTTTACAACTGTCGAGACGCTACGGCTACTCGTCGGTCAGAACGTCCCATACAGCTTTGTTCGGCTGGCCGGCGGCAGATCTCCATTCTAGGCGTTTGTTTGTTGTCGAAATACCTTTTTCTCTCTTTCTGTCTGTATGTATCTTGAAATCCTGGATACACAGCCATTTCCAGATTCCCATGTTCCTTCTACATATAGATTTGCATACGCTTGTGTACATGGCACCTGTCACCTTGCTTCTCGAAATCAATAGGCATTCAGGTTTTTTATTATGTTTGTAATGTGATTTGGATCAGTGTATGGAGTAGGCAAAAAAGCAAAAAGCAAAAAAGCATCCGAACCAAGCTCCTTGTTGCGATTGGCATATTCACCCGAGGGGCCCCGAGTCGATGGACCAGTCGCGTCTGCCACGAGGTCGCTCGTCCAAAAACATGAGGTCGTCATCTCATGCCATGTTCAGGGATGGGCCGCTTTTTACCCCAACTTGTCTCGTTTTGACATATCCAAAGCTAGTTCTCCCAGATCGCGCGTCCGTCTCGAGCACTGGGGAAGCTACAAAAACGACGATGGGGCGGATTGGAAGACATGACTGGTGGAAAATCATGATTTTCCGGCTCTTGACCTAATCTGGCAACGTTCATTCTCAATGCGGACCCTCCACCCGTCATACGAAGGTGATGTTCGACATGGAGAAAGCAAGAGGAGCCCTCAAACTAGTGGTAACCCTCAGCAAACACTTCCCAGTTTTCGGTGGCCTTGACGAGATTGTTAGTTTTATGTATCCTAGTCTTTTCTGGAATTTCCAGTTGCTATGAGTTTGCAGGTGCATGTGCCAAAAGAAAAATTTTACTGCAGCTACTGCATGCCCGGCAACGACTGAACAGAGCAATGCCCCAATACCGGCTTAGCTGGCCCCATAGAGCGCATTCTTGACAGGATGGGCTGATTGAGGCCTTTTCTACTCAGTATATATGGATTGTGCTTCTATTTCCAGACCTCGCGCTTTCCAAAAAAAAAGCGAATTGAGGCGAGGCTACTGGAAGCCATTTGTAATATTTCGCATGGCGAGGTACGGAACATGGCCTCACAGGCGAGTGCCGGTGGGAAGCTGTAAGTGTCTCTGGGCTTGCTTCTTTTTTTATCTGTGTAATTCGTGTCGTGTAAGGCTTATTTATCCATCACAGTTGTACAAGCCTTACTGGTTCTCATTGGTTTTCAGTCGGGGCCAAGCAAATGAGAGTGTCGTGAATAGTGTGAAAGATGTTAAAAGATGTTTGTTGGGCATTCCAAGCTGAGTGAACATTCGAAGATTAAAAAAAAACGAGTTAAAAAAACAAAACACGGCAGTGTATTGAGGCTTCTTTATGACAAAGCCTTACGTGTGGTTTGATATGAAACAAACGGGGCACACCGTATTAAGGTTTGCCCAGGCACAAGACAAAAAATAGAGGTTCTTTCGTCTGTCTTTCAAAGCGAGACAGTTACGACGCAGAGGGCAGGCCTTTTAGAATGCAATCGGAACGCGGGTTGCACTTACACGGCATGTCAGGGCTGGTCGTACAGCATGGGAAGGGGGAAGAAAGCCTCGTCTATATTGCGGTCGAGGGTCTATCGCATCGCCTCGCCAATGCCTGCCCTCCTCACCTCGTCCCTGACTGGCACCAACCACAGCACTCTGGTCTGGGATAGATGGGACACGGGGTCTGTCTAGATCGGTCGGCAGGGTTGAGACAAACGTGGCCAACGCCATCGACATCATCGAAGGGCCTCAGCCGCTCAGGGGCAGCTTTCTGGGCTCGCCAGGGCTGTAATGATGTGGCTGCCATCGTGGAGGCCGACATGAACGCACAGAGGGGCCATCTTGAAGCTCGTTTACGTTGCTGTCTTGCTCTGTGCCACCACCCCATGCGGCGCAGGAAACGCCACATGCATGCCCGACCCGTTTGAGCAAATGAAGAACACGGGTAGACAACGGGGTTAGGCTTTCTTTCGTCTCTCTGTTTTGTTTGCATTGCTTTTGCTCCGGTCGTTGTCGGTTGTCGGTTGTGGCTGGGTTGTGACCGATGTTGTTTCGTAGTTATGAAGTGTTGATAGTTGAGGCATGGCCAAGGCTACGACGGAAAAGGCAGTCACGTCGAGCTGAATTTATTTCTGCAGGGTACCAAGGACTTTGAAAATGGAAGGACCAATCGTGAAAAAAAAAACAATAGCACCGGAAGGAATAACCACGAATATGTGAGAGCCGAGGATCGTGCCTTCCCAGCCCGAGACACCTGAGTCAACAAGATAGGAAAGAACAGACTGCGGAGGCCTTATTTTACCCCTGAGAGCCCAAAAACTGTGGAGTCGTGAATCTTTATCAAACCACTAACCACTGCTTTGCCTACATCACGAATGTTGCCTGGGGGTGGCCGACTTTTGCTTTGCACGCACGACAAACATGGCCCAACCATAGCCAGCAAGGCCCGTGTCAGATCGTCGATTAATTGAGCAACTTTTGCCGCAAAGAGCCCGACTCCAAAGACACTGCACTCATCCGCCACCATTTGCATCTGCAAGAAGAGCAGGGCTTCGATCTGGCTCAACAGACCACCGAATGCCTCCGTCGCGCCTATTTCGAACCGACCGCTTTCTGCCTTCTGGCCATTGTTTCCGGGTTCGAGCAACGAGGGCCGGCGCCTGACACAGACACAGACATATGGCCGCGCCGCCTTCCCCTCAACACACCGGTAAGAGGGTGCAGTTCATTTCTCTGTCTTTGATATGGCATTTCTAACAAATTGGCAGACAAGCCACCGCTGATACAAAGGCTAAAGAAACCACGACACGCATACATGTACGAGTACATGTACACCCGCTGGCCCAAGCAGCAGCCGTATTGCCTAGCCGCCGGACAAGACAAAAGACATGACCAGCGCCGCTGTCAGCCAAGTCCCAATTCTGCAGCAGATCAACGGGACCACTCGGGGTAGCCAGGACTGCACGAAGCACCATCCAGAACGTTCAGTTTGTCGTTGTCTTGTTGTCTTATCGTCTTGCTGTCTCATCGTCTCCTTCTCGTGTTCTCCCACGAGTGCGTGCTTTGTCTTGGAGCGGGTCAGCGGAGCTTCGTCAAATCCAGCTGCATCCTAAAACCGCGCGAAACGAGCCAGGCCAGGCCACATACCCAGTGATTCCTGAAGAAGCCCGGTGCTCTATCGGCGAGTCTCCCATGCCCACCTGCCTCTCCCCTTCGCCGCCGGGCTCCCACTAGCTCTGCGACTTGACCTCCGCAACCCGGCTAGCGTTCAGGCCGCCCTAAAATCAAACGAGTGCGCCTCCACTCTCTCCTCATTTTCCAACCCTCCATTTTCCATTTCATTTTGCATTGTCATTTTGATTGCTCTCGTGCCCTCTCCTCTCTTCTGCCTCGCTCTCGTTCTGACTTTGTGGATGTTCCTCCTAGCGGACTGGCACGGTAGTTGGCTTTCAGGCCCAGCAGTCTGAAGTCTCGACACTTTCTGTCTCAATTTCTGTCGGACTTTCTGCTCCCTTCTTCTCGTCTTCTAACATTTTTTTTTTCTGTCCAATACAATTAGTCTGATCAGAATGGCTCCCTAGTCTCGTCCAGTCGTTCTCACCGACAGATTCACCGCACGAGGCTCTCCTCCCCTCGGTGCTTGACACAAGCCTGCAGCTGCATACAGCAAGCCGCCGCCCCATCACGCACTACAACCCTTCCACCGTTGTTCTTCTCTGTATCGCTCTCCCCTCCTCGAGAAAGCACCACCATCGCCCTCGCCCGCCGCCCACATCTCGTCCGCTTTCTCGCATCCCTCTGCCTTCCTCCCACCTCTCCACCCCCATTGCAGAGTTGTCTTTCTCCCCACAGCTTTGTCACTTTGTCACAGAAACAGTGCTTTGCGAATACAGCCAAGAAAAACTCTAGACTGGCACGACAGTCTTCAACGCCGGTTTTCTGATCTTCTCGCAGACGCCTGTTTGAGCCTGTTTGATCCCGACATATGTGCCTTTTCTAAAGTTGACGGAGCCTCCGTGCCTATCCAGTCACACCCCTCTGCACCCCCTCCACAGCTATTTTCGATCAGCATTGGCATCTCATCTGCTGCTACCTCTTTTGTGTGTTTTCTCTCTCCTGTCACTATTTTCTCTCGCGCGCTTTTTTCCCATACCTGGTTGCTCTGCGTGCTGCCCTACCTCGCCTGCCACACCCCTCCCCCGGATGCAAGACGCACCTTTGGCTTTCTACCCTGGCTCACTCCAACGCGGCCGTCCTCCCGCATAGGGTCACGTCCTCGCCACGACCCCATTACCAAACATTGGGGAAGCACGTACCCGGAGCTCCCTGAGCCTTTGGCGCCCCATAAGTGGTCGGCCGGCACCTCCTTGCATCTGTCTTCCCCCTCGTCATTTCATCTTCACATTTCGACGTCCACAACTGCACATTCGAGACGGTTTCCCGCTGACAACACAGCTCCCGCTTTCCAAACGCCACAGCCACGAATGCGCCAGTTTGCAAACCCTCGTCGGTTCTCATTTGCTCCCCTCCTTGTCTTCGGCGCAGCTCCGCACCCTCCCCGAAAGGCCTGTGTGTAACATGAGCATGGCTGCCGGCAGCCACACGACCACGCAGCCAGTAACAGATCACCGCTTCGATTTGGAGGATCATTCTCTTTCTATAACACCTCAACCAACGCCGTCCCTGCTGTTTCGACGCATTTAAGCAACTGAGGTGTCTTAAAAAGACAGTTCTCTCTCACACTTTATTCTCATCTGCATATCTCACCCTCTTCCTCCCAACTGTTGCTGAGCTCATCTACGCTTGATCGGCTCCAAACTTGCAACTCTTTTTTTTGGCAGCCTCTGGAGCCGAGGCATCATCAAATCACACAGGCGCAAACACACACACGGACCACAGCGCTCATTGTATCACTTGAGCTGTGCGAAAGGGCTCACGTTTCGAGATCTCCCCGTTCGAATCCGCTGCCGGACCGGTACAAAACATACATGACCTCGGGCATGTCAGTCTCAGTCGTCGAACACCCACCGGTGGCACCTTTCCTACCAATCAAAAAAGAACCCGCCATCATGTCTCGACCACAGGTAGGAATTGAGCGGCTTCCGGCTCGCCGTTTGACAAACGAGCCTCGGGAGTCCATGAACTGCAAGTCTTGTCGGAAGCGCAAAGTAAGTCACAAAAATTACCGTGTCGTCATAGATGTCATGCTTGTGCGAAAGTCTGACATTTTCTCCCCCACAGATCAAATGCAACAGACTACGGCCGGCTTGCGAAGCTTGTCAGGTGTTTCAGTGTGCTTGCATATACGGTGAGTTGCTTTCTGAGCCCGAGCACCCTTTTTTAAGGTTGCACAATGACTCGATGTGAAGATAATAAATGGAGGGCTAACAGATGGCTACCTTGTACCCAACTACTTTAGACGCGGTACCCAAAAAGCGAGGACCAAAGACCGATGTTCTGGAGGCGCTTCTGAAGCGTGTTGATGGTCTAGAGCAAAAACTCAAGGATCAAAAGAAAGACGGGGCCGGCGATGAAGCCGGCGCCGAAAGCAGCGAAGCCAGCGCCACCGGTACTGCGAGTGGTAGCGGCATCTCACCCGGCTCGGACAGCTCTCCAGGCGCAGCAGCAACAGCAACAAATGCTGCGGATCCGGCTTCATCTTCGAAACCTCAAAAAGCTGCGTCAGATGTTACCATGGCAGAGCAGCCAAGAAAACGGTCCAAATCAAAAACTCACGAAACGGCAGCCGCAAACAGCAACCCGAAAGATGATCCCGAGCTCTTTTCTTCTCATCAGACACAGCAAGAGCAAAGCCCTCCAGTACAGGTTGACGCGCTTCTCCACACATACTTCACCCGCTCTCACGCAAAACCATTCCACATCCTCGACGAGTCGTCTTTCCGCCAGCGGCTGCAGCTGAACCAGATCCCGTCCTACCTGCTCGTTCTGTCTGCGCCCTCGCATCACGGTAAGCAGAAGTTTGTGATTGCGAGAGTGTCTGAGTTTCGATTACTTGAGACTGACAGAGAATTTCAGATACACGCCCCATCCGAATGGCTACCAGGCTGCTGTGCGCCTTGGTGAAGAGTATGCCCTACGTGCTCGTGCTGAGATTGACGTCGACGAACCGTCAATAGACTGTCTCCAAACATTGCTCCTGCTCGCACTTGCGTTTGTCGCTTCTGGCAAGGGAAAGAAAGCCTATATGCTTTTATGTACGTACCCTTGTTCTCATCTTTTTTTTGTTTTGCTTTTGGGGGGAGGGGCGGTGGGAGGTGGTCTCTTTTTTCGATCTTTGCCTCAGCAGCTCACTAACGATTGGCAGCAAATGCGATTGGTATGGCTGTGGCGCTGGAACTGCACCGCGAAATGGACTCTAAAGCTCGAATTCTACCCGTGGAACGCGAGATGCGAAGACGACTCTTCTGGACGTGCTATCTATTAGACCGTTTCATGGCTTGCGGTTCAAGACGGCCATCGCTCATACACGACAGCACAATTCTTCTCCGGCTACCAAGCTGGTTGTCCAGTACAACAAATATGCCTGTCGACGGCGATTTTTTCCAAACGGCGTCAAACATGCAATACATACAAAATGGAGGAGGCAAGAGGCTACAGGGTGGCAGCGGAATGCTCATCGACATTAGCCGGATCCTCGGCATCACCAACCGGTACCTTGCTGCAGGCGGTGTGAAGGGCGACTCTCACTTCCCTTGGCACTCGCTGTCCAACCTCTCCAAGATCCGCCAAGACCTAGATATCTGGGCCACAGGTGCACAAGACATTTTCTCGAGCATTGAGACGCTTTTCAGCCAACCCGACGCGACTGTTCTCGTTATGAGCAAGCTCATCTACCACTTGATTCACTGTCTCATCTACCGGCCCTTCCTGCCAGTTGATTTGGCTGAACTCTCAGGCACAGGCCAGCACCAGTCTTGGCAGATTGAGGCAACAAATATGTGCTTCTTGCATGCAAATGCAATCGCGGAGCTCACGGAGCTTGGCAAGCAGATGCCGCAAGTCGAGTGGCCCGGCTTTGTCGGCTACTGTATATGCACGGCTGGAACGGTGCATATCCACGGAGCACACTACAACAAGAACTCTGCTGGAAGTGAGATGGGCATTTTTGCTACATCGGCTGAGTTTTTATCTCGCGAAATGCAGCACATGGCTGAGATGCGCCATGCGTGGGCTTGCGTGCAGCACCACCGTCAAACCCTGCAGAACATCTACAATGCACACACAGAGCTCGTGAAAACAGCTGCCAACAATGCTATGCGGTACTCTCCTGTATTCCAGCTCGAAGATTTTTTCGACCGGTACACAAACATTGGAGGTCCTGGTGGCCCGACGTTCAATTTCGACCCATCGAACCTGATTCTCGCAGACGTCATTGTTGACTTTGCCCCAGATGCATATGCTGGCCACAATCTCTACACGTCAAATATGGGTTTCCGCGACACAACCGATGATATTGGAGCCAGCAACAATAACAACGGGGCCATCGGAGCTACCCACATGGGAGACAATGGTATGGACGTTGTCATGTCGGACCGACAGACCCTCAAGAGGAGGAAGACGGTTCCGTCGATTGTACTTCCGGATGGCAACGGCACCAGTTCGATGACCGCAGGAAACAACATACAAACTCCACACGGCTTGCAAACACCTTCACTTCAACAAAATGCCTTTTCGGCAGCCCCCTTCTCGGCGCACAACACCACGACCCTCATCCAGTCCCCAAGTACGATGAGTCCTCCTCTCCCCCACCAAGGCACCAGCATCAGTGAGCGCATGCTGGGCAACGACAACCAGTCCACCTTTGGCGACATGTCTAGCTTTTCCCTTGGGCCCCAGGTGAACCTGCAGCGCCAGAGTCAGGCACAGCCGCACCAGCAGTCTCAGCAGCAGCATCAACAGCAGCCGCTACCTTCGGCAACCCCTTCAGCCCCGGATTCAACTTTTCTTCTCTTGCCGGGAATGCAACCGTCCCTGGCTCTGGATCTGCAACGATGGCAGGAGCTGGTCGGAATTTGGGCCAGGGCGGCCTTGCACAGGGTGCCAGCCACGTCGAGCTCAGCGGATACGATCCCATGTTTGCGACCATGCCGGCCAATGCCTTCTCGAGCCCGCCACCATGGACTGTCGACGACGCTGGTGGTGCCGGCAAAGCGTCTGGTGGTGGTGTTCTGCAACACAGCCCCGACGGTCGAAGCAATGATGGAAGTGCTGGCGGAACTGTTGCCGGCGACGAGAAGGATCCATTCCTCTCTCTGCTGGAACAGCTGGCCGACAACGAGTATGCTCGGGGTCCTGGAAACGAGCTGGACTTTTTCCTAGCCGGCACGACGGGCTCGGTGTAATTTTGGGTACACCATTCACTGACGATCTCGGTATCCCAGGATATATAGCAGGTGTCTTTTTGCTGTTGTTGTTGGGGGCGAAATCGCATCTTGGATATGATGCTCACTTTGGTTATATTTCTCTCTGGACAGTCTATTTCTGCTCCGGAGATGGGGCCGTCAGAAGAGGGATGCTATAAAGCTTGAGCCTAACATACTTTACACGTCCACCATCTAGTAATATTTACTTTTGATTTACACTTTGTGTTTCTATCAAGATAATCTGAGGTCGGAGGTTTGCCCTTTTACAGCGACACAGTTCTAGCCTTTGTAGATTCCTTATACAAACATGCCCGGATCCAATAGTGGACAAAACTGCCGGCTATTTTTGCCGCTTCAACCCAAGTCAAACATAAAGCCTTGTGACAGGTCCTGTCCCATTTCATGAATGCCACATAAAAATGGGGTGCAGGCTCAGATGGATTGGTTATGGCATTGAGACTCGAGGCGGAACGCTTGGGCCAAGTGAAGAGCCTCGACAGGTCACAAGCACAATGTCTCGGATGCAGGCTAAATACGTAGACACAATCACCCTTCTGATAAAAGAAGCAACAGGCCTGCCACACGCCCATTGTGACTTGCGCACGCTACAGGTCAGATCCACAAAGACTAATGCTTTCTTTTTGTATTACAGTGCAATGCCTGTCTCGAAAAATAGTGCTAAAAGAGGAAGCTACCATAATGCTTTGGTGTGAGCCTCCTCAGACGTATGCACCTGCCGTCTGAACTCACACTTGCCATTGCCAGAGGCAGTCACGGCCAGCATGCTCGGTCGCACCTTCCAAATGATGAAATATATTTATGTTCCACAATATAATAGGGGGTCAAAACAAGGAGCTTCAACTCCACATTTCGTCTATCTTTTCCTTTTTTATTTGCATCATCCGGCAATACGCAATCAGCTTGTTGCGATAACCACATATCAAGAGATATGCAAACGGCCACCTGGCCCCCACACACCATTGACGAGCGGCGATCACTGGGGTCACATCCAGATCCAGGCCGCCCCAGACCTGGGGGCCACGAGGCACGCCCTTTGTCCCAGGTGCCCTACTGCTGGGATTTTGGGATGAAACAAGACGATGACAATCCGAGATCAACGCGCAAACGTTGAAATTGAACCAGCAAAGGATGGCAAGGCGTGGAACCGGCCGGCCAGTGCGCCAGCCGCCAAAGAAACGAAAAACGATCCCCCGAGTTAAGTGGTTCATGCAGTCTGTTTTGGAACGTCATTTTTTTTTTTCGCGCCCCAAATCTTCATCTCTATTTTCAAGTGTCGGCCGGTCTTTTTCGATCTACCATCTTCGGCTAACTAAAACCTGTGTACAGGACGCACCGGTAGGACGCTCTCTCGTCCTGTACCAATAACAAGGCATATCATCCCGAACATAATGTCCCGACATAAGGTCTTCTCGGCCAGCCACCGATCTCCTACGCTGCCGACATGCCCAAGCTCCCTTCTGGCAGCACACAGCACAGACGGGCGCACGCAGCAAGACGAAGACAGTGCTGGTTGGGGAAGAGGGAGGACACTCCATTTACGAGGTGTGCATCGTCACACGACCTAGCCTCGCGATGGCGGAAAACACAGGCCAAAAAGCAATAAAGCATTGCTGCGCCTCTCTCCCAAGACGACCCAACAGCTTGGGCCTCAGAGACGCGACAAAGGATACGCACCGTCTTTTACGCACCGTCCTTTCCGCAGCGGAATCTCGTCGAGGTTTCAGCCACAATGGTTCCAACAGGCCAAGAGCGGTCAAGAAAACCCAAGCTAAAAACAAGTTACTTAATCCATAGGCCATATCGTCACTGGTTGGTTCTTCGCCTCCCTCTTCCCCGCATCTCCTCATCCCTAGCCTAGCTTCTTAAGCTCCTCTATCAGGTCTTCCTATATTTCTCTCTTGACCCCATGTTCATTTTCTACTTCTCCTCAGATGTCAGTGTTTGATTTGATAATTCTGTCCCTTGCTCCCTCCCTTGTCTGGGCAACCCTTTTTTTCCCTGACGGGATTGAGCTTCACTTCTTTCCTACGCAAACTTTTATTAGTGCTCATTCTTCGAAAGGCTTTCCTCCGCTCAACACCCAAAGACAACATTCCTCAGCAACAGCTCGTCCACCTTTCCCGTCCTTTGAGTCGCAACAACTTATAACCATTCGCACCCCGCTCCTTCTTTCTTTGCAATTGGCTTTGAATTGAGCGCCCGCCCTTTTCGCTCCATCCAGATCGCGTCGCTAATTTTACCGCAACTTGGGAAGCTCCCAACCCTCCACAACTTCACCCGCTCCCGGCTGTTGTCCTTCTCATACTGTGGCAAATGGCCATCCACGAGATTGGACGCCTTTCATAAGGAGCTGCTTCTCGCATTGCACCTCGACACTTTTTATGCCTTTGATCAAGCTCCACAGTTTCTCGGTACGTGTGGAATTAAATGGTATATCATGCATTTTGCACGCCTGGCCCTCATCACAACGTCGCAGCTTTTGGAGGCGCGCGTGGCTATTTTCCAAAACGAGCACGATTGCTGATACCTAAGGCCGACGGCAGAGTCGAGTCCGTCAAACTGTGCACGACACTCTGGCAACGTGGATCTTCACAAACGAGTGGCTAGGTCTTGACTGAGTGGACTGTGCAGAGACGAGTCCCTGCGCGCTCTTGCTATACCGCCATCTCGGAAGTTCTTTGGCGATCTATTCCCCAACGAAACGACTGCAAGTCTCTTAAAACTGGCACCGACTTCGCTGGGTACTTCGCTCACCGACTGCGCAGATCCCGGGTCTGACAGCTGCGAAAAAATCAACCTTGGTAGCCGGTTCCACTCTACTCCGCACCTCTAATCCAACGTCATCATTTGGCCCTACATCTTTCACTGCAAAAGAATTCTGCTTCTCTTGCGATCTTTCTTCAGTCTTCACTCTGACGTGCGTCGATTCACCCCGCAACGACATCGTTCAAGCCGACATGCGAAATATCTTGAGATTCGATCCACGCTCAACAATGGTCGCTCATTCGACTAACGCACCTCAGTATACTATGCCTGGTTTACATCACAGCCTCTGACGGATTCGCAATTCACTGGTTGTCGGCACTGAGCATTCTGTCAACGAAAGTTTTCAGAACCACACTTGCTTTCTTCAGCAGCAAAGGCTACGAACATAGGACGTCGTCGTGAAGGGGCACACAATAGACACACATTTGTGTGCCCTGTGCGCAAATAACACGAGAGCCCGGCCGAACCATGTCTACGGATTCCTCAACGTCTTTCCCGGACCGAGGCCCGGCTGTTTTCGCTGTCACAACCACCACGCTTGTGCTCTGCTCTGTCTTTGTCTTTTCCCGGCTCATCTGCAGAGTAGCCATTGTCCGCCGCGTTGGCTGGGACGACTACTCTATCATCCTCGCGTGGCTATTGGCATTCGGGCTGAGCTTGACAATCAACATAGGCACCCGGACTGGCCTTGGTAGACACGATGAAAACATCCCGGCCCAATATCGGGCCAGACTCCGGATCTGCGAATATGTGTTCTCTATTCTTTACGTATGTTCTTCCACGGCATCCCGGACACGATTTGACATCAACGTCTACGTTTGCATCCTGTATTATCATGCTAACATAGGTACAGAACCCGGCGCTCATGGCCACAAAAACGTCAATCTTGATATTCTACCTCCGGCTATCCAAAAACACCATCCAGGTGCTTCGGATAGGGTCGTACACCGTTCTGGTACTTGTCAACGTTGCAGGCACCGTTCTCACATTCATGAACATCTTTCAATGCCGCCCCGTGGCAGCTGCCTTTACCGATGCTTCGGGACAGTGCATTCCACTGTTGACGGAATTTATTTGCTCGGCCCCAGTCAACATTATCACCGACTTGGCCATATTGGCGCTCCCCATCCCCGTCCTTACCGGCATGCGCATTCCCTCCCGACAGAAGACGATACTTGTCATAACCTTTGTTCTTGGTATCTTTGTTACCATCGTCGATGTTGTCCGCATCTACTATTTGCAACAAGCGATCCTTGTCGTTCAACCCGGAGCATCCTCCGACCCCAACGCCATTTTCGGTGACGGTGTTGACTTTGCGTGGAATGCGTCAATGTCACTCATGTGGTCTGCCGTCGAGGTCAACGTCGGTATCACTTGTGCCTGCATCCCTACTTTAAAGCCTCTCATCATCAAGATTTTCCCGGCTCTCGTGATCGACCCTTATGCTACCACCTACAACACCTCTTCCCAGGCAAGAGGTCTTGATGCGTCTAATGCCGGATCTCGCTTTGACTGCGTCGCAATCGTCGCAGCCTCAGGCGATAGGCCCCAGCAGGCCAGCCGCGGCAGCTGTGCGAGCAGACGCCTCCAAGGACACTTTGGCGGTCTCAAACGCCTCGACTATGAAGGGCAGCAGCCCACTGGGGACCGGCACAGATAGAGACAGCTCGCATTTGGGCTTAGGAGGACAGGCAACCTCCTCCCCTAGCCCCGACCCAGAACTGGAATCTGACACCAGTCATGGCCTAGACAGTCGGCGGCGTCCGAATCGGATGTTAAACCAAATTTCAGCCAACGACCATGCACCGCTGCCGCCACACAGCCCAGCTACGAGCAGGGCTCCTCAGCAAAGCTCCACAAGCGATGTGTTGAGCAAGCCGCCACGGGTCATGAAGCGGAGCATTCACCCCGCAGCCCTATGGAACGGGCAACATCTGGAACCAGACATGTATTTACGGCTGTGACAAGCCTTCTCCATTCTCCCAAATCAAGCCGCCACGGGTCTCGAGGGAGTGCCAAGGACAAGTCACTTTACTTTGGATTCGTGAAGCTCGACACGCCAAAGAACATGCTCGAGGCTTCCGTGCTCGAGTCAATCAAGTACTGCACAATAGTTGCAGTATTGTTCTTTCTCTGGGCTTCTCCTACGGACTTCTCAACACGCTGAACAATGTCGTCGCTGCCGTCGCCAACATGACAACAGCTCAGACCCTGGACTGACGAGTGCCTACTTTGGCGGTGGCTACTTCTTCGGGCCGCTCGTTGTTGGTGAGTGGATTCTACGGCATGATGAGCATCGCCGACGAGGGTCGAGAACGCACCACCGCCAAACCAGTCGAGACCAAAGGGAGAAACGGACCGGCACGCTATCTTCGATACCGGCTTCAGTCGTCTCAGCTGCAGCCACAATGGCTACCAATCGCTCTCGGAACTCTGATTCAGGTACCAACCATATTGGCGGGTTCAAAGCAACCTTCATGGTGGGCCTTTGTATCTATGGCATAGGTACGATGATGTTCTGGCCGAGTGCCGTCCTGGCATCGTTTCCGGGCTTTATTATTAGCAGCTTTGTCGTCGGTTTGGACTGGTATTCTCGAGACGGCTGCCAACCCATTCATTGCTCTCTGTGGGCCAATGGAGTACTCCGAGATGCGCCTACTCATTACTCAGGGAGCACAAGGCGTTGGAAGTGTACTGAGCGGCCTTCTCGCTCAAAATGTGTTTTTTGTCAGTGTTAGCGCAACTGACACGACCAACTCCACGACCTTGCTCGATGTCCAGTGGACATATCTCACCATCACACTGTTCTGTGTCATCTTGGCCTTGTTTTCTACTACATGCCTTTGCCCGAGCTCCACGATGCCGAGCTCGAACTTGCTGCCAGCAACCTGCCGGTGGACGGGAAGAAAAGAAGCTTCTTTGGCCTGCAGCTACGCACGGTCTGCCTCATTCTTGCAGTTCTCTCGCAATGGACATACGTCGCTTCGCAAGAAAGCATGAGCATTTACTTTCACCACCTCGTCACGTCGTGGCTACCGGACGGCGCGACGACGAGCAGCGCAAGCATCACACTGCGCAACATCGGCTGGGGATCGATTGCCTTTGACATGGCCACCTCAAGCGTCACTCCCGACGACGACTCGGACAATCCGGCAGGGCTCGCCGTTTCGGTTCCGAATTACCTCTTGGTTGCCCACACGGCGTTTGCAATCTCGCGATTTTTCACTGCGTACATTGTGTACCTCGGCGTCAAGCATCCCAAGAATCGGTGGCTGCCGACTCCGCGCACCATTTTGACGATATCGACGTCGCTTGTGACACTATTGGCCCTTCTCATTGTTGTGCTGAAGCCCAGCCAAAACGCGAACCTGATCATGGTCCCGGTGACTCTGTATTTCCTAGCCGAGGGTCCCGTGTGGCCACTCGTGTTTGCCATTGGGCTGCGCGGCCAAGGCACTCGCACGAAGCGAGCCGCGGCATACATCACAATGGGCGCCTCTGGCCCGCTGTTCTGGCCGTTTGTCATGTATGCGATCTTGGAGGATGGCGGCACGATCCAAATCGCGTTTGTCATTGTGGTGGCCTTGATGGCCGTCTCTACTCTCTATCCACTGTTTCTCACCTTTGTCAGGGACGCACGCGACCTGACAAAGGTAGCGCCGCTTGATCCCCGGGCAGGGTCTGCGTCTGTGCCTGGCCGACCGCACGCTGGCGGAGCCATGCCGCGCCGTCCGGCTGCACCCCGGCCGGGTGTGCTCGACATGTCGATGCTTGGTGGTACCCCGTACAGTGTGGAAGAGCATTACTCTGAGGAGCAGCAGGCTGAACAAGAGCACCAAGGGGGCACAGAAGCAAGAGGAGTCGCCTCGCCAAAGCCAGCTGACAGTGCGGTCACGCCGTAGCATTTAGAGAATTTTGACAACGCACCATAAGAAGGTGGACCTGGATATGTAGATATGTGGACTTGTATGTATTTTGTATATTTACTCGAGATACCAATTTCAATTATTATTAAACCGGCTCAATAATAAACGAAAAGAAAAAGAGAAGACTAAAAAAATTGCTTTTTTCGCCAAGTACATAGATCTAAGTTGTATATGTATTTATCGAAATGTTGAAAAGATACAGAGTGGCCATTCTTTAAAGTAAACAACACCCCCTCCCCAAGTCTAATGTGATGATATGGTATGTACAATATAAGATGCGTGTATTCTTCAAAGGTGAATGGCACGATTACGCCTCCATTGTGGCATCGTGAGCGGCGATTGCCTCGAGAATTTCCTCTTCGTCGTCCTCCTCGTCCTGGAAGACAGCGCCAGCTTCGACGGTGCCGGCATCGGGCCTCGGCTTGGGAGCGGCCCAGCCGGTGCTGGCCTGGACCAGGATCACCAGGAGGGCAATCAAGGCGGCCCACGGTACAGCTCGCCCAGCGCCGACTCGTAGCCCGACACGGCCACGTCGCGCTCGGCATCGTCGAGCGCGGGGCGGCCCTGGCTGTTGTTGCCAAAGACGAGCGCGGGGCTGCCCACGAGCTGCGTAATGAGCGTGCGGCGCGCGTCGCTCAGGCTGCCGCCGCCGTCCAGCCGCGCAAAGCCGGCAGCCAGCTTGGCGGCCAGGCGCCGCATAAAGAAGCCGCCGCCAAGGAGGTGCCAAAGCTGCCCGAGAAGCCGCGGAACGTGGCCAGCAGGCTCGTAATGATAAAGTGCGTCGAGGGGCGCGGTCAGGTGCAGCAGGTGGGCCAGCGTGTAGTTGAGGTAGGCGCCCGTGCAGAAGCCGTTGGCAGAAGAGGGCCAGGACATAGGCGGCCGTGCCGGTGCTGCTGGCATGGGCGCGGCTCAGCACGCCGACGACGGCCAGCGAGCCGGAAAACAAGAAGAGGGAGACGACGCTGGGCAGCCAAAAGGCGCCCGCGCGGCGCACATGCAGCCAGCCGACGACGAGGCCGCCGGTGCCAAAGCCGAGGTTGGTGGGGATCAGCGCGGAGCCCGCGACGGCGGCCGGGAAGCCGCGCACGGCCAGCACGTAGATGGGCGCGTAGTACAGGACGGTCCAGCGCGCGGCCATGACGCCGAGCTGGGCAAGGCAGGAGAAGAGCACGCCGCGGGACCGTAGCACTCGAGCGGGACGATGGGGTCGCCGCCGGTGACGCGGGGCACGTACCAAGCCTCGGTGGCCAGGAACAGCAGCAGGCTGACGGCCGAGACCAGGATGGGCAGCAGGTGGATGGTGCCCGACATGCCGTACAGGAAGAGCACGATGAACAGCGTGAGCAGCGCGGGCGCCGAGGTAGTCGATGCGCGCGAGCTTCTGCCAGACGGTGCGGCCGGTGTCGCCCGGGCTTGGTGGCATTGCTGTCGCCGCCGCCATCGCCGTCGCCGCCGCCGTCGTGCGCATTCACGTGCGGCATGCTCAGCAGCACGCCCACGCCGGCCAGCAGCGCCACCGGCGCCTGTACCAGGAACAGCGTGCGCCACCCGAGCGCGGGCAGCAGCGCGCCGTAGACGACGGCGCCCATGGACAGGCCAATGGTGAAGCCGGCATTGACCAGGCCGACAAACAGGCCGCGCCGCCGCTTGCTGGTGAACTGCAGCACCACAATCAGCGACAGCGCCGACGATGACGCACCGGCAGCGTCTGCGCCCGTGCCGTCACGACCGCGCCCACGGCAAAGCACACAGCCCCGAGACGGCCGTCAGGTGCGACGCGGCAAAGACGGTGGCCAACAGGCGGCCGACGAGCGGCGCAAACGACGCCGACGCGATCAGGTACGTGCTGGTGAACCACATGGCGTGCGCGTAGGCGTCGAGGTCGGCGGCGACGTCGGACTGGGCCATGGTCATGCGCTCATGTTTGCTGGCCTGCAGGAAGATGAGCACCCACATTGCTGGCCGGCGATGGCGTAGGCGCGGCGGGGCGTGACGAGGTGCGCGCCTGGCGGCCGAGGAGGCGTCGGAGAGTCGGCGGGTACCAGCACCGGGCACCGGCAGCGGCGGCACCGGGCACGCCGGTGGTGGAACTGCTGCCGAAGCCATTGAGCTGTAGTGGCCGTTGCTGGCGGACCGCTGGCCTGGTGGAAGCAGCGGATCGGACTTCGGGGAGCTGGCCTGGAGACCGCTGCCGTTGGGTGCCATGGTGGGAGAGGAAGACGACGCAAACAAAAAAAAGTCAGGACAGAGGCGTCTCAGCAGGCGGGATGCATGGCAGGCGGCCAGATGCAACGGGCCGCGGGTGGTGATGCTTGGAGAGTCGTGATTTGATGGAAAGTCGTGATTTGATAAGACACGCCTTATCGCCAAGTTTCGTTTTCAGGGACCCGACGAGTTCGAGCTGATTAGATGGCCAAGGACGCATGCGCGAGACAATAGTACCAATTGAACTGTCCCAAAAACACCGGGTGACCATTCTTGAAGGAGAAAAGGTGAGGGAAAAGAAGAAATAAAAAAAGTGGGAAGCAGAAGCTTAATAGTAGAAGAGGCAAGACCGGCGAACGGACTTGGTTAGCGAGGGAAGGAAGATTCCATGTCGCTGGTGACGGACGGGGGCGTGCCTGCCCTGTCCGGAGACAGATAGTCAAAGGGCGCCGAGTCAAGGCTCCTGCAGCTTTTGGTGCCTGGCGTTGTGGAGCGGCAGGCACGTTCCACACCCAACAGTTGGCATCTCCGGCGTCGCAGCCGCTGATGGTTGCTGGGTTTGGTTGGTAAGCTGTGAGCGGGGGGACTCTAGGCACTCAGTATTAGTGGAGTCGGCAACGGACGAAAAACATGGCGCTAACGTTCGGAAAGCCAGCGCCTTGGGCCGCCTGTGGCCGCGCTGCTAGCAAGCTGCAGAACAGAAGCTCCCAAACAGGCAGGTCCAGCGGGCGGTGGGCGCGTTTTTGCAGCGTGATAACGTGTGATAACAGATAGCATACCGGCTCGTTTGCGGCCACGACTCTATCAGGCGCACACTATTAATACCCAGTATCTCACAGATCGGCCTTGAAGATGCCGGCATGCCGGTCTCTGCAACAATGTCCCCATGGAAGTGCGGTGGTCCGTATTGCGGAGCAAACTGAAGGGCGCATCTTTCTTTTCTTCTTTTTTTCTTTTTTCCGTTCTTTCTTTCTCTTTTCTTATCTGATAAAATGCGTGATGCTATTTGCTGGACGTCCATTCCGTAATACCCTGCACATGTGCGTCTGCAATGTGACGTAAGACCAGAAAAGAAAGAAACGACACAAAAGGGCAGAGTACCCTCCTGGTCAGATCTATGGAAGAATCTTGCCAAACACGCCGACGCCGTGGATGCCTAGTCCTGTCCCGACGCCAACCGCATAGGCGCCCACGCTCTTCATCCGTCCAAACCCGGCCGCGTCCGACACGCCGCCCGCCCCAATGACCCGGATGTGGCCCAAAGCAGCCGGCCGGCATCCAGACGCTGCCGCAGCGTCACCACATTGCCAGCGCAATGGGGTGCAGCGGCGCGCCGCCATGCCGCCAATGCCGCCGCCCGCCAAGGCTGAACGGCGCCCGTCTCCGAGTCCGTCATAACCAGGCACGAGCCCAGCGTGTTGGTGGCGGTCAGGAAGCTGAGCGGGCACACACCTCCACTGCTCGCGGCGCAGACGCTTTGAGGGCACCAAACAAGACGTCAAACTGCCCCGCGTGTGTGTACGGTGGCGTCTTGAAGCCCACGGGAATTTGGACGCCTGTCGCTTCTATCGTTTCGGCGATGGCGCCCTGGATCGCCGTCAGGTACGAGAGTAGGGCCGTGCTGTCGTACGCCGGCGGTGGCGCGCCTGGAATGTTGGGGCAGCTGAGGTTGACCTCCATGGCCAGCGGACACGGCGGGGGTCTGGCAGTGCCGTCTGCGTCGCCGCAATGCGCTTGTAGCACGCGGCCACGTCGTCAGGCCGGCCCGTCACCGAGACCAAGAAGCCCTTTGGCGGCTTTGCCGCCGGTCTCGGCATCACCAGACGCCGTGTGTGCGGCGGCAGCAATCTGCTGGATGAAGCCCAGGTACTGGTCGAGTGTCAGCGGGCTGTACCCGAGGGTGTTGAGGCTGGCGCTGTTGGTGGTCGTGCTGGTTGGTGCTGCCGTCGCTGCCGGGTCGTGGGTGGCTGCGTCAAGAACGCATTACTGGTGCACCGATGGGTTGTGACGAAACCCGTCCAGCAGCGAGGTGCGTGTCGTGACGGCGCCTGTTGTGTGGGCACGCGTAGAGCTTGGTCAGATCGCGCGAGGTCCGTGGCCAGGGGTTGGCCGTGTTGAGCAGCGGCGGGTCAGATTTCAAGGGGCGGTGGCAGCAGGGCAGCCATGGTGGGTAGTGGATTTGAACGATGTACTGGGGGTAGGGAGGGTGTCGCTTTTTAAATACAGAGGATCGTGTCGAACTGTGTTGTCGCTGGGATGCTGGCATCGGATGGCAGCTGTGGTCGTGGGACGAGAGGTCGTTAATCTATGATATTGGTTGGGCGGGGTTGGCCGACGGTGGGAGATAAGATAATGCAGTTTCGGCACTCAGATTGGCCCACTGCATGTGGTAAACAGCCCACCCACAACGGCGTCGCTTGCAATAAATAAGTCTATTTGGTAGCCGGGTTTCTCAATTTTTTTTTTTCGTCCGAGATGCTTCCATCGTTCAAAATCTCGCGGATTGCCTCCTGGGTTTGGCGTCGAGCCGTCGAGCCGTGTCGTGCGTCTTAAAACAAGTCGTCAATCGCCTTGTCCGAGTCCTTGCGGATCAAGGTCCACCATGCCCTGCAAACGTTAGTATCCTTGCTATTAACATCCAATTCCGCCAGGCAATGGGAAGGAATCTGTCGCACCTCGGGCATGATGGGCTTGCCGTCGTCGCCCTTACGTAGCGAAGGCATCTCTGTGCTCTCTTGCTTCGTTGAACTTGAGCTCGGGGAAGTCGAGGTACGGGATGTCGTCCAGGGCGACTGTGCGGAAGTATGTCAGCAAGAAGCACCAACGAAACAAGTTGACCCTTTGCGGAAAGTCAAAGAAAAGAAAAGGCTCCACTCTTCTGCTCGGCCACTTATGCGCGTCACACGCACCGCCGTGTCCGTTGTCATCTGCTTGGGGCCCAGCCGCCGGCCCGTGAAGCCCTTTTGCGCAACTCCGACGTGCGGTCTACCCAGAGGTTAGCATGTCGAATGTGCCGAAAGAGATCGCATGGAAGAGTGGGCTCTGGACGCACCTCTCGGGGGTCGTCGCCTAGAATGCGCCAAACAGAAACACGTCAAACAGGTCGCCGTCCTGGCGACAGCTCCTGCTTGCCGCCGGTCCAGCAGACACACGCGCGCCTTCGTCGCCGGTCCTGGCCGTAGACCTCCTCGACGCTGGCGTCTCGGCCACTAACCCGGGTTCATTGAGCTCCTGCGGCAGCTTCAGCGTCGACGGGATCGACGACAGGCAAAAGTTGTCCGTCTGCGCGCAATCTAATGTACTCGAGCTCGGACCACTGCCCAGTTCGTCGTCGAGTGCTCCACAATGTATATCTTGCCCTGGTGTTGGTGGAATTCTGGTGTGCTGGGGGTGTGCTTCTCTGGCGAATTGTTGGCAGTACGTGAGCTCTTGGCTTGCTTCGCATTGTCAAAGCTCATCATTCCAATTCGATTTTTCTGGGCCATCCTATCAACCTATCTTGTCGAAATTACATAAGCACTTCTCTCACAATGTATAAGTGGGCTGTTCTCTTACCCCTTGGCTCCTGGCTCGTCTCGAATTGCCCAGATAAAACGATGCAACACGGTAAAACACATCAAACGTGGCTTCAAGCCACTCGCCCCAAGGGATATTGTTCGTGTCTCTCGAGCAGCTGCCGTCTCCTCGCTCTGCAAAACGGCCGGAACGCACCTATCAGCTCTCTTTCGGCGACGGAGCTACAGCGCTCCAGCGGCAATCTATTTTGCAGGCCCTCGAGCCCCCTTTGATCGCTGCAATAACCCGCCTTCGCTGCACCAGCCCGCCCTTGCCTTTTACATAGCGCACATGCAGGTTGCGCTTCCCACATCGGATCAACGGGCCCATCTTTTTGCCTTTGCCCTATTCTACGCACTGAGAAGAGTGCTCAGGCGCTACAGCGGAACACCAGGCACCTCTGAGACTCTATTCGGATATGACCGCTCTATGCTGCTCAGCTTCCCGCCGCAACACCGAAACAGAAAAGCACACTCAGCTTATTTGGCCCACCGCACTACCATCAGTAATCTTACCACACGTTTCTTTCCGTCTTTGTTGTCCTGTCCAGTTGCGCCACAGAGGAAAAGAGCACAGCAGAAAGAACACCTACTCCTCTTAGTTCAATTGCTCTTACTGCTCCAGAACGGCGCGCCCTTCTTTCTTCGCTCGCCATTTCTCCTTACTCGTTCTACTCTGCCACAACCCTCGCGGGCGGCATGTGCGATTCCATAGTATTCCGTTTACTATCTAGATCCGTCGCCTGTTCGCAACTCGGCGTGCGCTATTGGCGACAACCAGCGCTTGGTTTCAGACCCAGCCGGGCGGCGTTTTTTTTTTTTTTTTTTTTTTTTTTTTTTTTTTTTTTTTTTTTTTTTTTTTTTTTTTTTTTTTTTTCCATTTCTGTCTAATTTTGGGTTATTTCTTATTCCTTTCTTATTCTTGTTCTATTCATCTCTTTGGCTTGTCGTTCTTGTCTCTCCGCCTGCTGACGTGCCGACCTCGCCATCGACATCGACACCTCTTTGTCCTTCTTTTGGCGGCTCTCGGACGGCGAGCCTCCATCCCCTCCCCCACGCTTACCGTCTGCGTGTGCCTCCTTCTATCTTTACAGAGTCGCATTTCTGAGACACCCGCTTCGCCGTTACGCCCACGCAGCGAGACTCTACGGTTTCTTTGTCGATCGAAGTCCTCGCACACAGATCCTGAAAGCGACCGAGACACACAGATCATACGCGCAGCGGCGGACAGACACACACATACATAATGGTTTGCTGCCACGCGGCCGTCATCATGGCGGAGGTGGCGCATTGCTGCTGCGTACAGCTGCGTGGGCGGCTTTGTGGAAGCGGTGCCCAGGGGTCTGCATAGCGACTATTTGTGCACTCGCGCCAGGTTGCGCGCCAGGGCCCTACTGAAGATGCACGCTGGTACGAAGTGCTCAGCGATGGGGTACGGAGAGGCGAGAAGCGCAGTTGAAGGAGAGGAAGCCAAACAGCTAACGCATGCAATGCAGACCAATTAGGTCACGCTCCCCGAACACAATGGACAACATGTTCTTCTGGCACTTTCAAACAAGCACATTGCCAACCGGCAACGTGACCGCATCTGGCTGAACAGGCGGCCCGCGGCTTGCAGTTCCGAGGACGGCGCATGATGGAGCTTGCCCGTACCGCTCAGACGAAGAACACTTGTCTAATCAACGATGGCGCATGGACGAGTTGCCAACGTCATGTTTGTCGACAACCCCGTCGGCACGGGCTTCAGCTACGTCGACACGGACAGCTATGTCACGAGCTGGACGAGATGGGCCCGTTTCATTCTTCCTGGAGAGTGGTTTTTCGAACTCTTTCCCGAGTAGGAGCTGACGACGTATGTATCTTTTTTTTTTTTTTTTTTTTTCCCAGGCGCTACAAATGCTAACCCATGTGCAGCTCTACTTGCTGGCAGAGTCGTTTGCTGGCCAGCAGTCCCTATCATCGCAAGAAATCTGAACCGCAAACAAGAAACGCAACGTCAAGCACCCTATCGAACCCGTCAAGGGAGTTGATCTGCAACGAAGCTCGGCATTCTGCGCGCCCGAGCAGTACGCAAGGCTACCCTAGATTCTGTTCGAATACGAACAAGCAACACTATTGACCAAGTGAACTCTTCCAACGACCCGAGCTCAACACTCTGGAGCAAGCAGCGCCAGCATCTGCCAAAAGGAGCTGGCCGCGGTGCCGGTAGCAACGTGGATACACCGTCGTGCGAGAGCAACCTGCAGCAGCTGCTGCAGCTCACCAAACCCTCAACCAAGGGCAACGACCAGGGACTGCATCAACATGTACGATGTGCGCCTGCGCGACTCCTACCCCAGCTGCGGCATGAAACTGAAGACCGCCAGACCTGCAGTACACTGACGCCGTACCTGCGCCGCGACGACGTCATTGCGCTGCCATCAACCTCCAACAAAGAACACCGGCTGGTCCGAGTGCAACTGGCAATGTTGAAGCTCAGCAGACTAATACAAAACGCGGACCGACAAAAAGAGTCCAAGGCATCCAATAACGTTCTATCGCGGAGCTGCTTGCCAAGGTGCCATATTTGCTACTTTTAGGAGACCATAACTGCAACGAAAAGGGCACCGAGGCCCTCATTGGCAACATGCAGTGGAACGGCGGAAGGGCTTTGAGCTGTCTCCGGGCAACTGGGCGCCGCGCCGCGAGTGGACCTTTGAGGGCGAGAAGATCGGTTTCTGGCAGGAGGCCCGCAACCTGACCTACGTGCTGTTTTACAACTCGTCGCACATGGTGCCATTAATTGACCACCCGCGGCGCACGCGCGACATGCTCGACCGCTACAATGGGCGTCGATATCAGCAGCATTGGCGGTACGCCGACCGACTCGCGCCTCGATGGCGAAAAGGGCACCGAGACGTCGGTTGGCGGCGCCGTCGGCAACAGCACGTCGCAGCAGGCCGCCGAGCAGGCAAAAGCTCGAAAAGGCCAAGTGGCAGGCGTACCGCAAGAGCGGCGAGATTGTGCTTGTCATTGTGGCTGTCGCCGCCACCCGCCTGGGGCTAACTATGTCTGGCGCGAGCGCCGCAAGGCCAGCCGCGCCGGCTACCGCAATGTGGCGGGCGCGTCGACGTCGGACACGCGGCTGCCGATGGTGCAGAATGGCGGCTCGCGGCTCGAGAAACTTCCGGAACCGTCGGTCCAACCGGGATCTCGAGGCCGGCGACTTGACGAGAACGAGCTCGACCGACCTTCATGGTGACGACGCCTACCGAGGAGGACCGGCGGTACAGCCTCGGCGGCGGACAGCGACGAGGACGAGGAGGACGACGAAGACACTGACTGCCACAACCAACCAGCAGTGCCGGCAGCAGCTGCTGCTGTCGGCAACGGCGCAGAACCCAAGAAGGACAAGGAAAGAGAGCAAGTAGAGAAATGTCCCAGGGGATGGGGGTAAAGAAAGGTGCAAGGTGTGAGAGTAGGGAAAGGAGAAAGAACGTTCCATGAAGGCGAAAACAAGCCGGAAAGAACATGAACATGGCTTGGATTCTTGAATTATACAGCATACATACCGTTCGTTGCCTCTACGTGTTTTTTTGTCATAGCCCGTCTTCTCTTTCTTTTTTTACTATAATCGGTTGGTTCCACTGTTTAATCATTTGGTTTATTTTTTCCTCGTTTTGTTTTCTTAGCTCTTGGCTGCATTATGCTTTCTCTGGTGCCTTGCTGTAACGTCTCATTGGATCGATTTCTGAATTGGATGTCGACAGGATGAGACTTGCGGTTTTCGACATCACACGCACATCCTTCTCCCTTGGTCTCCGTCTTCCGTCCCGGCACATTCTCTAGGTGCAGAACACGGGGCAAGGCCTCTCATCTCTCACTCGTTCTCAGCATCCTCTTCTTGGAGAAATGAAAATGAGTCCGGTTCCAGATATGTGTTGTCCGACCGATGAGCCCGTACATACGCTGCCCCCATCTCGGCATGGCTTACTACAAGATGATCTTTATGCAGGGAGGGATATCTGTTTGTTGTGACAATCTCACCTAGTAAATGATGTCGAAACACTGTCATAGTAAGGCAACGGGGATAGCGAGAAGACAGCCAGAAGGCCATTTTGACCACGCTGTAAATACCGGGCACAGCTTATTCAAGACCCAAGCAGCACCTCGTGTTTTTTTATAAAAATCTTCAAAGATAAACAGTTTGCTTGCGGACAAAAAGTCGGGCGATGCCGGCATCGTCTCAATCGAAAACAGCCATCGTGATATCGTAAATTATGTACTCCTAATTCCAGCGTAGCAAATGTGCCTTTACCAAAAATCTTTGCGAGCCTCGTGCTTCCGAGCATGCCATTGACTATCACGAGAATCCCCATGTCCTGGGCATGCACGCTCTCCGATTGCCGATGTCGGTGGTGGGCGTCAATCGAGAAGGCGTGTCAGGCGAGAGGCGAGAGACGCTCTTATGTCATTGTGGAGAGGGTCCCACTCTGGCAAAAGGCCAAAGCTTTTATCGGACTGTAGGGGTCTTTGCGATAAGCTGTCCTCTCTCGCGGACAAGTCACGCCACCTCTGCCCGCATGTTCTAGCCCCCAGCCATGGGAAGAGATGCTGCTCGTATTTCGTGACGAGAAAGATGAACGAATGCAGACGGGAGCACCCTGTATCCCATGTCCCAGCCTTGCTTCTCGGTTTATTTCCGTTGAACGAGTGCCACGACAAACACACCACACGCATGCATAGCCTATAATTATATTGCCGCCTATATTGTGGTCTCTGCGCGATTGATTGCCAACAGGTCATGTCTTGGAAGCAGCACGAGAGTGCGGGCCAGTCCAAAAGAAATGCTCCGATGGCGTTTCAGTCTTGTCTGCGGGCGTTCTCATTTGGCACAAATGCCTTTCGAGCCTCCTTCAGCCCTCTTTGGCCTTCACTTGCAAGCCCACGGAGCAAGCTCAGCAAGTAGATGGAAGTCGATCGCAAGGTTAAAAAAGGGCCCAAAACAGGGTCCTGTGACTTGTTGTTGACTCACCCAGCGGGCAGAAGTTTGGCTAGGGCAGAAAACATCGTGAACAAGGTGTTTCTTTTCTCGGCTTCCTTTCCCTGGCTGCCTAGGCCTTCGCTTCGGCTCTCGAGTTATTCAGCCTACTACAGGACATCTTCAGTAGCGCATCAGCCCAGGCGAGCTCACAGCGCAGTGGGGCAGCGCGCCCCGGCAGTGCTTTTCTGCACAATACCCAGACGAGCCAGCCTTCTGATGGCGTGTTTGCCGCCTTTGGGTCTTGGTGGAGTGACCCCATAGCAGCTACAAAGCACGATAACGAACCAAGCTCTGCTTCTCTATTGTACAGTAGTCTTGTGTTCCTGAATTGACAACATGGCAGCTTTACGCGATGCAATCCTGCGACTTCAAAGCAAGAAAATGAGATAGCTCTTCTTTCGAGCTTCAACCTTAACTTGCGAAGCTTGTCAGAAAAGGGAAAAGGCCGAGTGAGACTGGAAGGGGATAAGGCCAGAGGCAAACAAGAAGGGTGACCTGGCCGCTGTTTGTCGTAAGACGTTTTGCATCCCATAAGAAAAGGCGTTCTGCAGGTGGTCACTCGGGCGAATTGCGTGCTGGGGAATGGCGGTACGAAGAGGAAATTCTCGTTGAGAGCGATGAGGCAAGAAAGAGGCAGAGAGGGTACTTTCTTTCTCTCCTTTGGTCTTCGCGATCACTGCTCACGCGGACATTCCTTGTGGGGGAAACTGACAGGAATGGGTCGCTTTTCTGGTGGCGTCTGGGTCGCTGTTGGAGGCGCTGGAAACATGGAACAGCGAGAATGTTCAGAGGTGCTTGCACTTCAGTGGGCGCAGGGTAGACCCACTCCTACCTTTGTGAGACAGGGCAATCGTGCTAGCGTGGGGCCAATTTTGCGGGTATTGCATGGCCATGCATGGGCGTGGATGGGTCTATTCTGGTGTTGTGCAGGTGGTCTCAATTGTCTCAATTGAATGGGAAACCCGTGTGAGAAGAGCAAGGAACTGCAGGAACAACGAGGAATAGCGAGGAAACAGGCACAGAGTCAATCCATCCACAGCCTGCTTGAATTTGCGGTTCTCCCGGTCCACTTTTGTCCCTGTCAGCGACGGGGCGCAGGAAAGAACTCCTGGGGCCAGAGGGAGGAAGGGAAGAGCGACCGGAGGATAGAAGCTCGAGTGGGTCAGGCTGATGTCACCGATGGGAGACTGAGAGGCTGATACCGTATCAGCACATCTCGACTATCATTGTCTTCTTCAACGGCAATTGAGTCACGTCGAGCAATACTCGTAGAGACAGATAACACATGGCAGAAATGGGAGAAGGGCGACAGGCTCCAGGAACAGTGGCCAACTGGCAGGACGCCGTTGTCTGCATGTTGGGGCATTACGAGTAGCTGTTCGCTCGGTCATTGTACCCAAGAAATCCCCTAGACGGTTCGCTTGATGAGGGGTTCAACGAGGAAACGCCATTCCAGCCGGAGGCCATTGCAGCATCGCCGATCCCGTGAGAATGACAAGAAAGACTTTCCCACACGAAACAACGGAGGAAGGAACGGATGGAGGGGTGAGAACGATAGAGGGGAAGGCACGACTCTCCTCTCTCCTACTGTGTTTGTCTCCCCGGCCCCGGTGACCCTGCCTCCGCCTATGGCCGTCTTCGCACCACTTGTCTTCTTGGGGCAATTCTGTTGGGAAAAAGAAAAGGGGCCGAACACGCATACACGCTGTCTACACCAAAGGTACTCCGTCTGCTCCGTGTTCTCGGTGCAGCTGGCTTGTACTGGTCTCCTCACCGGGAAAGACCAAAAGGCCAAACGACAAAAGAGAAGGGTGGCGTCCATCGTTCTTTCCCACCCCTGGTTGCGTTAGGTCACGCGACTGTAATCGGGGTCGTTCCAATAAGAGACGTCACCGCAGCTTAGCTCGCCTCCTCGTCTGACCTTGTGTGGGTGCAACAAAGCGACGAGAAGGCAGGAGCGACACAGGGCGAAGGCGACCAAACGGGAACTGCGGCTGGCTGCAGCGCCCAACAGGGGAGTGGTCTGTCCGTGAGGTGTCTCTCCGTTTGTTCCTTCCCCATCTGCTCGTTCTTTCCATCGTCTGCTCCCACCCCCCTCCTGCTATTCTACCTGTTTCTCCGTGACTGCTCCGTCGGTGTCACCCTTTGTTTAAAAGCTCATCTTCTTCCAACTTCCAATTCTCCCAATTCTTGTCCTCTCCTCTTCTCGTCTGCATCTCTGCTTCACACCATCACAACAACACAGCCAGCCAATCCCCCAGCTCATTCGCTGTACATTTCTCCTCTCTCTTTCTCTCCCAACACCTCTCACTCACACTACTTGAAAAACCACGCACCTCTTGTGGCCATTCATCCCTGCCATCCATCATCCATCTTCTACTTCTGCCATCAGACGGCCAATCACAGCCTCTTCTGCTCACGCTTGTGTTTCTAAGCCAGTTGGCCTTCCTCCTTTATTCCCAGCAACTCCCCTAATCGTCAACTCACCTCTACATTTATCCCTTGCTCTCTTCCTACTTCTTTTTCTCTTTTCTCTTTCCCTCTCACTCTTCCGTCTTTCGTCATCTGCTGTTTCGGCTATCTCTTGGCCACTCTTTTCTGCATCAAACTCGCTCGAGCTTTATCTCTTCTCTATCTCGCCACCAGCTTTGGCCATCACCATCTTGCCCCAAGTCACAAAACGCCATCTGCTTTATCCGTCGAGCCATCTGTGATCGTCACGGGTTATCTTCTGTGACATACAAAGTACCAGCTATTTCTCTATCTTTTCAAAGAGTAAGTCCTGTCAGCTATCTCTGCTCTGCTCATATTTTCCTCCTCGACTCGTGGTTTATGCGCCTCCAAAACGGACTAGCTGCCCCTTCCTCTCCCATTCCTAGCCTTTCCTCTTGTTCTATCACTCCTGTAATATCTCTTCCCGTTCTGCATTACATTCAGCACGTCGACCCCGCACCGCATTTCCATTTAAAAAGGATAGACCATCCCCCTAACAGCACCCAGGAAAGCATCCTGACCTACACTACTTGCATATATTTTCCTCTATTTCATCCCTTTCCATCTGTATTCTCCATCATTCAACAGTCAGTACTTCATCCCATCAATTTTCATTGATGTTTCGGAGGCTATCATCAGGGCATGTCAACACGCATCCAAGCTGGGTGTTTTGTTTTGATATCCTGTTGGCGTAGCATACCCTTATCATCAGCCTTTTATCTGAGCATACACTAACATGCTGTAGTGACTCGCTCGCACAAGTTCAACGACCGCCCGCGCGGCGAGATGGCCGAGTCCTACTCTCCTGATGACAACATGCCCAAGTTCTTTGCCAAGAACGGCTTTTGCCGACACCGACCCCAAGAAGACCAAGAAGAACGGCAATGGCAAGGGCAACTGGGCGGCATGGGCGAGGAGGTCGTCGACCAGACCTTTAACTTTGCCAACCCGCGCCGCCGCTCCAACAGCAGCTCCATGAACCACCGACATCCGCAACTTCAAGACCAAGTTCGATGTCAACGAGACGGACCCGTCTTCGAGGAGGACATCCATGGCCCCGTCGAAGACGACGATGACATGCTTCACTCCATGGACTCGAACTCCACTGAGGGTTCCGAGGACATGAAGAACTAACCAAAAGAAGCAAGTCATCGATGATGGGCATATGAGCATTGTTTCGCGAAATGGCCTCCGTTCGTCTCTTTATTTTACATCTTCTTCTCTGACCTTTCTCCTAAACCTTTTATTTTCTGCATCTGATCTCCGCACAGCCATTTCACTTTTACATTGCCTGCCTTTTTCATTGATTTTTCTATTGCCATTCTTCATCATTGCACGGAACAGTCTGGGGCAATTTGCACTTTGTACGATTTTATCATTGTATCGCCGGGTGGTGCGGGAAATCCCACAACGGTATCGTACGGAACGGGAATGGGTATGGGACACGCTTTTGACGAAACTCTCACGGCGACGCGAGTGTATTAGTAACGACGATACATTGCGCGGCTCGCAGCATATTACGAATCTCTTTTTATTCTGTCTTGTATCATTATAATAGCTTAGAAGCAAATCAAACTGAAGAGCTTCCCACACTTTGATATCGAAGGTCAAAATTAAAAACTTGTGATATGTGATGTGAGATAGTCGACACCAAATACCAAAAGAAGACGATGAATTGCCCATCCAGATTTCCTATCCGTTCACTGATGCAAGACAACATCCCAGGCGATCTCGTCCAAGGCAGCCTGGTCTCCCTTGCTTGAAAAGGCGGCCATGGCCCGCGCCGCCGCTTTGGTCTTTTCGCCCTCGACCCTGATCGACCCAATGCGCAGGCAGGACGATCGGCTCCTGCCGTCATCGTCTAGGTCTACACCCACGGGAACAACAATGCTCTCGCCGTCTACTGCAAAGGGCAGCCGCATGATGCGATGCGGCGTCTCGCTGCCGTGTTCTTGCACAAACGTAGCCGTCTGTAGCCCGTCCACGTCTCTGGTGATTTCAGGAGGGACGCGGCCTCGCGCTTTCAGGACTGCACAAAGACTGTCTGGGAATGCCACCAGGTCAACCTTGTCGAAAATAGCCCTCTTGATTTTTGGCAGACCCGCCTTGCTGTCCTTGTTCTCTTTCTTCTCCTTCTTCTCCTTTTTCGTAGGAAGCAGCTCCATCTGTGTCCACAGCTCGCCCAGTGCCCGTGCTCGCCGGTCAATGTCGGCTGCCGTCTGGCCCTGCCACGGGACCTGCTGGTCGGCCTTGGTCAGCTTGGGCGCTGGTGCAGGCTCAAAACGGGTTGATGACGACGACGACGACAACGACGGAGGAGCAGCCACATTGAGATCTGCGTGCTCGGGAGGTACAGGCCCTGGCGCAGAACCTCAACCAGCAGTTGGCGCCGAGGGGAGCCAGCAACGCGTGCAGGTCAGCCGCCGTGCACCGCGTGGCAAGAGGCAGGCCGACGTCTGTGCGTGTGGGCATGCTGTCGACAACCGGCCCCTGCAGCAGCCGCCGCCCGCCGTCAAACGTCGTCTCGTCAGCGTCTGCACAGTCACGCCCGTGCGCGGCCGGCCCAGCAGCACGGCGTGCTCAATGGCGCAGAGCCGTGCAGGTCGGGCAGCAACGACGGGTGCACATTGAGGCCGCCGTAGCGGGCGGCTCGGAGTAGACGCTTGGGCACAAAGAGGCCAAACGAGACGGCAACAATCATGTTAATGGCTGTCCCGGGGCTGCCGCTGTCGTTTGGCAGAGGGGGACCAGCCCGTAAACGTGTCGCGCTCGTGGACGGGGAGCCGAGCTGCGTAGCCAGAATCTTGACGGGGCCTAAATAGGAGGGTGAGCTTTGGATCCAGTGACCGATAAATCAGAGTCTTCCCGAGAAAGCATACTCTCAACAATGGTGGTCCTGCCACGACCGGTGCGTTTGGCCGGCCGGACGACAACTTCGAGGGACGCGATGCGGCCCGGCGTATCAGCGACCGCGGCTGGCGCCCTGGCCCTTTGGCTTTTCATTTCATTGTACAGTGCCTGCAGAGATGCACAGCTGAATACGTCTGAGCCACAAAAGAGGATGCGCAGCGGCTCATTTGGTGACAGCGATGATGCTGGTGAAGAAGAGTAGGCCCGGACGAGATGAATGTGCGTGGCGAAGACCGCTGCTCGCCCTGTGGCTAGAGAACGGGGTCCAGGGCCGAGTTTTATGCTTGAAATTGCCGGCCGGGCCAGTATTGGCCTCGATATCGACGCCGCAGCCATTTGAAAGAACCGGTTGCTGGTTGTTGTGTTGCCCTGGGCCGATTGCGTGTCGTGAACATAGCGTGGTTTCTGGTGCTGTGGCCTGCACTAAATATCACCAAATAATACACCCAGCGAATGAACGCTATTGGCCAATGGCCGCCCTCCTCTGGCCGCTAACACGCCCAGAAGCGAAATAAAAATCAAGACTCGCCGTTGCCCTTCCTTGCTATCCAAGCTGCCGCATGTTGCGTACAAGACTGCATTTGTCACTTTTTCAATCGCGGGCATCACCAAGCCTCATTGCTCCCTCGTCGTGGATGCTCCAGTCACTGGCCACAATCCATGCTGCCCGCCCAAGACAATCTCCCATGTTGGATGTGCAATCGACACAATGGACCGCTGCCACAAACAGCACTCGTGTGGCTGGTTTGTCGTCGGTTGCCTCCCTGCACCGGCCAGCAAAAGACGCTGGGGTGGACTCAGTTCTGGCGATACGAGAAACGCTCCGGAATGTCTTCATCCGCCATGGCTGCTTGGGCCTGGGGCGTTTGCCGTCGCCCGAGCGCGAGACACATACCCGGAGCGTTTCTCGTATCGCCAGCAATGAACCGGCCCGGGCGGACAGCAGCCGTTTCGTCTCCTCCGCCACCTCCTCCCCTGCCACCGCCACTCTTGATCTGGACCAGCCAGTCCCGCAGGCCGGCTGCCAGTCCGCCGGGAACATACTGCTCTGGGGCATTGACGGCAGCCGCAGCAAGAAGGACTAGCCAGTTTGTCGTCGCCGACATCGTCGTCGCCATCGCCGGTGCTGGGCCCCCTCGGCTCTTCCGCTTCTGGCGCCGCCTCTTCTTTTGGGGCGAGAACAGATCGGGTGGTGGCTGGCATGCAATAGGCATCGTAGTACCGCCGTCGAGCTGGTGTTGCCAACAAGGCATTCTGGCTGCCACTGTCGTTTTCGTAAAGCTGGACGATGTCCTCCTCGTCTGCTTCTCCGTTGGCATCTCCCTCGCCCAACAATGTCTTGCGTGCAGACACGAACATCCTCGCTCGTTGAAATGTTGGTAGACGCTGCGCCGGTTCTGTGGGGTTTCTTTGCTGCTGCTGCTGCTGCTGCTGCTGCTCTGCAGCCGTAACAATCTCACTCGCTGTACACGCGGCGGTGTTGCGTCCAAGACCATGTCCGTGTCGTACTCGGCGCCGTCCTGCTCATCGTCCCTGCCTTTGTCCACGTCTTTGTCCATGTCTTCTGTTTGGCCGTGGTAGCTTTGCAGGACGGGATCACCATTGCCATCGTCCTCGGACGAGTCGCCGTACTCGAGCATCTCGCCGTAGCGGAGAATGTCGCGAATGTCCTCGCCGTCGTCGTTGTCGCCACTGCTGCTGCTGCTGCTGCTTGCACTGCTTTCGTCGACCACAATATCATCGTCCCCAGCCCACCAGCCAGGCTGTCGTGACTGGGGTCTTTGGAAGCGGGCGGCAAAAAGGCCGAGTGCGGGCGTTCTGGGCTTGCCAGCTCGACGGGCACCTCCTGCTCTGGCTCGTTGTTGTCAGCCTCGTCAGCCTCGCCGGTCTCGTCCATAATGCCGTTGCCATGCTCCGCCCGCCCTCATGACAACCAACCCTGGCTCGGGCGGTGAGCTGGTGATTGCTGCGGACGGCACAAATAGCTTCCGCCGCTTCAAAGGCTGAATGGAAGACAGCAAGCGTGCTGCCGATGTTTGCCGTCGTGTCAGAGAGGAGGACGACAATGGCCCTCGTGGCATAGGTGTGGCAACAACTGTTGGCGTCTCCGCGGGAACCGAGTCCGGCATCAACACTTCGTCGTCGTCGTCGTCGTCGCCGTCCGTTTCTTCGTCAACGCCGACATCGTTCTGCTCGGCGTCGGATTCGATGCTAGCAGGGACGTCTTCAATATCGTCCTCCAGGCCACCCCCTGTCTGCTTTCGGCGTCGTCGTTTACTCGGCACAACAGTGGCCGTCATCTGGGCCGTCCGTGTAGCAGTGGGGTGATTCCCGCACGACCAGCACTGACTCCTCTTCCAGCCCAAGAAAGGGCGCTGCTGCTTCGGGCGTCCCAACTGGCGAGCTGCCGTCCTCAATGATATCGTCGCTCCCGTCGAGCGCCCGTCGGGCACTGGCCACGCGGAACTTGCGCGCTGCTGGCACTGGCGTCTGCGTCTGCGTCTGCGTTTGGTGGTGTAGCTGCTGCTGCTGCTGCTGCTGCCTCGAGAGTGCAAACCGCGGCCGTGTTGCAAGGCGCGCCGCAGCTGGCTGCACCCCAACTGCCGGGTGCCCGTCTCCTGCACTGGTTCGCCTTGCATGCGTGGAATTTGGCTTGCGGAAACGAGACGGGTCGGGTGTCTTATGTTCGAGGGTTAGCAACGTCTTTTGTCGTTGGCCTCAAGGAGGGGGCAATTTCACCGTACAGAAGAAGGCGCCGGCTGGGAGGCGGCCGGTCGATGAGGCATGGTCGGGGATGCGTATTAAAGGAAGCTGGCTTCCATTTCACCAGAAAGCTTCCATTCTGTGCACAGGCGTGAGGCTAAACAGGCGTGGCTGCCGATGTGCATGGTGACGACGTTTGGTGGAAGACGCGATCTTTAGTGGGGGACGCGTAAAGTGCTATATACTAGCGAAGCCGCCTCTCACTGCAATGCATATTTGGCCAGCATCACCAGGCCATTCAACCTCACAGACGTCTTTTGCGAAGCCCAATATTCAGTCCACAATGGCGTATACTTTATTTCGTCTAGGATAATAGTGCTTTCATTGCTGGTGCGATGCAAAACCACCCATCTATGCCGGCCATGCCAATAAATCATTGCTTTTCGTAAACACAAAATGCCAAAAGTGCGCTAAAGCGCGCAAATCAGCAAACATTATCAACAATCAACCACATTCGTTCCCTGCTCATGACACATGTATATAGTATTATCGCAGCATTGCGAGTCGTGCTATCCCCGGTTCAGGGTGTTGCCGGCACCCTTGGGGTTCGCCTCGACAAACTCGTCCCACGCCCGCTGCTTCATCGTCTCTGCGTCGGCCTTTTCGTAATTGTCCTCGTCGGGGACAGCCGGCATGCCGCTGCTTGGGCCGCCGCCCTCAATGATGCCGCCGCGCTTGCGCTCCTCCTCGAGGTACTCGTCAATCGACATGGTCGGCAGGTTGTGGCCCGGGCGGAACACGTTGCGCGCCATCTCGGCACGGCTGCCCAGGATCGTAAAGGGCTGCTTGGGCTTGCCCTCCTTGGTGAGGAGCGGGCCGTTGCCCGACCACGTCGGTGCTGTGCCGAGCGCGCTCTGCAGGCGGCGCAGCACGGGCGCGTTGCCCATCTTGTACATGTCGTCGATGCGCGAGTTGTCGTTCTCGTCAGCTCGCCCTTGCCGTTGCCGGTTGTCGCCAAGCCCGCCCGCCGTAGCAGCAATGGGCCCCGGCATAAGAGGCACCGGCGCCTTGGCCAGAATGTCGTCCTCCACGTTGATACCCTCCAGGCCCTGGAAAGCCATGTGTGCGCTGTAAAAGAGCGCGGCGAGGTGCAGCTTGCGGGCTCCCTCGTCGTCCTCTTCGGCATCTTTGTCTTCGTCGTCGTCGTCGTCCCCCTCGGCCGGTGCGCGTTGCGAGGACGATGTTTGCTCGCCATCTTCGCCCGCCGTGTCCGCCGTGTCACTCTCATGCTCGCGCATCCGCAAGTTTCCGCCGCCGTGCCAGCTCGCGTCTCTGGTCCTGCCGTTGCCGCAGCACGTCCAGCTTGCTGCGCAGCTCCTTTTCAGCGCGGAAAGCAGCAATCTTGGCATTGCGCCGCGTGGCCCGGATCCGCCAAGCCAGCCATGCCACTGCCAATGCCTCCACCACCACCCATGGGCCCCAGTGTGCTAAAGTGTAATGGGTCTTTCCGTGTACTGTGCCAGCAGCTTCGCATACGGTCCCGCCAGCAGCCCGTACCCGTCCAGGTGGTGCAGGAACCGCTCGTAGGCTTCGCGCGCGTCCTGGAGCACGGCCCGCCGCTCGGTCGGACCCGGTTGTGCCGTGGGCAGCTTGAGTTGGAGCTCGGCCACGCGGTATGGCAGCAGCAGGTATGGCAGGTGGCCCGTGGAAATGTCCTCGACGGACTCGTTGCTGCTAAAAGAGGGCGAGCTGGTCGACGCGCCGGCCGCACTCGGCGTAGGCAGCGAGGGCTTCGCGGACGGCCTCGCCATACGAGTTCGGGGTGCCCACGCTGTCATGGCTGCCACCCGAGGCGGTCAGGGCACTGCCGCCCGGGTGGAAGGCGCCGCGCTCAATGGACTCGCGCAGGCGCTCGGCCGCGCGGTAGGTGGCCTTGAGCGAGCGCGGTTCGCGCTGCTCGGCCAAAGTCGTTGCTATGCTCATCGGCGGGGCCAGGGTCTTCGTTTCAGGCGAGAAACGCGCAACAAGGGAGATTCGGTGTTTGTGTATCTTTAACGATCGCCGGAAAGTCGCGTCCTGTAAAGGCGATTTAGGTCGTAGAAAGTAAGGTTTATTATTTTCAAAGGTTCTTGCAGAAGTGAGCAGGGTTTGTGCAGTAATAAAAGTTCAGGGACTAAGGGAGCTGTGCCGGTGGCGGGCGGCGAAGGGCGGCAGTTTCTCTCTCCTTTTGAAATGACGTATGGTGGGGTATAAAAGTCCCCTGAAGAACAACCGGGGGGTGAGGATTGAATGAGGAAGGTGCGCTACAATGGCCGAGACCTCGGCCTGGAGGAAGGGGCAAAGGATATGGGCAAGAGCTAGAACTCGGGGGCTTGACAGCCTAATGTCAGCCCCCGTAGCAATCTGCTTCAGTGCTAAAAGTGCCCATGGCAGCGCAGGTCTTGGTGTGTCAGACCCTAGCGCGGTAGAAAACCGGCTCGGCATTAGGAATTCATTATTCGGTTTATTTTTCAATTAGTTTTTCGATTGCTTTTATTGCTGGTTGTCGAGCAGTCTCCAACTTTTTTGGTTTGAATCGCGGCTGGAATAGGCAAAAGGTCTCAATTGTACACGGTAAATACCATCATGGCCAAACTCCATAAAAGAAGCGAAAGGCCACCAGACCGCCAGCAAATTTGACCTCGCCCCTTTTCCCTCTTTTCTTCCTCCTTTTGCCATCTGCTCGTGAAGCACTGCCAACACAGTTTTGTTTTATTTTTTTCTGTTTCTGTTCGACTCTCGGACACCTCCCTACTCACTTTCTTACCCACTACCCACTGCATCCTCGTCGCTGCATGTGACACGCGACACCCAACAACCGTGATGCACAGTTGACTCTCACCTCACTTTTTAGCCAACTGATCTGCATAAGACTAGGCTCTTATTGCTATTTCCATCTTCCGTCATGGCCGCACGCACGATCTCGGCGTCGGCTACGGCTGCCCTGGCCTGGAGCTCCCGCCCGGCATCCACCCTGCTGTCCGGCGCTCGGCCGGTGCTCTGCCGGCGCCGGCTGCCGGCCTCCGTCTCGGCCCCGGTCTTGGCCACGGGCACGCCTTTCCTCTCCTCTTCCTTGCCCACCGCTCCATCCTCTTCCACACCATTATCGTCATCACAACAAGCTCGGTACAGCTCGCACTCGCCCATGGGCCCGCCCAGCGGCAAGCAGCGCAAAAAGGTCACGATTGGCACGCTGCGCTCGCTCTACGCCAAGAACGAGCCCATTACCATGATCACCGCACACGACTTCCCCTCCGCCCTCGTCGCCGACAACAGCGGCATGGACATGGTCCTCGTGGGCGACAGCCTCGCCATGGTCGCGCTGGGCATGGACATGGTCCTCGTCGAGGAGATGCTGCTGCACTGCCGGTCTGTGGCCCGCGCGACAAAGGCAGCGTTCACCGTGGGCGACCTGCCCATGGGCTCGTACGAGATTGGGCCCGAGCAAGGGCTTGAGACCGCCATCCGCTTCATCAAGCAGGGCGCGTGCAGGCCGTCAACTCGAGGGCGGCCGCGAGATTGGCGCCCACCATCCACAAATCACGTCGGCGGCATCCCCGTGCTGGCCCACGTCGGCTGACGCCGACAGCGCCAGAACGCGCTGGGCGGCTTCAAGGTGCAGGGCAAGACGGCTGGTGTGCGCTGCGCGTGCTGGAGGACGCACTGGCCGTGCAGGACGCCGGCGCGTTTGCCGTGGTGCTCGAGGCGGTGCCGGCCGAGATTGCGCGCATCGTCACGAGAAGCTCGACATCCCACGATTGGCATCGAGCGCCGGCAACGCGTGCTCCGGCCAGGTGCTGGTGCAGGTGGACATGACGGGCAACTTCCCGCCCGGCCGGTTCCTGCCCAAGTTTGTGAAACAGTACGGCGACGTGTGGGCCGAGGCACAGCAGGCCGTCGAGGCCTACCGGGCGGACGTCAAGAGCCGCGCGTACCCGGCGCCGAGCACACGTACCCGATGCCGCAGAGGAGCTCGACATGTTTGCCAACGCCGTTGAGCAGAGCCCCACCTGCAGAAGCGGAGGTCGTCGTAGGAGCCACCTCGACGGAATGGGTGTTGCATAGTTTGGTTTCTAGCGTTTGCGTTTGCGTTCTCTCTTTTCTCTCTTTGCATCTTTTGCATCTTTGTGTTCTTGCATTATCGGCCGGGGCGTTGATTTCATGTCATTTGGCACAAAAGCCGCAAAAAAGTCGAGCATATCTGAGCGTTTATAGTCTAAATCGAATTCGTTTTTCGAGTATATTTTGTGGTATCAGTCGTACCGTTCGTAATCGTAGAGCCGTGGTCCTTGCTGTTAACGTCGATGAAATTTCATCCAAAAGGGCTGGCGTCAGCGAATGGACACATTCAGCTGGTCGTGCGAGTCCTTGAAGCACTGCTTTCGTTAGTGGCAGCTCGTCATCCACCTTTTCTTCTTGAAAAAAGAAAAAAAATTCGAAGCACAAGGGATATGCCTACCTGGTGCAGATTGCCCACCACCGTCGTCCAGTGCCGGCGCAAACGACGAGTTGATTGTACAAGAACACGCTCTCCGATTCCTGCACCTTGAGCGCCCGCCGCACAAACGCCACCACCACTTCAAACTTTTTTGCGTTGCCGTGATCTTGCGCCGCCACGTCGGCGCCGCTAGCACCCGCCGCTCCCGACAGGGGGGGTGCCGAGCCCACGGGCTTGAAGCGCACCACGACCTTGTCCTTGGCGAAGCGGCCGGCCCGTGGCGAGCGCGGCCGTGGCATCGCGGGGCAGGTTGAGCAGGACGGTCGACGCAGTCATGGTGAGCGGCAGGTCTTGCGCGGCCGGGTCGGTGTAGTCGTCGTCATCGTCGTCATTGTCTTCCGTGGAGGCTCGTCGTCCGCAGACGCAAAGGGCGGAGGGCGAGGCGGGTAGAGGTGAAGCCATGGGCGAGGCGAGGGCGACGCCGAGGCTGCGGCTGGAGCGACAGGACGGCTGCTGCCGCTATTGCTGTTCGCGCGGCTTTGCGGGGGATCGTGACGGCGACGACATAATGCGTGCCGTGTATGCGTGGTGCGTACGGGTCTTGGAAAGCTGGTACACGGTGTAAAGGATGGTTTGAAGTTGCAGTGGTCTGAATCAGAAATCGCCAGAAGTTGGGCAAGGTGCAAGGCTGCGATACAAAACGGCAAAAGCTCTACGGAAGTATGCGGGGCAGCAGCGCCTGTGATTGGCACTGTCAACACGCTAACCTGAACCATCACCCAAGCGCTAACAACACGTCATATCCTCCAACACCTTCATTATTTGTATTCTTTATAGCACATATCACAATATCACATTTTCGACAGATCATCATGAAGTCAACTTTTGCTGTATTTTTACCCATTGACTTATCCGAAAAGCTGTCACATCTATCTTTCGCCGGCGACGGGTTTTTCTGTCTAAGAAACAAGAAGAGGGAAGAAGAAACCATTGCAAAAGGACGAGGGGACTCAATGGAAAAAGGCTGATAATAGGGAAAGAGATAACAAAGTAGAAAAGAAAAGAGTCAGGAAAGACCCCAAATGCCAAACACACTCCCAGAAATTCTTTCTTATCTGTGTGTGAAATCAACGAGTCGGAACCAACTGCCGTGACTAAATACATCAGCAGAACAAAACAACAAAAATACAGGGTTCCAAACAATGCAATATAAATATGCCCAGAAAATAGAAATAGAAAACAGAATAAACAAACAAACAAAAGGAAAACAGAAAGCAGACAGCTAGAAGGTGCGAGCAAAGGGCTCAGGTTCCAATAGACGAGCTCCACCCGGCTGGTTTTGTTTCTTTTCGTTTGTCTAATGAGAATAACACGGTTCCTCGTGCCGCATGAAAATGGAAAAACCAAAAGGAAGGGAAGGTCGGGCGGCGAAGACGCAAAAGATGATATATTAAAGGAGAGAAAGAGACAAAGGATATGTGGAATATGACTGCTGTAGAGCAGCAGATGGTGTTTTGTATTTTAGTCCTTCTTGGGCGCACTTCCAGACGTGTCGTTGGTCGCGGCCGTGCTCGACGTTGCGTCCGTGCCGTCCGTGTTGTCATGGAGCAGGCGGGCGGTGCTCGACTCGCGCGTCGGCGTCCGCGACCCAGGGTTGGGGCCAGGCGGCGGCGAAGCACGACGTGCCGTTCCCGCAGCATCGCCAAAGTCCCGGTTGGAGGTTTGTGCTGTTGTTAGTGTTCTGGGCCTGGAGGCCTCGCGCTGCTGTTGGTTGCGGTCAATCGGCGACGCATTCCAACCGCCACGCTGCCAGCAATGATGCCAGCCATGACGGTTGGTGCGACCCAGCGCCGAGTTGGACCGGGACCGCATCGAAACGCATCGACCCGTGAGCGTTTGCGCGAGTCGGGCGAGGCCGACGGCGTCATGACGCTGGCACCAAGGCCACCTGCCAGGCCGTGGCCATTGGCCGAGCCAAAGCTGTCTTCGCGTGTAGGTGTCTGTGGTGTTTGCGGCATCGGGCCATTGGACATGTTTGAACGAGTTGGAGCGCGAGTGCGGCAGCGAGTGCGAGTTGGACCGGGAGTTGGAGCGTGAGTGCGACGGGCTGCGTGACCGCGGGATGGCAACGTCTCGCGCGGGTGCTGGATGGCAAACTTGAAGGTTTCAGCCGGCCACCGCGGAGGCGCTTCAGCCAGCCAGCTCATACGCACGTCACCGAGGGCCTCCGGGTAGTAGTCGAAGCGCTCGTCGTATGTGTAAGGATCAGACACCGTGACGTCGGCACCTGCTCCCTCTTCTTCGCCGCGCGTCGGGCGCTACCACGCTTGACAAACGCAGGCACCAGCTTTTCGACCCAGGTATCCGGGACACAACGGATAAGCACGCCGATGGGGATGGACACAAAGCCAAGACCGACGGCATAACCCCACATGTCGCCGACTGGCCTTCGGCGCAATGTTGAACGCGAGGCCAACCACCATAATGATGAGCACCTGGCCGCCGACCATTGATGACGCTGATGGCATAAAGAACCAGTTCTGGAGCAGGCCTTCGAAGATGTTTGAAGTGGTTGTCGCACGGCCGGCGGTTGTTTCCACTGGTTGAAGACCTGCATTCCAGACAAACGTGTTGAAAACAAGAGTCTGCACCTGCGCAGATCGGTCGCGTGCTCAACGCGCCAGAGCAGGACCTTTTGGCCTTCCAAAGTACAGCAGAGGAAACGTACATGAGTCAGCTGGGTAGAGGGCCCTGGCCGATAATCATCTTCCACATTGTCGTGGAGATTAATCGAAGAGCCCTTGCGCTCCGGCGCAACGGTCCAGGAACACTGGGGTTGTGGGGGGTCCGTCGCGCAAAGGCCAGCGCTGCAAGAGTGTCCATGATGAGGTTGACCCACAGCACGCTGCCACAGGGCAAGTGAGGCACACTGGATCTTCGTCCGTCACTCGACACGGCAGACACAAACGTCAGCACCACAGCCGTGACATTGACGGTGAGCTGGAACTGCAAGAACCGGCTTGACGGCATCGTTTTGACGAGCGCGGGCCCCACTTCAGAAGCCTTGACAATCGAGGCAAAGTTGTCATCCATGAGAAGTCGATGGCCGAGGCTTCCTTGGCTACCTCCGCTGCCGGAGATGCCCATGGAGAAGCCAACATCTGCCAGCTTGAGAGGCAGAGCGCATCGTTCGTGCCGTCGCCCGTCACTGCGACCGTCTCATTCTGCTCTTTGAGGCGTTGCACCAAGATGCGCTTGTCTTCGGGGCTGGACCGGGCAAGAACGTGAAGCCGCGGAATGATCGCAAGCTGGCTCCTCCTTGGACATGTTTGCGGAATACTGGCCCCTCCATGATCTCGCTGCTCTCGTGCAGGATACCAAACAGTCTTTGGCAAATGGCCTTGGGCAGTGAGGCGGTTGTCGCCCGTGACCATCGCGCACAATCGATCACCGGCGGCGTTGGCGAGTCGGCGACAGCCTCGCGAACACCGTCACGGAGCGGGTCCTTGATGCCGACCAGGCCAATGAAGCCCATGTTCTTGAAAATGTTCCTCAAACACAACGTCGTCTAGGGAGCCTCATTGCGGCGGGCTGCAGGCGGCCACTGGTGGAAATCGCGGTAGACAACGCTGATTGTCCGCAATGAGTTCGATGCGTAGTTCTCGATAAGAGCGCTGAGTGTCTCGCGGTTCTCGTCGTCAGCGGCGTCAGTGCGGTATCGCGGGTCGGGTCGCGGAGGATCTGCGAGCATTGTGCGAGCAGAATCTCAGATGCACCCTTGACGAGAAGGCGTGCACCGCGGTTGTTAGGCAGCTCAACCACGACACCCATGCACTTGCGGCCCGAGTCAAAGGGGATATAAGCTGGAGCGTTTTTCGGGGCATTGAGGCCGCTCCTTAGCGCTCAACGGGACCATGCGAAGATGCTCCCGTGCGAAAGGTGATGCATAGCAGACTCCGGTCTTGGAACCAATAACTCGGGCTTGCCATGGACTTCCCCTCAAATGCCGTAGAGTTGTATGGCAATCGACTTACAAAAATCCCGCACATTCCTTGCCGAGGCCAGATGTCATCTGCTGGGCCGTCTGTCGCGAGATTCGTTCGCAACACTGGAAGAGCTCACGGCCATATCTTTTGCCTTGCTGTTGTTGCTGTTGTTCTGCGCCCGCAGAGCTGCCAGGGACCATGTTTGCCGTCGCCGTCCACTGTCACTAATTCCGCTTCTCGGCCGAAACGGTGGCCAGTGCCAATCGAACCCGCAACCACGCGCATGCGGTTCTGCGTGAGCGTTCCTGTCTTGTCGGAGCAAATTGTCGTAGCGTGCCCATAACCGCTCGGCAGGCTTTGAGCTGGCGGACCAAGTTGTTTTCGCGAACCATCTTTGCTCCGTTGCATAGCTGAGTGCAGATGAGTCATCCAGGCAAAGTGATGGAGACCTTCGGGCACGGCGACCACATATGTATTCGTAGTATTCAACGATCAATGAAAATGTTGAGTTGAAGTACCTGCCTCTTCTCGGCGGGAGTCACTTGACGGGGGAAGCTTTGGCAGGTCGGAACAAGGAACTCGATAAAGAGGACGACAACAGAAGCAGAGCGGCAGCACCACCGAGCTTGGCGATGTAGTCCGCGATGACGTTGAAGCTTTCGCTATGACAAGAGGGTGGATTTCAGGGTCGGTCATGAAGCGATCATCCCCATAGTCCTTGCCGTAGGTTGAGTTAACACCCGTTGCCGTAACTATAAAGGTGCCAAGGCCTTCCATGACACGGGCGCCGGACGGATGAAGGGATCCATCTTCTTCAGGTTTTCAGTGGTTTTCGATGGCGGCATAGACCTCGTCGGCGGGCCGCTTGCGGATCAGGTCGGACTCGCCTGTTGCCTGTGACTCGTCGCACTTGATGTTGTGGCCTTCGATGAGAACACCGTCCACAGGAATCATATCGCTCAAGTTCTCGAGAATGCACTAACTGTCTACCAACGAGAACCTTCGTATTAAATCGTAATAGCTCTGTGGATGCGGCCCGGAGCGCACAACCTTTGACCAAGCGGTCGGTCTTCTTGCGGTTTTCAGCTTAGCAAATTGGCGCTCCTTTTGCCAGTCGTTGAGGGATCCAACAATGACGACAATCATGATAGCCACGATGATGGCCACGCCCTCAATCCACTCAACGGCAGGGTGCTCAGCATCGTGCGTCTGGCCGAATGTCTGATTACAGACCTACAGCCAGGGACACCGCTGCAGCAATAGACAGCATGATGAGGATCTTGTCGTTGAATGTGATCCAAACAAGCTTGCCAGCAGCGACTTGGCCTTCTTTTCTGGCAGGCGGTTGTCCTTGAACACCCGCTTCCGGTCCGAAAACCCAGTGTTTTTGCTGCTGCTGCTGCCGCCGTGGCCACCAGTATGCGACGTGACAGCATCACATCTTGGCTGGGCACCGCCTTTAACCGTTGCCCCTTGATGTCGCCGTCTTCAAAAGAGACGGCGCCGTTCCAGGATGTCTCTTCGACACTCAAACCTCAGCTTTTCCGGTCGGTGCCGTTTGAAGACCCTTTTCGAGGCCTGCCTAGTCCACCAAGGCCTGTAGAAAGCAGCCAAGGCTCTTCGGGTTCAAAACATTTTGCCAAGCTGGCCAGGGGCTAGAACGTCAACGACGGGTTGTTGTTGCACTTTGAAGGCCTCTTCGTACCGCGGTCGGGCTTGAGCGCGTCCCGGTCCTTCATGATGGTGTCGTTGGAGCCATCCATGGACATGGACCGTGGTAGGGCGCTATCCACCCCGGCTGGCGGAGCTTGCCCGATGACAGTCTCGCCCTGCGAGATGGCGACAGATCGCGAGCCATCTTCGGAGTCGACTGAATTTTGTCGTGACCGGTGGCGCATGCGGTACGGCAAGGAAGCGCATGGGTGCGGTCGCCGCTTCTTGACATGACCGGGCTCGAAACGTTGTGTGGGCTGGTAGGCCGGCTGTCTCTGCTCTCGAACGATGTCGTCGCCTGCAACTGTGGCCTGGTGCTGGTGCTTGTGTTGGTCCCGGTACTGTTGCTAGTCTTGCCGACGGTGCACCGGCGCCTAATGGCGGGTGCTGTGGTGCGAGCTAATTTTGACAGCGGCTCGACAGACACGGGGCTGTGTGTTGCGTCGTCGGACACGATATGGGCGAGTTGGTGTAGACTGGGATGCCGTCTTCCGCCATGATGGGCTGTTGTGAAGAAGGGTGAACGGCGGTGGTGTCGATTGTTATTGGTCGGCTTATCATATATGAAGCTGTGTTAGACTATGTATGGCCTTTTGTCCTGAAGTCTCCAGTGCAGAATGAAGAGACCATGCATGCTTGGGGAGAGGAAGGCGGGACGGGGTAAGGTCATATAAAGTATTAACTTACGCTCGTGGCCCTCCGCAAGGGGGCGTCAGCGTCGCGACCGTTCTGCGCCATCTTTTCGTTTTGGAATCTGCGGTGTGCTCTGCGGCTGCCGAGATCTGGGGTAGGATCCTCAGCGCCTCGCTTTTTTTTGCGCTGTGTCGTTCCTGTGGTCGTCGGCACCTTTCTCTTCTGCAAGTGTTAGTGACAACGCGGCCCTTTTTGTCTATTGTAGTGTTTGGCGATGGTTGCCCGACAGCTGTGCCTAGAACACACCATGTGCAGTGTAAGCGCCAGGCTTAGCTCTAGGGCGAATTCTTGGCTTGGGAGGGAGAGGCAAAATGAGGACTCTCAACCCAAACACGGAGAGGAGGCTGTGTCGGGCGGTTTTGCACAGGCGACGGGGCAAAAGGCTCAACAAAAGAGAAGGCGGGAAGGAAAGAAGGAGAAAGAAAAACTTGACAAAGATGGGCTCCCGGTTAATGACAAAACCGGGCATGCATTTACAACGTACAGAAAATAAGATGTGGCGGTTGTTGCAAAGCAAGAGTTGCCGGGTGAAGAACGAAAATCTAGAGACAAGGAAAATCGAGAGTCTGGCTGTTGAACGTGCGCGCAACAGGATTGTGAGGAGGTTGCTGTTTCGCTTTCGCTGCGCAATGAACTACTCCTGCCGTTGCTTCCTACCTTCCTACCAGGCGACAGTCGGTGCCTTGACCTCTCCGCCGATGCAGACGCGGCCTCGTGAGTGCCAGGAAGGGCGAGGATAAGGATGAGAAGGGGGGCCAAAGGATCATGGACGTGGATGCGAAAAGGCGAGACGTGCCACAAAAAAAGTTTGACAAAGAAGGCAACGGCGTGTGATGCGTGTGATGCGTGTGATGCGACCGCGTCACCGTATTCGAGGGCGCGGGTGACTCCGTATGCGAAGGCTGTTCAGCTGGCGAGCGAGTTCGAATGTCCTCGTATCAGATCACTGTACTCCGTAAAGCAAGGTGACTCAAAAGGAACAGGCCGCGGACCTTGAAGATGAGCCTCCTATTCTCGCGGCTGAGAACGAGAGGGAGCTGCTGGCTGCTCCGATGTAGATTGGGAAGCAGTGAGGAAACAAAAGAGAGGAAAAGAGACGGAAACAAAAGAGGAAGCAGGGCGTGCTTGTGGCAGCAGAGGCGCGAAAACGAGCTCTGGCAGCCTGTGCCCCGATAAAATGCTAAGGGTACAATAGGAAGAAGAGGAAGGGGAAAGCGACAGGGGAGGAGGACCGCGAGGTGTTATCGTAGTCCACGGTTTCGTCAATAATACAAATGGCTCCGAGCGGCAGGGTGTGTCTCGAAAGGCTGAGCAGAGCTTGCGGGAGCACGGGCGAGCACGCTGGGGTAATTTTTATGTGTGGTGCTATCGAGAAGGCCGTTTTGTTAATGTCTGAGATTGAGCGAACGCCAACGGAGGAGAGCACAGTTGAACGAAAGACAAAGGGATGAGATAGGACAAGGAGGGCGGACGACGTCGGGCTCGGCGGTAGACAGCAACTGCGATCTGCCTCGTTGCAATTCAGTTGGGTTGGATTCGTCGTTTGTCTCTTTCGCAGGCGTGCTTGGCCTTGGGCCTTGGTTGAGGATGCTTGCCGAGAGCTGCACTTCTTGTTTGCCTGTAGCTGCCAAGCTATTGCTGGGCGTTTGTTTTATGCTTTTGTATTTGCTGGCTTCGAGCTTCGATTCGTGGGGCAATTCCAAAAGAACCAAAGAACAGAAAATCAGTCGTGGCAAATCGAGTTCGTGGGCGAATATCCGGTACGGCCCCCATTCATCCAATACAAATACACATCCTTAGGCCAGCGTATGGTTAACGAGAGCTCATGGGGCCCGCGCCAGAAGGGGTGATGGTCCGGGGGGGGTGCAAATTGGGCAAAAAGACAGTTAAGAATTTGACGAAGAGAGTGGGAGAGCAAGAAAGTGAAATATAATGCAGTCTTGGCCAAAAAGTACAATGGGAGGAAGAGCGGGAAGGTGCATCTAGACTTGAAGATGGACACGGAAGGTGCATCTAGACTTACTGGATAGCAAAAGCCGGCCGCAAAGCGGAGATGAAGCAATATGTTGCAGAGGTCGACCCAGAAACCACCTGTTCGATTGTCTGGTCGTACGATCACCATAGACATGCTCAGATCGACGTTCAAGATCAGCTGCTCGAGAAGACTACTACCTTTTTTACCATCTCCTTTCCTGTTGGCTCGCTCCGTGCTGTGTTTGCCAAGAAGTCAATCACGCAGAATGCCACAAGAGGGACCCAAAGGGGGCTGTGCAGGCCAGAGCCAGCCAATCACAGCATGCAATATCTCAAATGTGGGTCGGGGAGTGAAATAAGGGGCGTGCCCTTAATTAAGATTTGCACGAGCGACGTAGAGAGCCGCCCAGAGCCGTTGTTTGATCTTAGGAGCAGAGCTTCTGGTCACTTTTGTTTTGTGTATCTTTGGTGTTCGCTTCGCATTCGATGTTCAGTTTGATAGGAAGTGTTAGATGCACGGCTGCAGGCTCCACGATGTCTCCAGAGATGGCAGGAGCGACGGATGGCTGATGCAAAACGGAAGGCAGCCGTCCCGCACGCCATCCGCAACGGCGTAAGTTACTCCATACGTTGACGGTGGCTCTGGCAAGTACTCCTGCTCGCGTGTTTTGGCTTGGCTTGGCTAGGCTCGGGCAACAAGAGTACGGGTGCCAAAATGCAAAGTACAAATAAGATATTACCGCACACGTTTCTACAGGACACTAATACTAGGCGAGAGCCCGCACTAATACAGGGTAGCTATGAGGCTGTCTGCCGTCTGCAAGACAGATATGGTTGCTCGATGCACCTGGACCACGTTCCCTAACACTACTTGCAAGATAACTATCCGCTCACCACGAATCCGCACTGCAGTCAAGCTGGCTATATCGAGAAACACACACGGCGACGCGCATCAATCCCGTGTGCTCGTTCCCGCCAGCCTGGAAAAGGAATGATTAGTTGTTGACGGAAGACGAGACGAGGCGCAGGCCGGCAGGATAGACGGTGGCGTTGGCCTGTATTACACGTGTACGAATACTGGGCCAGGACAGTGAGTCTATGAGGGCAAAGACAAAACGCAGAGTAGCCACTCAGCGGCCTGACGAGCCTGGGTGTTGGTGGCCTCTTTTTGGTAATTTTGGCCGTTCACTGCAGCTTACTCGTGAGTTTCTGCGCTTGGCAGGGAATACAGCTACTGATTTTGCCCTTTACAGCTACACAGTGCACACAATGTGCGCTGAGAACTTCAGAAAAGGGCAGTTGGGAGGGCTGCTAGTGGTTGGGCCCCACTGAACCCGCCAGGCTAGTGGCCGGCTTAGCCTGAAGAAGGGTGCTACAGGGCCTAGAAACAGCGGTTGGCCTGGGCAGTCTACCCCCAGAGCGTCTGGACTTGACCCCAGTCCTCCCTGATTGGCACTTGAAAGAAAATGACCTGCGTCACCAATTACAGGGCCTTTTCGGTTGCCTCTTATTTCTTCACCTTTGTCTGCGTCGTCATAGCTTGGTGATGGGCAAGCCGCTTTCATCTGCCAAGACAAGCCCACGCGACAAGATTCAAGGCCAGACCTGGCTGTGCAGCCATGGCGAAGGCAAAGCAGCGCAAAGTGCCCAGTGCTAAGCGCAAGAATGACATTTGCGAGGCGGAAAAAAAAACACCATTGGCGATACTCACTCCGTACATCTACTGTACACGACAAACGAGGCCAAGATTTTGTTGAGAGAGCCTCGGTTTAAGGCCAACACGCGGCCTCTCCCTCTTTCAGCGCCGGAACAGCAAGGCTGGTACCAGAGATCCAGCTGGCCTAGGATTGGCCGGAGGCCGTAAAGGCCAAGCAAGGCCAGGAACAACAATCTATATCCAGAAATGAAGTCTGGGCCTGCGATACGAAGTTACGAGGGGGCTCTCAAGCAGGGTATTGAAGATGTTCAGCACGTATCACGTATCATGAGCGACCCAGATGCAATTTGTCTCGGACTTGGCGCTGAAGAGGCGCCGGATCGACCAAGACATAATGGCACTCTATTGATTGGCAATGGTATTGAGATAAGCGAAAGAAGACGACGAAGTCGAGGGAGAAGCCTTAAACAAGGGAGGAGAAAGAGAGAAAAGAGACAGAGACATCACAGCACAGCTGGAATGCAATGTAACCGGCAATGTCATCACCATCGCCCTGGTGACAGACGACAAAACACCATCCAGGGAACTCAGAAACAGATGTCCCACGATACTCAAGCCACGAACCAAAGAACATGCGACCATGCCATATGGACAAAAAGGCTGGCAGTAAAAAGCAGAGCCAAGACAATACCAAGCCTACAAAGTACCCGCCCGGTGTGAAAGGCTTCGCCAGCTGCCTTGACAGGAAGGTCAAAGGTGAGTGGGTAGCATATGAATGGTTGTAACTCTAACGCCATCGCAGGCATTTGATTAGTGTTCACACACAAGATCGACCAAGAGAAAATCAATCAAATATCAAACATCAAGATTGGCGTCTTGGGCTGTCTCGTATACTTGACTGCACTTGTTTCCGTCGCCGAGATTTTGGAAGCCGTGGCATTGGGCAGTGCAAACTCGAGTTCCGCAAAACAGCCAAGGGCGGCAATAGATTACAATTATTGCAATACGGCGTACGTGTATATTTTGTGTGACGTATTGTAGAAAATGCCTTGTTTGTAATAGAGCACTGTGGGTTCTGTGATTTGAATATCCTGTGAGGGCACGAATGAAAGCATTTTTGGCGCTGAAACAGCGGCATTGGTTTTCTTTGGTGTATTATCGAGAGTACAACTGTTCTATTGAAACACGTTTTTTTCTCGCGATAATGCCGGTTCCGTCTGGGAAAAAAATCAACATGCCGGTGTGAAAGAGAAAGGAACAACTTTCTGCCCTCACACAAGTGTCCATTGTGGCGGGTAAGACTCGGGGAGTTGATATGTATGAGATGGCCTATATTGTTCTTTGCCGTGTAGAGCAACTCTGCGCAAAGTTCTGTGGTTTCCAGGACCATACGCACTCCGGCACGCTTTTATGTCTTTCTTGAGATTGTGTAGTTTCTTGGGTTGCGGTGCACGGAGCCACTGGCAGGGATATATTCCTTTTGTTTTGATACGTTCATGTTGGGTGTTAAATTATTTTAATAAATACATCGCTAACGACCCACTGGAAAACTCAAAGCTTGAAACCACGAACTACATGAAAACCCACGAACTACATGAAAACTAAAAATATACGAGGCCAGGCACGAGCAAAAAGGTGTGCATCCACGTACTCTGTTCCCGGGCGCTCATGACCTTTTTCGGCTCTTAGGTACATTCCGGCTTTGATGTGGCAGCAAAAAGAATGACGACCTGTCGGAGCTCCTGGCACTGGTTGACAAAAAGATAACAAAGCATGACCCGAAAGCGGTGAAAGTCAGGCTTTTCTCACACGAATTCATAGGTCGGCGAATCGTGCGTCGCGTAACCAACGCCACCTGTGGCAGGGCAGCAAACTATTTTATACCTCCGTATATTACTGAAAACACTGAAATCGGATGACAAGCTGAAAACTGCAAGCTGCACCTGGAATCAGAAACACCTACCGACATGCAAGCCAACAGCTTTTCATCACGTGCGTTGCAACAGGCAGAATGCTGCAATACAAACGACTGCAAGATGTTTATTTTGTTCGTTGATGCTCATGACATTTTCAAGGGAGCCGGCTCACCGGGCAATATCCCATTTTGTACTCTGTGCTTCAACTCGTCTTCGCTGCCAAGGGCGAGCGTAAGGTGGTCCGAAAAGGGCCTGGGTCTAGACACTTCCCTCAGCGTCCTTCTTCTCGACGCTTGGGAAAAGGCCATCTGGAAAATGAGGGAATTGGCAACGAAACAAAAGACACAGCGGGAGCAGAAGGAAAAAAAATAACGATCTACATTGCACAGCCCCTCAGCGGTATCAAACATTTGAAAGAGAAAAGTGCGCGGAGGCCCGGTGAACTGTGTTTTTATATTGCCATGTGTTTTGAGACGCGACGAGAGTGATGGGAAAGAGATATTCAGACAACGGGCACCAGAGATTTCACTCAAGAGGACGGCTTCGACATTGAGCACATAACCACTTGTGCATTGTTTCGTGAGTGATACTTAATACCCACCTTCCGTCCACGGAGTGATTCGATTTCCGAGATTCTAACATCTACCGTTCTCTGGGATAGGATATGCAGCGTCGAGCGTGGCTGTGTAAACCGAATTTTTTTTGATAGTGGGCGGGAAGCTTGATACGCTGATGAGGGGAATATTGCAAGATATCAATCTCATCTTGATGATGACGGTCTGAGGCCGTGATCGTACGAAAAAGATGGTTTTTTTTTTCAGGTGATGGTTTTTTGTCTTTTCGTTTATCTGAACCTCCTGCTGTCCTTTTTATTCCCCAGAATATGTGGCTTACCGGACATACAAGTGGCATCATGAAAATCTCGGACAATTCACAAATATCGCCTAGAAAGTCAAATACAAAACGCCAAGCGATGGATCAGACTTTCAGATAGAAACCATTCTTTATATTGCCTCGTCCGTTTCATGATCGCATCATGAGAGATTTTATCTGATAGACAATCGTTACGGCTAAGCGACAGCGTTCTCGCGAAGATGCTCAGGGGCGAATTTTGTGAATTTTTTTGTCTTGTTTTACAATTACGCCGATCAGAGACCCAGCTGTAAGCCCACTACGATGCCTGATAAGTGGGAGTGGATGCTCCGTGCTCCGTATCTCAAGATACATTAACAGAAGCACGATTCATGGGCACGGAGCTCAATGATGCCGTAGGTCCGTCGCGGAACCTTCCACGCCCTCAAGAAAGACTCTTTTCTTTTCTCAACCAAGTGGATATAGAGGAGGTGGCAGTGCTCTCAGACCAGCCTCTTGGATTTTGGACAATGAGATTTGCTTTATTCCTCACCCTCAATGATGCAGCCAGTATGACGCTTCCTCACTGGCAATAGACGCTTGCCTGTTCTGGTAGGAGGCATACGACACATTCGATATACGAGGACATGTACTCCGTACTCGTAATACTCTGTAGTATCACCGTCTTTCTCTGCCAAGACTTCTGGGCGACAAAAGCACGAAACAACAAGGGGCGTGCGACGGGCGATTCCAAAAAGGAGACAGTGATAAGAGGAGGAAAAGAACGGCGCCAGGGGAGGCCTGTTGAATGAGGCATGTATCCCCGGCGCAAGGCCCCAAATGTGACTTTCGTCTCCGCTTTGCTCATCTCGTTCTTGCAAAGATTTGCAAGGCTTTTTGGCCTCCTTATCCAGAGAGGGGGCCGTTGACAGACGCCAGGGCCTTGGCCCCCCTGGCAATATCAACCAGCGCTTCTTCCTTATGACGGGAGAATATTCTGTGAATTTACGAATGCTTCTCTTGCCGGGCAAACGCCAGCGGCCGTCGGGTGCCATTTCTCCTCTTTTCCCCTCTCACTTTGTTTTCATTTACTTCTCAGCTCACAATCTGCTTTTTTTAGTGTCATATTGCGCAGCGAGGATGTGTCTCCCCCCGGTGTGTAATATGGACACGGCCAAGGAGGCATATTGCTGGATATTAAGATTAAGACACGATATATGCTCACTTGTGAGCACAAACAAGTCGAATCGCCAAACGCCCGGCTGGTTTACCCAATGTTGACACGTCCCTGCACGTGTAATGTAAGGAGTAAGATACATGTATACCAAAAAAATGACGCCACGATGTACGCCTTTGATGGTTTTTCGACAGCTTGCAAGCCGATGCACAAAGGTGCACAGCTTCCCACCAGATCTTATTCCCCTTTCGGTCTGCACAGCCTTATTTAACTGGGGACATCTTGCGTGGTCATTGAAAATAATATGGAGCACAAACAGGACATGTCTCCGTCCTGCCAGGCGTGCCCTTTGAGCCTTTGTTGCCCTGTGCTGGGCAGCACGGAGGCGTGGAACCAAGACCCGGTGCCTTGGAAGACAAGATTGGCCACGACGACAACGCCCGGACTAGTAGTACTGGTGGTGTCTTACGTTGTATGTCGAAGAAGAAGGCATTTTCTTCTCACGACGGGGGCAAAGAGGCGGTCAACTTTATCCTTGTTATTTGCCGATATTTTGATTTTGTCTATCGGTTTTTTGTCTACTGCCCAATGCCCAGCGTCCGTGTGGTCCCCCATTCTATGACAAAAACGCCCCGATCTCGTCGTATGTTGCCCGTATTCTTGTTAAAACAAACCGGTCCTTTTCTCTCTCAAAAGACGATTTGCTCATCGCCGGCAAGAGCCACATCCTTGACCAGGACCAGCCCTCCGCGCCCTCCTCTTCGTCCTCCTTCCCGCCTGCCTCGCCGTCAGCATCATCACCACTGGCCTGCCCAAACACTTGTCGCCGCACAACAAGGCGCAGTGTGTCTGCCCAGAACTGCGCCACGACATCCTGGAGGCCGGTTGCCTGTCTGACGGAAGTCAGGGAACGCGTTGACCTCGAGCAGCCAGGCAGTCACGGGCGCAGTTGCTGCTGATGTTGCTGATGCTGATGTTGAGGCGGACGAAGACGACGATGCCGGGCACCTGCACTGACCAAAAAGTCGAGGCCGTATACTTCAAAGGCGTTGCTGAGTGGCTGGAAGTGGATGGGCGCGGCAACGGCTGCGGCCTCAAAGACCTCGCCGGTGACGCGGCAGATCTGGTCGAAGATGGCGTCCTTGATCGAGGCGCTGCCGGCGCTGTTCTCAAGACCCTCCGCCTCCTCCAGATCCCAGAACCGCCGCACCGAGTCGCCCTTGTCGGCCTCGTCCTGTAGGCACGTGTTGGTCAAGTGTGCGCCAGATCGGGACCGTTGCTTCCTTCTTCGCCGTCACCACTCGCGGTGGTCACCCACGGCGGCGTGTAGGCCGTGGCAGCAAACAGCGCCAGCATGTCCCGGTGCACGTAGACGCGCAGCGCACCGAGACACAGCACGTAGACGCGGATGTGGAATTTGCGGCGGTCGGTGCCCGGCAGCAGCAGTGGCGGGTGGATGTAGGGCTGCGCGACAAAGTGGCGCAAATCGGCGGCGGCCACGGCGTCGTTGTGGTCGTCCTCCTCGTCACCGAAGCCTTTCGTCACCGGCCTTCTTCTTGTTGCGGCCTCCCAGCCGTCAAAGATATTCTTGCAGCTCGTCCATGGTGCTGAAAAGGCGGATGCCTGCCCGCGGTCGCTCATGCTCGGCTTGAGGATCCACCACTGACGGTCGGCTTCGTCCTCCATAGCCTCGTTGGCGTCGAGGCTCGCACGCATGTCAAAGGCCTCGACCAGCGCGTCGTCCAGGAACTCGGCATAGTCGACTTCAAACGTCTCGGTGCGCTTGACGTGGCTGGCGAGCACCGACTGCGGCCGCTTTGGCCACCCACTGCTCGACGGTTGTTGGCCAAGAAGTGCTTGCGTATGAGGGCCTTGCGGATAATGTAGCTGTTAATGACTGTGGAAGCAGCGTGGCTGGCGGCGTAGTCAAAGTCAATGACCTCGTAGGGCGTGATCTGGAGGATCTTGGGCGACGACACCGTCGAGGAGGGCCTGCAGGGAGACCGGCTCGTCTGCCGTTGGCGCCGTGGCTCCTGGCGCGGCCGTGAGAAGCTGGAGCTGGCTCTCCGGAACGGCGGCCTTGAGCGCGTCGAGGATAATGGGCTGGACGTAAGGGTCCTCGTAGGACACAAGGGCATAGATGTTCTCGCCAGACGCCAGAGATGGTGGTGCTTGCTCCTTAGTAGCCGGCTCAGCGATCGATAACTTGATAGCGGCACGTCTGCGGCAGTAGCCGGCTGTGTACTTGCTGGTGCATGCCCTGGGAAACTCCGCGTTAGCCATTTGGCTTCCTTGATCTTCACAGAACAAATGCATTAGGTCCGTTGATATTGTACGCTTAGACAATAAATAAAAAATAGGGGGGGAGAGGAGGATAATAATCGTCGATTTGCGTCTATACCTGTCTATAGAGCCTTCTCTTGATAATGGTCCTTTCTTCCTAGTAGCCCATCTGTTCGCCGGTGTATCCCAGACCGTGATGTCTAAAATCCAGGTGCATTGAAGCAGCTCGTGCAGAACACGCAACGAGAGAAGAAGAAGAAAAAACAGTTACATATGAAAATCACCAAATCCAAACATCAAGAACAATCATAAATCTTTGGTAGCAAATGAACAACAACGTAAAAAAGCTGGTACTCACAGCTGGAACTCGGTTTCGTGCAGGTGCGTTGCCGTCTGGAAGAAGTTTGCCTTGAGAGGAGTGATGCTGAGCTTTTAGTAAAAAAATGACACAACAACAACAACAACAACAGAAAACTCGCAGAGACGTACCTCGTCAGGCCTTCCCGGACGGCCCAGCCGTCGTTCCCTGGCGGCGCCTCGTCCACGCTCCGGTAGACGTCGCGTAAAAGTGTGGCTGCCACTTGAAGTGGCGATGTGTAATGGGCGCCGGGCCGCTGCTGGGCGTTGTTTTGCCGGGTGTGGCCGTGGCGGATGGCGTTGATCCTCCACCTGCTGCCGCCGCTGCTGCTGCTCTCCGAGGCCCGAATCTTCTCCTCCTCGGCATCGGTTGCGCTCGCCGCCGCCGCGTCGTCCTCGACGACGTCCTCGGCCACAAAACAGCCGCCTTCGCGCCAGTAGTTTTGCAGGATGCTGGCGTACACCGTCTTGTGCGTCGACACACCCGCCACCAGCGGCACGTTGACGCTGTACAGGTCCACGCTGCGGTCTTGCGGCCACTGCTTTGTACAGCGCCTCAACGACGCGCACCGAGTGGCGGCTGGCCTCGGCGATGATGTCGCGGTCGTGGTTTTTGCTGAAAAAGGCGTAGCTCAGCGCAATGGCGGGCTTGTTGCAGGTGGCGGCCTCGAGCGCGCCGCCCAGCGTGCCGAGCTGAGGGCGAAGACGGCCGTCGTGTTGCGGCCAAAGTTGGGGCCCGACAGCACGAGGTCAATGGGCGGGCGCTCACGGAAGACGTGGTAGAGGCCGATCTGGACGCAGGACGCGGGTGTGCCGTTCACCAGAACCCATTCCTCGGCGCGTCGTCTCCGGCCTGGCGATGCGGCCGCGTGTGCAGCGTGCCGGCATTGTCGGGCTCGCCGTCTTGGGGCGCCAATGCCGCCGGTAGCACGGACGGCGGTGGGGGCGGTAGTAGGTGGGCTCGACCGTCTGGCCGATGATGTGTGCCTTGCCGATCCAGGAGCGCTGGGTGTGCGGCAGGCAGACGAGACGAGGTGGCCGGCCTGCTGCAGCTCGCGCACGAGGCTGTGGACGTACGGCGAGGACGAGGTGGACGGCGGGCCGTCGTCGTTGACAACGAGGATATGCATGCCGAGGTGGAGGGGTGAAAGGCGAAGAAGGAAAACGAGTCAAGCAGAAGTGGGAAGAAAAGAAGAGAAAAGAGAAAAGAAATGAAGCTTTTCAAGTGATAGCAGCAGCCCAAGATGTTCTGCGACAACACAATGGCACGGGGTGCACATAGCAGAAAAGGAACACAAGTGCAGCAAAAAAGACAGAAGATCGACAAAGCGAAATGATACGTTGGGCTGCTCCGGTCGAGGAGGGCGGCGGATGTCGTGCGCGAAAGCGGGAGAGAAAAAAAACAAGACTAAAAAAAACCATTGGCCTGTCGTGGGCTATTGCAGGCGACGAGAAAGGCCTACTACATGTACACTACTGCATTGTACTACCGTACGGATGGCCAGACTGTCGAGTGCCTCAGCAAATGCCTACAACGGAGCTACTGCGTCACACTTTCCCACGCCAGGCTGCCCAACAGGCGGGAGCTAGGCTCTGAAGCCTCCGTCCTGAGGAAAGCATGTGCTTGCCGCGGGGCGGGGATGTCCGACGAAGACCGAAGACAAGACCAAACAGGAAGGGGAGAGAGAACAGGAGTACAAGCAGAGGAGGGAAAGAGCTACGGCAGTCAACAGATCTTACGATATCGACATGAGGGGGTGCCTTCCGAAATAGGTTTCCTGGGCAATGGCGACATTTGCGAGGGAAATGGGCAAGCGAGGAAAGAGCAGGCCGGTGGGCTTGAGACAAAAGTGGCCTACGACTGAAGCTAGCCGTGTTGGCGGTGATAAGTGAGATAAGATGCCCTGTCTTTGAGTCAATTCACAGAGCATCCGCTGTTCTTCGGGGTACATGTCAAGTCAAGAACGAGTAAGAAGGGTGCAAGACTAAAGTGGTATCTCTTAACATTCTGGGGCTCACAAAGTGAGAGTTCACAGGGTGTGAGCACATGTGGCAAGCATGCACTGCCTACTCTAAAGACAAGATAATTGAAAAGGGAGAAGTAGAAAGAGGAGCACAAGAAACACAAGGAACACATGGAACAACAGAAAACAACAAAAATAGACGCCACCCAGAGAGACCAGAAGACCCTCCCAGATCTGTGCCAGCCAAAACCGTGTTCCATCATCCTAAGGCGTTGCGTCTGTTCCTCTGCCCGCCGGCCTCGTCCCTCATCTCGCGTGTCTGGCAATCTGGAGCCTGCCTGAAAGTATAAAGAAAAAACAAAGAAGCAATTAAGTAAAACGACGAAAGAAAGAAAAAAGAGTAAAAGGATGGTGGCAAGTAGCCGAGTTATGAAAGGGTAAATTGATTTAATTCCGGGGGCTCACACTTGCTGAGTTGCCCAGTTCCATCCCAACGCCCAAACCATGATGATAAACGGGGAAACAAGAATGGAAACAAAAATGTAAAATGAAAGAGAAAAAAAAGAAGGGGGCGGGATTGAGAAGACGAGCCCATCAAATCTTGGCACACTACACACGGCTCCGCTTGGCCCCGGCAGCCGGCGAGGCGGATCCCAGAGCGTCCACAGGCCGCTTGTGGCCGGCCACTGTCGAGGAACTGCTCTTTGTCTGGCGCCAGCCGTCAAGGGGCTGCGCTTCTTGGGCGCGGCCGCCGCCTTGACGGGTGTTGCCTCCTCGGCCGACTTGTGGCCTGACCGTGTAGCGCGGCCGGTTATGGGCGGAGAGGCGGGTGTGAACTTGGGCGCATGTGGCGGCGTGTTGGGCGTTTTGCCGTCCACGAGGTCGGCAGGCGTCGAGGCGGGCTTTTCAAGGACGTCTTCTTCCTCCTCCACATCCTCGTCGTCGCTCTGCATATTGTGGTCCTCAATGTCGGTCACCGCCTCCTCGTCGTCGGTCGTGCCGCCGTTGGGCGTCGTCTCCGTGATGCTGTCGTCGCGGGGGAACAGAAGACGCGGCTTGATGGTGGACCGGGTCATGCGCTTGCCCGAGGATATATGCCGTCGAGAATGTCCTCCTCCTGTGCGTTGGCACTATCCTCGAACTTGCGGAAGATCTTCTTCCACGGCTTTTTTGGTGTTAGCGACAGGCAAGCAGTTTTATGTACACTACCACTTATTGACCTCACAATTGGGAAACTTACAATACATAGACAAGACCGTCTTCACGGCGCGTGGCATCCTCGACCGTCTGCTTGCCCTCGCCCGGGATCGACACGTGGTTGCGCTTGCTACGGCGGCGTGCCGGCTCGGGAGCCGAGGGGCCGGCTGCAGCACCGTCGCCAAAGAAGGGGTTCTCGGCGCTGCTATCGGCCTCAGGAACGCGGTCTTGCGAGTCAGTGAAAATGGTAATCGGCTCCTCGTCCTCGACCACAGCAAAGCTCTCCAGCGAGAAGCCCGTGTACTTCCTGGGCTGCGGGATGGCGTGGACGGCTTCTTGCTGGGCGACGACATGACCTCGTCGACGTCGTTGTGGTGGTGGTGGAAGAGGTTGCGGGCAATGGCGGCAATGTTGGACTCGTTCTGCGAGGCTGCGTGGTGCTTTTTGCTCGGCGTCTTGGCCGGCGTGGGCAGCATGCCGGCGCCCATCCGGCTGTACTCGCTTGCAGCAGCGGCAGCGGCAGAGGAGGCTGTCTTCTTGTTGGACTTGAGGGCGTCTTCGGGGCTCAGAAAGTGTGCAGCAGGCGCGGTCTTCTTTTTCCGCGGCGTGGGTGCTGGCGAGAAAGATGCAACGTCGAGGTGCTGCGGCTGGTGAGTTGCCGACGAGCTGGCTTGCTTGGTGAGTCGTGGTGAGCGTAGCTGGCGGACAGCACGGCGTGTGGTGGCTGATGGTGACGGCGTGCGTGCTGCTGGTGCAGGTCTGGAGGAGGAGGAAGAGGAGGCGTTCTTGGAGTTGGCAGACGCAGCGGCGATACGAGACGACTTGCGCGGCGAAAAGGGCTCCCAGGAATCAGCAAAGCCCAGGCGCGGTGTTGGGGGAGTGTGGATGTGCGGCGGCGGAGACGGCGTGGCCGCCGCGAGCGGTGTGGTCGCCATGGCCGTGAACGAGGAGACGTGAACGAGCACAGAGTGAGTGAAGAAGGGCAGTGCGTGTGTGCAACGGCGTGAACAGTCGAGCCTAGACTTGGAGCAGCGCGCACGGCCGGGGCACCGCTGTAAACAAAGGTGATGGTGAAGGCGCAAAGGCGCACCGGAGTCTGCGCAGCAGCAGCTTTCCCCGGATGTCCAAGGGAGGTTGAGAAGAAGATGCAAAAGCGAGGCGGGATGCAAAGATGATGCAAAAAAAGCAAAAATGCAGAAAGTGAAGGCACTCGTGAGGAAGATGCTCAATGTGTCTGACCCAGGACCACGGTCGAGAACGGCCGCTGTGTCTGTCGCAGCGCAGCGTGTCGCCCCTTTGGTTGCGCCCTTGGGCTGCTGATCTCTGTCTTGACCTACTTTCCTAGCTCAAACGGCCGAGGGAAAACTGGGAAAGCTGGTGGGAAAAGACGACGGACGAGAGAATGCCAACAAGTTGCAGGAATAGGAGGCTGGCGAGCAAGCGACGACAGGATGGCGAGTAAGAATAAACAGTAAGAAGCAATCGTTAACACGCGAGAATGCAGAAAAAAAAAGTTGGAAAGTAAAACAAGAGGTGGGAACTGGTGATGTTTGCGGATTGGGACGACGACGATGGGGGTAAAGTGGAAAAGTCTTCTTCTTGGGTTTCTGGGGAGGAATGGCGGGAAATCCCAAAGGGCGAGGACACAACGAGAATTTCGGTGGCTGGGGACAGTCGACTGCCGCTGGCTAGTGGAACTGAACAGCGCATGGGGGTAGTCTGCAGGCAGATTGGCGCTGGGCAACAGGGCCTGCAGGGGGGTGTTTTGGGTCGTTTAAGGAGCATGGGGCCTCGCTGGCCTGATCTGTGGGCTTTTCTGTCTCCACCAGCCTCTTCTTGCGCTGTCCTGCACGTTTAAGTGGGAGACCCACCCGCGGCCAATTTCCCGCAGGCCGTTTGGCTGGCGATAATGCGAAACTGACGCGTCAAGCACGCGTCTCCGCACGACAGAACGCACTAGTGAGTCTGCTTCTCAGCCGTTTGTGCCCAACGGCCAATCAGCGCCTGAATTGGAACACACCAAAACACTGCGTCCTTCCTATTGTTGCTCTTGCTTTGCGTCCTGGGCTCCTGGGGAAGCAGCACTGCAACAGCCTTGCTCTGCCCGCCCTGTGAAAGGCCACTGCAGGGAGCGCTACAGAATCCGGCAGGAGGCAAAGGGAGAGAGAAAAACCCAAGCAGCCGAGACCAAAACAAAAACGTCATCCGGACGCCACCAAACCCAGGTTCACAAGGCTCCAAGGCTCCCAGGCTCCGTCGGGCTGCAGGCAAGGGTTGAACAGTGTCCACCCTGCCGAAACACAACAAACAAACAACAAAAGACACGAACAACGTCACCACGTCATCATCGTCGCAAGGAAAGGGAGCAGCCTCCCTGACGACAGCAAAGGGCATCACCCATCGACCTGCAAGCGCTCTAGCTCTACCCAGTACAAAGGAGGACACACTTTGACACGTGCACCGCTCAAGGCACAACGAAAAAAAATGGACAGCTCCGATCTCTTCTCGTCGTCGCCCGTCAAGGAGCCGGCGGCCTATGACTACCGCGATGAACAGCCAATGACGCCCAAGACACCACAGCGGTCCTCAACACACCACCACCAGCAGACACAGACACAGACACACCCCTTTGATGCGAGGAGGCGCGCGAGGCCGCGTTGCAGCGCGAGCTGGACGGCGTGCGCCAGATCAACCAGGTCATCGAGGGCGTCATCAGCACGCTGGAGCAGTCGCGGGGCAACATGAAGACCGCCGCGCAGACCGTCGTAATGCCTCGGCGCCTGCTCACACATGGACGCGGCTGCTCTCCCAGACCGAACACAACCAGCGGCTGCTGCTCGACCCGCAGTGGCAGGGCGCGACCAACGACCTGCAAGAGCTCGAGGCAGAGGCCCTGCAGCGCCAGCAGGAGGCCGAGCGGCGCGCGGCCGAAGCCAGCGGCGACGCGACGAGGCGAAGCGCAAAGCGAGGAGGAGGACCGGCGGCACATGGCGACGACGTCCGGCGTGTCATCCACACGGGGCTACTCGTCAACGGGGCGGGGTTTACGAAGTGGCACGCGCGTGGGCGGCCGCGTGGGACGGTCAATCTACGGCACGACGACACGGGGCGCGAGCAGCCGGGCGGCACGTCTGGTAGCAGCAGCACGGGAACGACGACAGGCATCAGCGGCCTCACACGGAGCAACAGCACCAGCACCGCACGCAGTGGCTCCAACATTGGCCGCGGCTTGCCACGAGGAACGCGAGCCAGTGGACGAGGCGTGCGTTGAGGCGGGCACATCCTGGTAGTATAGACATGGACATCAAGAGGAGGAAGATGATGAATTAATGACCCGTTACCAAGTACCAAGATATACCGTATTACATCACACGCCCAGTTTACACCCTAAACGCCAAACAATCCGTAATCCCTCCCCAGTACATGCCATCTCCATGCCATCTCCTACTTCTTTTTGAAGAACTCGCTCAGCTTCTTCATGCCCGTGACGTTCACCTTCTTTAGGTCGCGCACGCCCCGGCTCTCGTTGGCCTTTTTGCGCTTCTCCTCCTCATCTGCTTGCGCTTCTTCTCCGCCCGGTCATCCTCGTCCTCGTCCTCAAGTCCGCGCTTCCGCCGCCCGCGTAGTCAAGCGCTGCTGACCGTGCCAGGGCCGTCTCCTGGCGCATCTTGGCGAGCTTGGTCAGGTACGCATCCAGCGGCGCAAAGTCAATGCCGCTGCTGGCACCCTTGATCAGCTTGGCCGTCAGCGTGGCCGTCAGTGCTGGCGGCACGTACCGCGAGCAGATGAACTGGAAGGCCACGCGCAGCCGCTGCAGGGCAATCACCTCGTCGGGCGCCTGCATCGCGGCCTGGACAGTGGCGGCATCGTCGTCGTCGGAAATCGTAATGACAGAAGTGGCCGCTGTGGATGCGACCGAGACTGTAGACGCCTCCGAGACAAGGCTCGCCGTTGTCGTCGCCTGCGACTCGGCCGAGTCTGTCGAGCCGGCTGTCGACAGCGGTGTCGACGAGCCGTTTGTTGCGCCTGTTGTTGCTATTGAAGAGGAGGCTGAGGCGGCTGAGGAGGCCACTACGCCTGCCGTCGACCGCCGGCTCTGCACGGGCGCCTCGAGCGCGCGCACCACAAACTTTTCCTCCAGACTCGCCGGCAGCTGCCCGCCCTGGCTCGTGCGCTGCGCCTTGCCCACCAGCGCCAGCAGCACCTTGTCCTCGTTGAGCCGGTACATGGTCTCGTCGCCCGCCGCGACCGTGTCGCACGCAACAGCCATGCGTTTTGTAAACAGGTCGCGCACCTTGGGCTGGTGCCGGAGCAGCTGCGCGAGGTGCGACCCGCCGTCCTGGGGCAGCGCGTCAAAGTGGTCGTCTGCTGTCAGAAACATGCGCTTGGCTGCGGCTTTGGGCGCCGACGCCGGCGAGCCAGACCTTGCGCGCGCGTGCCGCGGGGCGGCGAGTCGGATCCAGAGGTGAACGAGGGCTCGGCCACGAGGGCGGGCAGGATCAGAAACAGGGGGTCAATGGCTGTGGCCACAAAGAGGTCGGCATTCTGTGTTGTTTGTGCGGTGAATGACTTCTTTTCCTCCGGCTCTTGTGATGTTTCGGCGGCTCCCTCGGCCTTGTCGATCGCAGACGCGCTCGCATCTGTGATCAGCCAGCTGCGCGGCTCGGCTTTGGGAGCGGCGATCTGGGTGAACTCGTAGACGCCGGTCTCGGGGCAGACGAGATAGCGTGTTGGCTTGGAGGCGTACCGCGGGTGCGGCAGGGTCACGATGCGAGCGTCGGCGGTCGCCTTCTTGGGCAGCACAAACAGACGCGGCGGGGTTGTGCTCTCGGCCTCGAGGGTGTATGCTCTGGAGGATTCTGCCGCTGCCGGGCTGTCTGTGTCGTCGGCCGCAGCAACACCCTTTGCCTTGGAGGCGCGTGTTGTCCGTGGCGGCATTGTGCGTTGAGTCGGTATCGATGTGAGCAGTGAAAGCGAAATTTGAAAAGAGAAATCGCCAAAGTCGAGGAGCACGTATCGCAATTGTCATAAAGTGTCATTGTTGAGAATCGTGGAGGTTGCCGGGGTCGTTTGGGCGTTTCTCGTCTAGATGGGTTGGCCTTACATAATCAGGCGCGTCGTGTTGCACTAAAAGACGCGTCCCACACGCGTCGCAATATACTCGTAGCAGCTCCTTACGCCAAATTTGCACCTCTTTGAACCACGGCACAGCATCTCGTTTCTTTTCTTGGCTAGTCTTTCCCCGTTCTCTTTATCGCCAGACGCCGATAAGCATTTTTGAAACGATCTGCTTTTCGAGAAACGCCTCCCTTTCTGGGCTGCAGCCGTATCCAGTTGGGTCAGATCGATCTCGAATCGTTTTCTCTTCTCTATTGTCATCACCAACGTCATCGCCAGCGTTGCGTCTATTTGCCATTCTTTCTTTGCCATTTTCGACCATTTCCTACTTAACACAACGGCCGAGAGTGCTCTGCTGTGTCTTCCCACCACCCAGCCCTTGTGCCACACGGACATCCAACACGCAGTGCCCCTTGCAGACGCACTGCCTCTTGGTTCCCCTTCTCGACACCCTTGCTGTCCCTTTCCGGGAGAAGCAAAGGGTAAACAACACGCACAGGCACAGCGTCTCCAGCCTGTTCCGTCCTCGGGCCGTCTTTCTGCGCAGTGAACGTGTCGAGCTCGGTCCAAGTCTTCTTTCTCAATGGTGGCCATAGACGAGACCAGCAGCGGCTTTCGTTCTGTTTTCCTTTCTCTGGCGACCAGCCTCGTGAGGTGAAGGAGACGTCAACATGATACCCCGTGAGTTTGTCGTCGCGATCTTTTTGGACTCTCTGATACACGCAGACACTGACGTTCTCCTTTTTCTCAGGATCACCCGCAGCAGAGCCGCAATGGCCTCCTCGATCGCCCGGCGAAGTCCTCCTCAGCACACCCGGCGGCCGCGCCCGGTTACGACGTCTTGAAGCAGCACGGACATCGCCCTCGCCCTCGCCCGGACGCAGCACACGCGTCGGGAGCCATGGTCGGGAGGAGGGCGACATGGGCATGGATGTTGACGACAACGACGACGACAACGACGATGACGGAGACGACGAAGAGACGCTGCAGCTGCAGCTGCAAGAGATCCAGGCCAAGCTGCGTCTCAAGAAGCTGCAGGCCGCCAAGGCCCACAAGGCTGCCGCAGCAGCGGTAGCGTCGTCGTCGGCGCTGGGTGACATGACATCCGCACGGTCAACGCCTGGCTCAGCACGCATCGGTACGGGGAGGAACAGCGGCGCCGCCACCTTTCACAACCCGCGATCGCCCAGCGCAGCACAATCGAGGTACCGGCGTCGCCCGTCCGGCGCGCGCCCTCGGCAGCAGATGTGGCGGCGGCAGCAGCTACACAGAAATCGCCCAAGAGGGTCTTGCTAGGCATCGACAAGGGCCTGCGTGGCCAGGATGTTTCGTTGCGGCGCCCGCCATCCTCGTTCCGGCGCGGCTGACGGGTAGTGCCAGCAGCTCGAGCGTCTTGGGCCGCGCAGCCGGCGGGTCGTTGTCGTCACAGCGCGAGTCGCGCGAGACGTGCGAGCCAGCACCGCGGCCACTGAGCTTCAACGAGCGGCTAGCAGTGGCACGGATGGAGGAGGCAGCGCGGCAGGACAAGTCAGAGCGCATCCAGAAGCTGCGGGCATCGGGCTTCACCGTGGGCAAAGACGAGATGGACCAGTACAAGGCCAAGGCCGTGGACATTCCTGTCGTCGACAAGGGCCGAGAAATTCAACCGGGACGATATCCTGAGTGCGGCCTCGGGACGGAAGCCATACGACGATGGCAGCGGCCGGGCGACACTGTTACGACGCAGCAACACGACACCCAACATTCGATCCAAGTATACAGACAACAACGCAGCGCCAGGGACAAAGGACGACACTGCTGCGGCCGTCGAGCCAGACGAAGCCTCATTTGAGCCGTACAGCGGCTTCCACCTCACCCGCCGCATCTTGCCGCACTCGGTTGTCGCGCGCTCTGTGTCGGGCATGACCACCTATGCCATCCAGGACCTGCTTCGCCTGGTCAAAGCGCCGCGCTTTGAGCTGCCCGATGTCGAGACCGACGTGGTCGTGTTTGGCATCATTGCCGAAAAGTCGGACCCGCGGTCGCACAAACCCGCTGGCAGCAGCGCCGGCCCGGCTGCAAAGCAGCAGGACCGCGGCAAGTACATGGTGCTCACGCTCGTCGACCTGACCTACCAGATTGAGCTGTTCCTCTTCAAGTCTGGCTTTGACCGCTTCTGGAAGCTGTCCACCGGCACCGTGGTGGCCATCCTCAACCCGGGCATCATGCCGCCGCCGCCAGGCCGCCACGATACCGGGAAATGGAGCCTCGTCATCAACTCGGACGACGACACGATTCTCGAGATTGGCAACGCGCGCGACCTCGGGTACTGCAAGTCCATGAAGCGCGACGGGCAGCTGTGCAGTTCCTGGGTCAACGCCAAACGCACCGAGTTCTGCGAGTTCCACACCAACGAGGCGGCCAAGAAAATGCGGGCCACGCGCAACGACCTCAACGGCGCGGCCGGTTTTGGCTACAATGAGAAGAGCTCGCGCGGGGGCCGTGGCGACCGTGGCGGCCGTGACGGTCGCGGTGGGTACGGCCGAGGAGGCCAAGGTGGCAGTGGGCGAGGCGGCGGTGCCAACAACAGCAGCAACAGCAGCAAGGGCAGTGGATACGACTACCTTGCCCAAAGCCAGTGGTTTGCCACGGGCACGAGTGCCAGCTCGCTCATCGACAACGAGGTCCTGGACGGCGGCTATGCGACAAGGTTGAGCGCCAGGAAGGCATCAAGCGGCGCTTGGCTGCCAAGGAGCGCGAGTCGGACATTGCGCGCAAACTGGGCGAGATTGGGTCCGGCGCAGGCCGGACTACATGAAGCTTGCAGGACGAGACCAGTCGCTACAAGGGGCATCATCGGCCTCTAAAAAGACAACATCCATGTCGTCTACGGCATCCTCGTCGTCGGCCGCACGGTCGTCACAGCACTCGCAGTTGTCCTCGTCCTCGTCCATGACCACGCTCGGGTCGGCAGCCGAGCAGGCCGCTGCATCACGAGCCAGTCTGCTGGCATCCATTGCGGAACGACGCAGCGGCAATGGCGGTGGCGCCGCGAGCACCACGCCGAGTATCGGCATTGGCAATATTGGAAACAGTGGCCTCCACATCCGCCACAACACGCCCAAGCTCGGTCTGGCGGAATCAGCAACCGCACCTGTTGTCCACTTGGGCCCCGCCAAGCGCAAACGGCCGCAGTCCGCGCTGTCCAGCGGACCAAGCGGATCAGCAGCCGGCACGACTGGAGCGGCAGACACGGCGGCCACGGACGACAGCCGTCGTCGCAACGGCCTCGGCTGGGGGTCGGATCTGCGCGCCAAACTCGGCCGCATGAAGGATGGCGAACGGCTCGCCAACAACCAGACGATACAGAACGGGTTCAAACGCGCAGCCGAGCAGGCCGCCGCTGGCAGCGCCGGGACGGCGACGTCAACGCTGACGAGCTCGGCATCGACGCCCATCCTCCCTGCGCCGAGCGCTCGCCCGTCCGTAAGAAGACACGCTTCCTGTTGGGCGGCAAGGGCATCCGCGAGGCGGGCCGCGAGAGTCTTGGAGCAACGGGCGGCGACGGTGGCAATGGACCCGTCGACGACGATGATGACGATGAGCTCATTATTATATGACGTTGTTATCATACGGTGGGGTGATCGGGGCTTACTCTAAAGAAAAAAACCCACAATAGGGAGGCATCATTCATGGCCTGCGGTTATAAAACATTAATGAGAAAATGAAATGCATTGAGCGCTTGTTTAGTCTACCTTTCTGTCCATTTTGGTGGTGAAATAAAGTACTTTTTTAAAAATTGTCATTGAATATTTAGAGAGGATTGAATCCTTTGTATTAAGATGCCTTCCAGTGTAAAGTGTAATACGAGCCGCTGTGGCATACGGCTTACACAAGTGGGTGGCCGAGGGACGTCGTAAAGACATCATGCTGGGCTCTGTTTACAAAGGCTAATCCGAGCTTTGCATGACAACAGCCAGCGTTGAACAACTATGCTAAGAACTCCAAAAAGATGGACCGCAAGTCTAATGCTTCCCGGGAACAGTAAGAAGTGGCCAAAAATACAAATAGAGACGATGCACCCACGGCTCATGATTGAACAGCGCATAAAACAAGGTGACAGATAATGGTAAATCCAGAATCGAAAGATATAGAATCCAACTCTCCACGAATGCGGCCCGGCCGGCATGCCATGCTATCCCATTACTCTCTGCCCTGTCACCAGAAGCAGTGCTGTTGGTGCGAATTTTTTTTTGTAGTTTTCCCACAAGTTTCTAACCTGACCAAACAGAAGAAAATAAAGCAAAAAGAAAGACACACATCATGATAAACGTAAATGATTAAAGCGCGAAAATAAAGCGAGACTCGCCCTACTCCTCAGCAGCGGCTGCCTCCGTGGCGGCTGGTTCTGTCGTCTCCTCGGCCTCAGCTGAAGCGACATCGACGGCCTCAGCCTTGGCAGGCACCTCCTCCACAGCAGGCTCAACCTTCGTCTCCTCAACCTTCGTCTCCTCAACCTTCGTCTCCTCAACCTTCGTCTCCTCAACCTTCGTCTCCTCAATTTTCTTCTCAACGGCCTTCTCCTCAACAGCCTCGACGGGTTCGGCGGCGGCCTCCTCGTGCTCGGCGTCAGCGATCTTGCCCGACGTGACAATCAGACCGCCATCATCGGGGTCAATGCTGTAGAGAGTTGTGGTTGTTGAGAAGGCCAGGGTCAAAGGAGCAGCGGCAGCAGGAGCAGGGGTGGTGGCGGCGGCGGCGGCGGCGGCTGCCCGCGGGGCGCTTCTCTGAGGACCACGCGCGCGGCCCTTACGGGCATCGATAAGCGGTGCCTTCTCTGCCTCAGGGGCAGCCTCAGCTTCCTCAGCCGGCTCCTCCTTCTTAAGAGACTGGGGCCCGATCTTTAGCTTTTTGTTCAGATCAGACATGAAGTTGGCCTGGAGCTGGGCAATCTTGCCACCAAAGGGGCGGGCCGGCACCGCAGGCTTCGCCTTGGGGCAGACTCGGACTCTTCGGGGCTGGCGGCCTGATGGCGCACCGGGCGCGCAGGGACAACAGGCTTGGGCTTGTCCGAGACGGGAGGCTTGGTGGGGCCCGCGGCCTTTTCTGACGGATCCGTGGTCTTGCGCACTGGTCTCTGAGGAACCTGCGGCTTAGACGGCTCAATCGGAGACGACGACACGTCCTCCTCGTCCTGGGGGTTGGAGACAACTGTCTGGAGCTGCAGACTCTCCGGCGCATCCTCCAGACATCGCGGCTGGGGAAGCGTTGGCCCAGCTGTGGCCGACGGAGGCTGCTCACATTGGCAGGAGCAGGGCTGCTGTTGGGGGCATGGGTGTTACCGGCAGGCGCAAGCACCTCCTTCTTAGGCCGCGTGGTGGCAGTGGGCTTGTGGGGTTTCCGGTTCTCAGCAAATGCGTCGGCGCCCTGCAGCTCCTTCTCGGCGAGCTCCTCCTGCTGGCGGGCAAACTTCTGAGCGGGAGTCTCGGTATCCCGCGACTCGGCAGGACGCTGGCTCACAAAGCCCTCCTGCTGTTCCTGCATGACCGGCATATCCGGCGTGGACACCTCGGCGGTAAAGTGTGCACTGTTGGGAGCGTCTTCCCAAATGTCGCGGCTGGGGAAGCGAGGTGCGTCGTCGGCACCAAACGACTTGACGGACGCCGCCTTGTTGGACTTCTGGTCGTCCTTGAACAGAGGCTCGTAGTCTTCCTCCTTGTCCTCGGCAATGGCGGACTCTTCGGGAATGGAGGCAACGCGGTAAAGGCTGGCAGGGCGGCTCGAAGGGCGGCTGTGAGCTTCGTCGCCGTCGAACGAGCTAAGGCGGCGCTCAGAGGCAGGCACAACGGCGGGCTCGTGCTCGTAGGCGGCGGGATCCTTGGCGACTTCGTCGGCGGCTAGAATGGGCGCTTCGCTCTCGTAATCAAGGTCGCCCTCGTCTTCACTGAACATGACACTTCTGCGACGGTTGCTGGGGTCGTCGACATGAATTACGTTGGAATCGCTGTCCTCGGGAGGGGCAGAAAAGGAGATGCCAGGGGCGCCGCTCTTCGAGGATTGGCTGGCGAAACTGTTCGACTTGCCCTTGGGCGCAACAGATGCGGGGCGGGAAACCGATTCGTCGATTGCCTGCCACCCAACCTGCTCGCTGGGGGTACCGTTAATGTCATGGGCCGCTGCAGAAGGAAGAGTTAGCGCCTAGACCAGAAAGAGCAAAACTGCACACGGCAATGCAACTGCATAACACCCCACATCATGGAAAGTGAGTTCAAAAAAAAAATACACATACCGATACCAGTGCCACGGCTCGTCGCACGAAACAAAATCTTGTTCAGGTCATCACTGGTCAAGGAGTAGTCCTGGGTGCGATCAGAGTGATGCGGCGTGGTGCTCCTTCTCAGCAAGCTCCGGGTGCTTGCCGTAGTAGGCCTTCTCGAGCTTGTCGGAGGCAATGACACCGTGACCGTGCAGGCCGTAGCTGCAGGCGGCAGCTCGCCGAAGCCGCGAGCACTTTTCTTGCGGCTGTGGTGCTTTTCTCGGTGGGCGACTCGGGGCCGGGGAGGGGGCCTGGATCGCCAGCGTTGGGGTACATGGGGACCTGGCGACAATCTCAGGAATGCCGTGCTCGTCCTCCTCGAGGCGTCGTCGGAAATCTCTTGGCTCGCAGTGCTTGCCTTCTTTCCTTCTCGTCGCTGGGCTGGCCAATGCCAAACGAAGCGGCCTTGTCGCTGTCGGTGCGAGGTGACTGTTGGCACGCGCTGCTTGGCGCTGATTGCAGGCAGCGACGGCTTGGGGCATGCAGCTTCAGGTCCTCACCGATGGTGGCGGGTGTGTTCCGGAGAGGCGGCACGGCTGCTACCAGCTTGCGACTTGGCAGCGCTCAGCTCCTCCACAGCCGCTTCGTATTCCATGCCTCCTGACCGACAGAAGGCAGGTCGACTGGAACTTGACCGGTCGATGGGATCGGACGACAGATGGGACGGGCCATTGCTGAAGTAGCCCGGTTGGGGCTCTTGGAGAGGAGGCTGTCTAATGGTTGACGGAGCGAAGCGGTCGCGGCTGGGGGAGAGGGAACGGTCGACTGCACGGCGAGTTGGGCGTGGAGGAATCTTGGGGGTGTCTTGTGCTTTGATTCGGGCGCGGAGTGCACAATCGGTTGTTGTGTTGTTGCGGCAGACATGATGGCTATGTGTGTGGTTTGGCATTTGAGGGAGGAAAAAAGACTTTTAAAAAAAAACAAAAAAAAAAAAAAAACTGAAGTTGAAAGTTAGTCCTCAAGATCAAATTTTTCGTAGCTGGCAGAAGTGGCACCCGTCCTGGCGTATTTGAGGGGGATGAGGTCAGAGGGCGGAAAGGTGGGCCAGGGTCATGTAAGAGGCTAGAGCAAAAAAAGCGTGAAGGCCAGAGCGAGAGGAATGCAGCAAACAAGAAGCAGAGTACAATCTCGGCGATAAGGAATCCGCAAAGAAACCGCATCAAAAGTTACGGTTGAGGCAAAAGGAAGGGGGCAAAAAATGCGAGATTGATAGACAATCGGTGCAAAGTAAAGAGATGGGGGCAAGGGGAAAAGTGGACAATGCGCGAAAAGGATGGTTGGCTTTAATGGCCAAGGCAAACAGGCATGCACGCCGATAAGTGTGGCCCTCGCAAAGGGGGTGGCGGTTCTTCTCAAAGCTGCTTTTGGCTGGGGGGAATTGGGTGAAGGCAAAAGAAGGAGGCGAAAAAAGGAAAGGGGGAAAAGGAGGGGCAGAGGGGATTCGAGGCCGGATAATCGAGGCGGAATAAAGGAGGAACCGCTGTTGGGGCCAACTGCATTGTGAAAAACTCGTTGCCATGAAGAGAAACCCGCAGCAAGGGTGGACGAGGCCCAGGGAATGCACGCGCCGCAGGGGAGGTCCACACCCAAAAACAGCAAATCTAGATGAGAAGATAACGGGGGGAAGTGACCCGGGGGGAAGGCCCGCTGGTCGGGTCAAAGCGGAAAAAAGGCGCAACGAAGCCAACGGAAAATTAATGATAGCCAGATAGAAAAGAGGGTGCGGCTCTGATAAGGGGGGAAAAAACAAAGATTGTTTGGGGAAGGAGAGGGGTGGGGGCATATGCAGATAGAAAAGAGATAGGAAAGCGCATTTCGGGGAAAACGATTTGACAGGGAGAAAAGACCTTTGGAGCCCAGGAAACAAACAAAATTAAAAGAACGGCAGGGCTAGTGGTTAAAACGCGCAAAAGAGCGGGACGACCACCGGGATGCCTGGGTCACATTCTCAGACAAACCATCATGGGCCGAGGATTTTGGGCCAGTTCTGGGGGCTGCCAATTGCAGGCTTGTTTCTTCTGAGCGTTTCGTACAAGACTTCAAGAAGCGCTTTGTGCCCAGAAGACCGATTGCCCGCTCTGTCCCGGACCTGCCACCCGTTCCTGCTCTGCGTTCCCGTTTGGCCTCTGTTCTTCTCTGCTTCTCCCTTTGTGTGCTCAAAAGGTTCCTTATTTCTTCAGAGGAGGCCATTTGTGCGTCCAAGAACGGGAATGCTCTGCAGCTGATAGGGTTAGACCCAATGTTGCAAATTGGTTGGCCCTTTTGTGGGTTTCTGGGATTTCTTGGATTGGGGGATAATATTGATGACAAGGGACGAGGGGACAGCCTTGAGCAAGCATTGGCGAGTGGCGGTTGCAGCTGCGAAACATGGGTTGCAGAGGAGAGGTAGGGAGGGAGGGAGGAAGGAATTGAGGAGACAGATTGGGCGAGATAAGGATCGCAAACACAACCGGATGTGCATGTGGAAGCAGAAACGCGGCAATGGAGGACCAAAAACAGAGAGGATGAAGCAAAATGGAGGGGAGTTTGTTGCAAAGAGGACGATGTTGGCAAAAGCCAAAGGCCGCCTGCTTTCCCGTTTGACGTAACCTTGTAGAAAGCGCGTGGAAAGCTTGATAGAGAGTGATTTTGCGAGCGACACGTGCTGAGGGCGTTGTTTGCAGCACGGTTTGCCGGACTTGGTCGATTGACCGTGTGGGAAAGCAAAAAAGGGGAAGGCAGCAGCAAAAGTGCCAAATGAAGAAGAAAAAAAGGTGAGGGGAGGAAAAGGGGACAGGAGAGAAGAGGGGAAAGCAAGGAAGCTTGGTTGATGCTCTTTCGCGAGTTGGGAAGGAAGCACCGTGGAGGACCTGTCTAAGACGGGCAGGAGGGGGGGGGGTTGGCAGGGAAGGTGCAAGCGGGTGGGCGTTGTGAAAGTGGAAAATGGAGGCTCCGACGACAGACCACTTAAAATCGCTGCGGCGAAAAGACGAGGAATGGCGTCAGGGACAACAGGGCGGTGGAACAAAATACCATCGCTCGTCATTAGCTGCGCTTCACAGGCTGCAAACAGTTAGGGGTTACGAGAGCGTACTCTAGAAGTGCGGTTGAGTCTGGGGCGAGGGTGGGTTTGGTACTCGGTGGCGTATCTGCTTTACCGACCGCTCTAGGACAGAGGTGCAAGGTGGGCCCCGCCTTTCCCCATTTAATGTGCCGCAGGCGTCATGGGTGCGGAACAATTTGGAGAGGGCGCCCCAAGACACACTGTGCGCTTGCAAGCCCAGGCGCGCGCTGACCGTCTTTTTGCAAGTCGTTTTGGGGCCGTTTTGAGGCCTGTGTCTGTCTTGTTTCGATGGTTTCGGCTGTGCTCTCGCAGCCCAAGCGTGTTGGGCGTCGACTGAAGGGCATACAAAACAAGTATGGGCACACGATAACACACGACACAACAGGATCGTGGCAGCAGCTTGGCCTGTCGTGGCATGCGAGGCGCGGTTGACGTCGAGAAAACACATCGAGAAACACATCTAGAAACACATCGCGAGCTCTCGAGAAGCTGCGAGAACAAGGCGCCGCCAAGATTTCTCAGGTTTTCCTTCCGGACGACCCAATGCCCAGCGGCCTGTCCACCGCCTCCACAAATGGCGGCGTGGGCTTCCAGTGTCTCCACCGCGTGACCAGCCAACGATCCCAACAATCGCTGGACCGCAGAATTTTACGACGATGTTCTCGTTCTCGACGTATCTGGCATGGCTGGGCATGTCGACAAACGGGGTTGTTGCTGGAAGTCGATGCAAGGCCCAGCATGTCGTACATGCACGTGTTTTTCTGTGAGTGAAGAGTTTTCAGGTTCGTGAAGAAAACTTTGAGAATACTTTCTTTGTTGTGTGAGCTACCTCGTACTTTTTTGTCTTCTGGCATCCTTTTCCCCGTTGCCTTTTGGCACGCTTTGCATGAGGGGAAGGAATCAAACAAGGAGGTCAGACACCCCGTGAAGCCTTTGCAGACACTCAAGAAAAGACGGGCAGGGCGGCCGAAGCTAAAGCTAATTTGGTTCTGGGCCTTGTTCACGCGACCAGCGTTCTTGCAAACGACGGTCAAGAGGCCATTGGCATGCCATTGATACCCGGCTTTGGTTTAAAGACCACGGAAAACAAGACGCAGCTTTTCCCCTTCTTTCCCGTTGACATGGTGCAAAGAACCAATGTGGACTACAAGCATGAGAATCTGTGGTCGTTGAAGTTTCTTGAAATATCATACAAACATGTCAGGAAAAACAACTTTTGAGCTCTACAGAGTATAATCGCACATGCACTCCGTACTCCGCATCTCTTTCACATCCATATCAGAGTGGAACCTGTTCGTCCCACGACCTCCATGCCGTTTTGACGATATGCACCAAGTATTAACTGACTTTAAGTGGGCGAATGAGCGGGCTGGGATTCCACTTTCACTCCAGTTTCAGTCATATGGTTTCTTTTTCGCAGTCCGCACTCCGTCTCCATCTGCCTGTACTCCGTACCTGTACGGTATGTAGCTTGCCACCGGTCAACTCCGTTTTTAGGCGCGTTCACGGTCACACCGGCTAGAAACGGTCACCTTGCTTCTCATTGGCAGATCCTGCCGACGAGGAAAAGTGCCCCCAAGTGTACAATACGGACCGCAGGCCACGGAAGACTCTGAACGAAGGGATTCAAAACGGCCTTCCCAAGTAGCCAAGGGGTGCATCTCCTGAACTCCTGGGCTTGCTGGGAATCTGAAGCTGAGTGAGAGATGGAGCCGGCGTGCAGGCGTAGGCGGTGTGCCCCATAAAAATGACTGAACTAGAACAGTAAGCTCGTAGTGAAAGATCAATACGTAACGAGGAGTATGGAAAAGGGCGGGCGGAAGGGCCTTGAATTGCTTTCTAGTGGACAAACCAACTGTAAGTACACCATTGTGGGCAAAACTTGGTGCCTGTATTCAGCACGTAACCTCTGCAAAATGACGACATGAGTCGACAAAACGGCCAAAAAGCCAAAAAGACCAAAAACAAAGTTTGTGTCCATGGCCGGAGGGAAACGATCGAGTCTGCGTAAGAACCAGCACATGCACTTTGATGCAATACGTCAAGGCAGAAAGCCAAGCCGTCTGGACACGAGATGAGCTTCATGTACAGTACAATGGCGTGCGTGACCCAATGCCTGACGCCGACGCGTGAGGAGGCACAGCAAATAGCAGCACAGGCGGTCGCAACAAGAACAAAACAAAATCCAATCTCGATCGACAGGACTAGGCGCTGTCGAAAAGGCCGCGCCCCTCGCGCCCCTTACCTGTGGACGTTGGTAGGCCAGGTACAAGGACGAGTACGAGTACCGCAAAGCAGAGAAACTGCCACAGACCGTGTCCCTTGAATCATTATGCTCTCGACTCTTCCATCTTACTTACTTCCCTCGAAAGCTCCATCATACGGACCCAGCTCCACGATAAGAACCACGAGAAAGAGAAAAGAGGGGTGCGCATTTGTTCTAGAAGACGAGAAAGAGGAAGGAAACGCCCCGGCGTGACCTGCTGTTTTCGTATACTCGAGCCTTTCTCAAAGAGGCGAGAGCAAAAAGGAGGAGATAGCGGGCTACAGGGAGGGGCCGGCTCCTGTAAGGTGAAAATTTGAGCATCACGGGCACCACAACTGCACCCCCCTGCCGATGGCTAGCATGATAGCATGAAAGGCAGAGCTATTCTTAGGAGTACGCGCCACAAAGGGGCGGTGGCATACGACGTATGAGTACTTGTATTTGTACAGTATCTTCCTGCTTTGGGTCTACTGTGCCAATAAAAATATATCACTGGCCATCTGCCGTGGTTAACCGTTTCGACACTTTGGCTTCCCCTTTGCTAGGCCCGTTTTGTATGCAGATAGCAATTGAAGCTGCTCCGTATCATCTTCTTGATATGAGGAAAAGGTCGACAATTCCTCATGGGAATAATAAAATGACACGCGCACCGGCACATGGTACAGCCAGGAGAAAGGACAGAGTCCCTAATTACATGATCGCCAAATGCCTCGTCATATTTAGCAGTGTAAAATCGAGAATAAAACGGAATCAAAGAGGCAACCAAAGAGAGAGTAGGAAGAGAAAATCCAGTACCCCCAGTATTACAGAGTCCATCCTTTTTACCTTTTCACAATCCGTTTTCACCCCAGGGTGGCCGTTTTGCTGGTGGTTGTCCAGGTCGTAGGGTTCTGGGTCCATCGTGTAGAAGCGCCCAATTACCCGGATGACATCATCTTGCCTAGAGGATTTTTTCTTCGTCCTGTACTTGGAAATAGCTGTGCCGAACACTACAGCCTGGGAGTTGTCAACTAAATGGTGTAAACCTTGGCAAGACAAGGCTGTCTCCAAGCACGTGAAATGGCAACAAGAGTGGCGATCGGAGGGACATTTTGAAGTAGAACGCCAGACGCAAGATATGAAAACATGGATCGACTTTGTTGAAAAAAAGATTGTGTTCCTTTAGACGCCAAAAAACCAAGCCCCGACTAATAATAAAGTAGACATATGATGCAACAAGACGGGCAGGAAAAACAAAACAAGAAGGATAAAAGAAACAAACACGCATATGGAGCTCAGCACCAAGAGGAAGCTCATACTCCTCTCTGCGTGCCAGGGTCCTTTTTGAACACATCGTATGGGCTTCGAGAATAGCAAGAAAACCGCCCAAGAAAACAAAACAGAACACCAAGACACACCGACATACACATCCGCCGTATCGCCAACTCTTTGCTCAGAGTTGGCTCTCCACAGGCCCGATCACCCACAGACAGCAGTTGTCGACAACCTGTTAGTCCACGCATTTCTTCTAGAGATATCGAGGCGCTGTAGACCACATCTCCCAACACCCTCGTTTGTTTGTTGTCGATCGGGTTTTTTCTTTGGTAGGCGATGCTCGCTTCGAGATGTTCATTGGAGTTCGAAAAAAAAGCAAGGGAGGTCGTAGGTAGGTCGTCATTGTTACCGACATCCCACCACGAGCTTGTCCACAGGCCCGCCGCAGCTCGCCAACAAATTTTGACAAGGCCCCTGACAAAAGCCCCTTGCTTATACGATCATCTGGGCCACGCCGGCACCGCCCAGGTCTTGCTGCCAACAAAGTCCTGGCCGCGGATAGCCGCCAGTAGGTAGCAAATACCCGTCAGCGACAAGAAGACGGCGGCGGCGATCAGGCTCGAGCGGCCGCCCACCAGGCTGACCCACTGGACAGCAGCCATGACAGCGTAGCAGGCGGCGCGCATGTAGTTGGTCGAGATGCGGCGAATAGTCGCGTCAAAGCCAGACGACGTAGGACAGATGCGCAGCAGCAGCGGCACTTCGACAAAGAGAATGATAAAGGAGGAGGCCCTGGAGAAAAGTCATTTGTCAGTGCGCCGGGACACCGAGGAGGGGTGGCCAGCACGAGGGGCCCACGCGGGAGACATACAGGCAAATGGCACTAAAGACGATGTGATGGCGTGGAAGGTGAAAGATGTTGGCAATGCGGAGAGCAAAGCACAGGATCATGGACAGATGCCGAGCCTAAAGAGAAAGAGGGCCAAAATGTTAGCGCTGAGCGGCAACGTCCATGTGGAGGTCACCGGCAGTCGTAATCTTTGACAAGAGCATTTGCAGTTGACTGCCCGGGCTCCGATGCCGCCTCGTCTCGAATTTCTCGCGCAGCCGTGTGTTTCACTTGGTTGTCGTGCAGAGTCCAGCCAGCGCATCGTTGTGTCCTCGTGACGAGCAGCGTGACCGCGCGGCAAAGGAAAGCCGCGACAATCGCGAGGGCGTATCGGTTCGTGGAAGGCAACAAAGTGCACTAAGAGAAGACATACCATTGTCCGTAGATGCCTGATGCGATGCCGCGTGGTTAGCATGGGTCTCTCTCTGTGAAGCAATTCCCAAGTGGCCGTGCGCATTGCGCTGTCGTCGCTGTCGATGCGGCCGGTGCGTTTCTATTCTCCTCCGGCGTCATCTGCATCGTCTCTCGGCACTCACTGAAGTTTCTCGTCGCAAACTCTTCCCGGAGCGTCATCTTGGGCGATTTGTGGTTGGTTTGTGGTCTGCGTGTTTGCGTCTAGATTGCGCGTGCGCTGAGAGGGTCCGAGGTCGGGCAAAGGGTTCGATGGTGTCGCGAAAGACGAGGCAAAGCTGTCCTTTTCGATGTTCTTGGTAAATGCAAGATGTTGTTTTTGTCCTGGAGCGCCGTGCTGTGGATCCGAAGAAAGGGCGGGATAGCTGTCCTTTGAAGTGATCAAAGGGGGCTGGAGACTGGAACTCAAAAGGGCTGCTCCCTGTGCTAACCGCGTTGGCAGGGGTCGATGAGCTTGCTGTTGCCGTTCTCGTGCCGTATATGCGTAGTCGGGAAGTGTTGCAGTACGGCCGCACGACTTTTGGTTTCGGTAGAAGAGACGTGTCTGTGCTTGATTTTCGGTGATGATGTTGTTGCGTGTTTTCGCAAGAGGGGGAAGGTTTCGAGAAGGTTGTTGCTTCCTTCTGCATTCGCTGGCATCTATTATTTTAGAATCCAATATTATTGGGGCAGAGATGGGGCGGGTCCAATCACCTTTTCATTTAGACGGTATTACTGCTGCGTGGCCACTGTTGGGACTGGGGGACCACATGCGCTGGTGGGCGGCTTGGACTGGAGCTTTCTCCTCGCAGGCCAGTGCTGTTTTGGGTGTCGTTGTGCCCTGGACTAGCTGAACAGCGTCGATAGTGTTGACTGATTGCGGCTGGGAGCTAGGCTGTTTCGGTGTCCAATACGGAGTGCGTGGTGCCAGGTTGTGCCCTGAACAACGGAGCCCAGCCGTTGGCTGGGGGAGCCACAGCACCCAAACCCGTGTCTGGGTCGCTACCCGGCCGCCTAAAAGAGCTTACGTGGGTCGTCTCCAGACCCCGCCCAATTGTTTCCAGGGCAGCTTCCCCATCGCTGAAGGTCTCGAGATTCCACCCGCTTTGCACACCTCTCTTGCCGCGACGGAGAGTATTCCAGGCGCCAAAGTCCGCACTCAAAATCGACCGTACGACGTAAAAACGACGTGTTCTCCTCCGTCTCGACTTGTATTCCTTAAGCGATACGCCACCGGCCGGGCAGGCGTATGGCAGTGCACATCTGGAGTCCGCTGGAATAGGCTGTTCTTTTTGTCAGGGTGCCTGCTGATCCCCAGTGGGACAACAACCGTTTCACAACTGTCGGGCGGTACCTGGCTTGATTCCAGGGACCGGGAGCTAGCGGCCGTACTCTGCGTGATTCTGCACGTGATATCAATTCGATGAAAAGGCAACTCAAGTTACTGTACGATACCGACGTCTGTAATCTTCATAATGGCCAGGAAAGGATGTAAGATTACGTGCCATGCGGGACATTGCGTACCTGAGAAGTTAAAGTGATCCCGGGATACATCTCAGGTCTGTGAATACTATTGCGTGAGGAGTTTGGCGACCTTCGCCGATACTTCTTTTGTTGACGTTGCCATTCGAAGGAAGTGACTTTGCGTTGCAGCATATGATTTGTGATTAGAACATTATATTTAATAATAGCTAGCATACAGTAGTTGTTGTTGTCCATCCATATTCAAAGTCTGAGCTGTCCAGCAGTTTTGATAAACGTAAATCAGTTGACAAAAGAAACAAAACAATACAAAAAAAGGAAAACTTGAAATTAAAAAAACCAAGAACATAAAAGAAGAGTAACTGGAAAACAAAATTAAAAAAAACACCAAATTAAGAAAAATGCCCGGGTGAAACAGAAAAGGAAAAACCCCATACAAAAACAAGATCAAAACTGTCGTCATCTATCCTACCCTTCATACTTTAGCAAAGTCGCTGCTCAACCCCAGACATTTCGTGGCACACTGTCTCTGCGCCCACGTCTCTCATCTTCTCCCCAGTCTTCCACACCACTGTAGATATGCCTCCGTGTTCCTGACGCGAACCGTTGGCGCGGGCGCCTCCCTGGCTGGTTTCTGGTCCTGTCTGCCCACCACTGCCGGATGCTGTCGGTGAAGGGCCGTCTAAAAGGGCTGGGCCTGGCTTGTTGGCGAGTCCGGGTTGGGGTTGGGGGGTGCCCGGGAGCGACGCCGGCCGCTGCGTGCAACCTGAGCCAGCCTGGCCTCTTCCTTTTTGGCCTCCTCCTTCTTGGCCTCTTCCTCCAAGGCTTCTTCCTTCTTGGCCTCGGCAATCTGGGCCTTTGTGAGAACGAGCCCTGTCTGGCAACTGTGTTGTCAGCGTCGACCATGACAAAGACGGGCCAGATGCATGCAGCGACGTCGTTGGCGGACTTGATGGAGGGTATACGGGCAGAGGACGAGCCAGAACCAGAACCAGAACCAGAACCAGAAGCAGTACCTGCACCGGCAGCAGCACTGGCAGCCATCCATTCTGCTGCCATGACCTTCCACTCCCGGGCGGGCGGCTCGCCTTCTTCGAGATCAGTATCGACCATGATGCCGTGGGGCAGTGGCTGGATGTCTTGGCGCCAGACACGGACAGTCTCCTCGCACCAGCGTTCGAGGCCATTGCTGAACTGGTTCTGCATATCCGGAGCAAGAATGGGCCAGACGAGCCGTTGACAGTCTTCTTCACTTCGTCAACACGGGCCTTGATGTTGTCAACAACGTCCTCGTCTTCCATGCGGAGGAGCTGACGGCGCACAAAGTTGGCATGATCGGGGTCGTCGATCTGGTGGTAGAGGGCGTCGCCGAGCTCGGACCCTTTTTGCAGCGTGTACTCGGGCTGGAAGAGCTCCTGCGTCGCAAAATAGCCCAGGTAACAGAGCACGGCCGCCGTGCGCATGCGCTTGGCATCCGGGCTGTGGATCCCGCGGAGGGGGAGGGTGCCAAGATGCTCCCGGAACTTTTCCTTGAACTCGTTCCAGCCGTGGCCGCCCAGCGACCGAATGTCGAGGTCCTGGGAGAAACACGCGTTGATAAAATCAAACGCGGACTGGAAAATGGCGTCGAGTCTCCTGGTGCTGTTTTTCAAAGCGTTGTTAGACGTGACAAAGAAACAGGAGTGGGAAGAGTTGACACCAACTCACATCTCTTCCGGTGCCATCGGCGTGGGAGGCAAGGCAAAACTCTCCAGACGATCCAATCTTCTCTGTGTGCGACGATGGGTCTCCAAGATCACGGCCTTGTTTGTGCACTCAACCTCAAGATGCTCTGCGAGGTTTTGCTTGTCCTTTTCAAGAGACTGCTTCTCCTCGCTCAAGGACTTGGTCAAGGCCTTTTCTTTCTTGAGACTCTCTTTCAAGCCGTTCATGTTGTCTACTTTTTGAAGCAGCTGCCTGTTTGCGGCCTCGAGCCGAGCAATAGTCGCATTCTTCTTATCGCAAACTTCCTGAAGCTTGATTTTTTCAACTTCGACAGAGGTCATCCGCGTGTAAGTGACCTCGGAGGCACTGCGGAGTCTCGTGTTTGCGTCAAATACATCACGCACTGCCTTGAAGACTTGTGCATTGCTATGGATGGCAATGATGTTGCGCTCAACTTCCGCGACTGCTCTGAGGAGATCCTCGACATTCAACTCTGGCGACGGAGGTGCCCCGGCTGCAGACTGGAAATTGGAATTGAGGCGGAGAGAAGGCGAGTTGCCTGGTGTAGCTGGAGGCGTAGACATGGTGGTGGAGATGCAGTATTGAGCGAGTTGGGGGAAACAAGTGCTTGGGGCTGAATGTGGTCAATGAGGATATGGAATTAGGGGAGATGCAGAGGAAGCTGTCTTTGGTCTGTCTTGATCTTTCATCCCCGCCGAGATGCGGTATGCATCGTCTTTATTTATAGCCTTGTTTCATACCGTATTGTATCTTCCTTGCTGCTTTTGGAAACCTATTTTTCTCATCAATTTTCTGTTTCTTCATTTCGTTCAGGTTCTGCGCTGCCAATCAACGCGTCCTTGCGGCACACGGTTGGCCTCATGTTTGTGCACCTTTTGAGAACACCTCATGATGGCTGTTTCTTGTTGTTCCAATGTGTCCACTAGGAATCGGGCCACAACACCCTCAGTTCCAGGATACGACTGCTTCCCCTCATTTGTTTTGCTCTTCGGCATTCCGGGCACTGGCTTTGTTCGCCGCCTCGCTTCTCACTGTAGGAGTCACAATGCAGAATCCACGGCCCCCAATCAGCACGTTGACGTGGCACCGTTGGGTTTATGCCGCTCTCCGAAGTGACCCCCACGTTGCGCAAGTGCGACGGCCCGCGGTCGATGGATATTCGGTGGGCCAACGGCGATGCGAGGCGGCAAACGGGCGACGGAAGCGATTGGAAATGCGATTCTTCGAGGGCAAAATAAACAATAAACCAAAGAACAAGGCGGCAAGGCAACCAAGTGATGTGTCAACGAGGTGCATTAGTCGACGAGGCGATGGAACAACAACAGGGAAATCTAATGACGCGAGAAAACAGCAGAAACGAGGCTGGTCAACGGACGTGATGGAGGAGACGCGTGTCCGAGTGAAAGTGCAAAACGATCAGCCGCCAGATACAGCAACATTATGCGACGAGGGTTTGAGAAGCCAAAACAGTTCCAGGCAGCCATTGCCATGCCGAGGACGAGGCTAAGCATGGATGGCCAGTGACGATGACGGATATCGAGATGGCGGCAACATCCGGAGCAGTCCCGGGAGAGTTCGAGACACGCCGAATGGAAAGCCGATGTCCGTAGAGACGCAAGTGCGGCTGTGAGACAGAACGCAAACTTTGGATGGTTCATCTTTAAAATATACGTTACGAACTATGAATCCATATGGAGCGTGTTTGGTGTTGGCGTATCTTTGTCGCACAGCATCGTCGTCTGAGAACATTTTGTGGTTCCTGGTGGCCACTCGGCCATGATTCTGTGTCGCCATCAACTGAGCAGATTGCAGCGTCGCTGAACTCGTCAAAGCACGGTAGTCGTGTTGGCATCGTTAGTATTGGAATTGGATTTAGGTAAAGCACTGTGGCCACTTTGCCACGCTGTGGTGGACACGCAACAGACATCAATCTTTTCATTACAACAAACATGACAAACATGCCATACACCGCGTAGGCTTATTCAGGACTTCGGCGTACGAGCATTGCCTTGTGAGACTTTTAAAAGACATTCACACGCACCGGGGCGCTCGCCGGTCGCTACCAGGCCATCTCTGTTGCTATTGTTGCTATTTTCTATTTCCTATTGTTACTGTTGCTATCATTGACCTGGTCACCATTCCGATTCTCCACGAGGACGGACACCAACATCACCCTGGTGTAGTATCCGAGCCAGTTTATCGCAACCATCAAGTCTTGTTCGTATGTCTTTTCTTCTTCTTCTTTCTTTTATATTCAGTCCTATCCAGCCCCCTTCCCTCCTCCCCGATTGCATCACGATACATGCTCAAACAAAGCCGCTTCGTGACTGGATATTTTTACAGATACGAGAACATGGCTCCTCGACCATCCGCGCTGACAAACATGCAGCAGTCAATGGACGCTGGCCGAGCCGAGACACGACGCTGATAGCGACAACGTCGACAACAGCAGGAACCAATACAACAGGAACGAATGCCAACACAATGGCCTCGCAAGGGACGGGCTCGACAGAAGCCCTCGACGATCCGTCAGCGGCCGTGGTCCCAGATGCCCTATTTCGCAGCGTCAGGGCCCTCTTCAAGCAGCTTGCCGCTCTGCCAGCCGACTGCGACAGCCTGGTGGTCGGCAACGTGTCCGTTGAGTCGTTCCGCGCCATCGAGACTGCGCGACCGGCGCCGCCGCCACTACCGGCTGCTCTTTTTGCCGGATATCGCATGCGTGATGATAAGTCTTCCGACAGGACGTCACGAACGGGCACACCTTTATCTCTTCCAATCGGTGACCTACGCGGTGAGAGACATGGGCCTTGACGACCAATGGGTGATGTTCGGTGCTGCAACTCTCGCTGCGCTGAGCGGCGTGTCGGCTGCGGGCCAGGGGGAAGCAGATTCGTCGGGCGGTCCCTGGTTGCAACACGACGGCAGCGTCCGGGCCTGGCCTACGCTCGTCATTGAGGCTGGCGTAACACAGACCCTCTCATCGCTGCGGATGAGAGCCAGATGGTGGTTCACGGCATCTGACTACGCTATGAAGGCTGGTCGTGCTGGCGAAAGTCATCTCGGCTACCTGCTCGATTCAAATCGAGAAGTGGATTGCGCCGGTGCCGGGGCCGCAACGCCACGGTGCGACGCCAGTCGTGCTGCCCGAAGACAGCTCGTGCTGGACCAAGAGCTACTCATCAACTGGATCGGGCCGGTCCCGCTTCCTCAGACGCCGGTCGCCCATCGCGCACTGGAGCATTTCGCTGTCGAGGGCGCGCCGCTCGTGTTGCGATTCCAAGACCTCATGGACCGCCAGCCCATTGCCGCTACCGGTGAGCACGACGTGTCTGTTCCGGAAGCCGAGCTGCAATTTCTAGCCCATCAAGTGTGGTATAGGGTATGACAGTGTGCTGCGGGCCAGTTGCCGCGTCCGCCTCAGTGCCGGCCGTCTCTTCCAGCGCCACTCTGGCAGCGACGTCCTAACCACGCCACGGACCCAGTGCAGCGACAGCATCACTGCGTTTGCTATTTGTTTTGGGATGGTGTCAGCGGTGGCCTTGGCGGAGCTGCAGCAAACGGTCTTGGGCGTGACGCCCGGTGAGAATTACACGAGTTCCTTTAGCTGCAGCAGAAAGGCCTGCTCAGGCGATAACTGGTTATTCTACTGTCTTTACTGTTCTCACCTAGTTTTCCCTACCTCGCTCGATCTCGCATAGTTCTCTCACTTTTATTTCGTTAGCCTTCTTGCGATTCCAGTCGTTTTACATCTTCTCTTTCCACATCTTTCTACCTCTGATACATATATGGTCATCTGTTCTGAACAATGGCCCTTTTATCACACTACTTTTTAAAAGTGCCATGCCACGCCGTTGTGAAGAGCTACCTTGAATGTGTTGCGACCTTTTGCAGCTTCCGATTGATTATGATCTTTAAAATAGAAAGAAAAAAACTCACTGTTTATATAAACGGCGCCAGGACCCGGCTACGCGAGTAGATTCATTCATCACGGAAATACGGTAAGCCTCAATAACAAAGTAGGACTGTTCCACCTGGATAAAAGACGGACGGGGAATCATGGAGACATGCCGGTCTACAAATCCAGGCCCGGCAAGACTATAAACCGCGGGTTAGGAAAAGGGAAAACCATGTGAGGATGGCCAGACGGGGATCTCCCAAGAGTGGCATTTCTCTGTAGATGGAATGGTACTGCCATGGCATGCCCTTACCGGATGGTATTTTATTCTCGAAAAACTGCGGAACCAAAGACACGGTGGAACGTGGTGGGTTGTTGCATCCCAATCAACAAATGGGCATCTTATATTGTCGTAAGGGGTGGAAGTAAAGGCAGACCGTAGCTTCATCCAGATGAGCAGCATCAGGGCAGATTTCTCAAGCAGCAGAACAGCAAAATGCATGACATGCAAGGATCGGCTTACCGGAAGCAAATCCAGGAGATGTGTGGATCATGGCCCTGCCGTATTCATGTTGGGTGAGGAGAGGCAATGGCGCAACAAGAGCCGATTATACAAGATAGGTGAGAGAAAAGTGAAAATAAAAAAAAACATAGGGAGATTTAGCTACGCAAAGTACGATGGCGCTCGGCACCCGCGAACAGAGGCAGCTCGGTTTATCCAAAGTACGGAAGATGGACACAGAACGATGGGTCGAAGCAGAAATGCCGTGCCCAATATGGGGTAGATTTGGCCGTATTAATACCCCATAAAGTAATATCCAGCGTAAATAGACCAAGTATCACTGGAATGACCAGAAACTTGTGTGTGTAAGTGGTCCATCCACAGAACGACTTTAGCCGGGAATCATGACCACGGAGACAAACAGAGCGGCAGCCAAGGAGGCCATAGCGGAATGGGGGAAAATGAGAAGAAAGAGAATAGGGACGAAAGAGAAACGTGGAGGAGAATGGGGAAAGGAGGAGAGGAGAAAAGGGAGAGAAAACAAAACCATGGGGAACTATAAAATACCGAGTGACGCTGTTTGGCAGCTGCTCTCGCCTTTTCCTCTTGACCGTTGCTCTCGTCTCTCATCTCGTGTCATTCGTCTCTGACCTGCCTCTGATCTCATCGCTTCTCATCCGCCCTACCGCCGCAATGGTCGCCCTCACGTACCTCGCCCTGGCCTCCACGGCCATCTCGGCTGTCTTCGCCGCCCCGACTGCCGAAGCCGACGCGCCCGACTTTGCCATTGGCCCTGCCACCTCTGCCATTGAGGCCCGCCAGGACTACAACCAGAACTACAAGACCGGCGGCAACGTCAACTTCCAGCCCGGCAGCGACGGCTACTCCGTCACCTTCTCCGGCGCCGGTGATTTCGTCGTCGGTAAGGGCTGGAAGACGGGCACCACCAGGTATGTTTTGGTCGCTCGCCTTATCTACTCCTCGCTACGCTCGCCTTATCTACTCCTCGCTGAGCTCGATATCTCCCTTATCAACTACTCATGATCTCACTTCATCTCGTCCACCTCCTCACCCATCTTCTATCCGTTGTATCCTGCGCCCTCCCTCACCAGCACCCATTCACTCGCCCATTCACGCTTACAGGCACCAACTTGCTCACTCTCTACTCATTCGTGTGTCCATTTACTGACTCTTCTCTAGAAACATTACCTTTGACGGCTCCACGACCCACTCGGGCGGCACCGTCCTCGTCTCCGTCTACGGCTGGTCACGCAACCCGCTCGTCGAGTACTACATTACCGACTACGCGTCTGACGGCAAGGGCTCCGCACAGGGCACCAAGGTCGGCACCGTCGAGAGCGACGGCTCCGTCTACGACATTTGGAAGCACACGCAGGTCAACCAGCCGTCGATTGCCGGCACAACAACGTTTACGCAGTACATTTCGCAGCGCCGCGACTCGCGCCCCGGCAGCGGCACCATTACGACCAAGACGCACTTTGACGCGTGGGCCCGGTCTGGGCCTGAAGCTGGGCACGATGGACTACCAGGTGCTGGCCACCGAGGGCTGGGGCAACGCCGGCGGCAGCTCAAAGTACACTCTGAGCGCGTCGTCGTAGGCGTGTATGATGAGGGCGGTCAAAGTCAAATCAAATGTGGGAAAAAAAAGGTCGAGGCCGAGGCACCCAGCGGAGGCACATATTTTGTTTCTTTCGTCATTCATTTTCATATTTATGAATAGTGGTACCAATCCCAATTTGACATTCGGATCTCTCTCTTCATATTCTAATAAAAACCTACTTATTCTCCTTCTTCTCTTTGGAGTAGCTGATCAGCCCGTCCAGCCACTTTTGGTGTCCCAGCAGCATCGGGTTCGGCACCGTCGTGGCCAGGTTCTTGGCCGGTACGCCAATCTGCGACTCCTGCGTCAGCACGCGCACCACCTTCTTGTCGGCCGTGCTCCATGGCGCGTCCTCGACAATCCAGGCGTGGTACACCTCGAGGGCGTTGTCGGCATCGGCGCCGGCCATCCATGCGAGCCAGGCCAGGCGCCCGGGCGTCGTGGCCGTCGGGGCCACAGCTTCCTCGAGCACGACCTCAACCGGCGGGAAGCCAAACGTGGCAAAGCTAAAGTGGTTGCCGACGGCCTCGGCCGTGAAAAAGGAGCCCGTGGGCGGCGGCGTGATCTGGCCTATGTTGTCATAGTACGACTCCCAGTGCGAGCAGTCGGCGAGGTAGGGCCAGACGTCGGCCGCGGACAGGCCGGCGACAACGACCTCGTTGGAGACGTAGTTGTCGGTCAATCCGGGCAAGAAGTGCTCCGGCCAGAGAATAGCGGTGGCAGTGGGGTGGCCATTTATTCGGTACCGATACGAAGCAAGTTGTGTTTGGGGAATGAGTGGGGTCGAAAGGCTGAAAGGGCGGCCGGAGCGAGATTTAGTTTAAAGAGAAGCCCGGTTTGGATAAAGATGAAGGAGTTGAAAGAGAAGCGAGCAGAAAATGAGACTAAACACGGAGATGCGATCAAAGCTTTATAACACAGCTCTGCGACGTTGCACCGCCTTGTTGGGCCGATGACGCTGTCTCGCATTACCTAAAAAGCCCAGCTATGCGGAATAAAGGGGCTGCAGCTAGCCAGGATCGCATGTCTCCATGTCTCGGTCCTTTCCCCATCTCGGAGTGTTTTTCTCTGTCCTCCTCTCCCCTTTTCCTTTCCATATCTCTTGATATCCTTTATTAGGGACGAGACAAGACCCATTACGGACGTATTTGGCCTCTAGAAGGTCAATATAGGGAGGATAGCTAACTCGAGGCGGACTTGGGTACCCCCAAGATATCGTAACAAATTTATAACTCTATATAGGCTCGCGCAGTAAGTAGAAAAACAAAAGATTATACGCTGTTTGCAGCCGTCTTTCTCTAATCTGCGGGCTGCAGTGCTGCAATGATGGGCGTGGGGTCCTGTCTTGTTAGCAAACGGACAAGAGGATAAATACAACAGAATAAGAGAGCCAGGAAAGGGAAAATGGTCCAACTTGCCGTGTACACGGTCATAGTCTGGATGCGCGGCGCGTCTGTGCGGGGCCCGGCCAGCTCAATATGCGACGTGAACGGCACCAGCATCTGCTTGCCGTTGATGAGAGTCATGTCCAGAGTACCAATGACCACACGCTCCTGTGCATCGGAACTGCCAAATACCCGCTGGGCGGCATGCCTCCGCCGGCTCATAATGGCCCACGACTGCGGCCGGCTCTCGGCAAAGGCTGTCGAGCCCCTGATGCCATCGGCACCGCCATCGTTGCCGTATATGACGGCATCGGGCGTGGACACCTCGTCAATCATGCGTTGGCCAATTTCGTCGCCCTTAGAGTCGGCAAGCTCACATGTGTCCAAGCAGCGTGCGGACAGACGGTGGGATGGCCTTCCCGTCGGACAGCCAGACGGTGTTTTCCGTGGCGGCGTAGCTCATGACGAAGGTGGGTGTTTTTATTTCAAAATAGAATAAAATAACATAAACAGAAGCTGTGTGTGCTGGTAGGAGAACAATACGAAAGAGTAATGATTGGGAGAAGAGACGGACAACACGACAATAAGACGACCGGAGTCCGTTTGTTTTAATAATCGGTCCGTTGCTATGAACCTCGATATCACAGGAACACGGATACATTTGCGGCAACTCCGACAAGAAATTCATACAAAAAAGCGACGGATTTCATCTCACCTCTAACGCTGACGCTGACGGTGAAGCTGACACCCTATATTGTTCTCAAATTGGCCAAAACCGCTACAACACGTGAGTGATGCAACGGACAGCTGTTTAGTAAAGGCTGACTGGCATACACCGGTATATCTGAAGACCTGCCGCGTTCATGGATTGCCAGATTGTAGCCTGCGAGACGAGGCGGAGCATACTTATCATGAAGTGTGACATAAGCGTGATGTCAAGGGTGAGTGAGCAAGGAGATGATTAGAAAATATCAAGGGATAGTAACCACGAGCAAGACAAAAAAGGCAAAGAAAATCATGTGGCATAAACTAAGCAGACCCGGGCCAGGTAGTATTTATCTTGCACGGCTTTCCTCCCGAAATATCGAAAATATCTCCCAGTTTCACGTGTCCCTTCTCCCCGCACATCGTTGAGGGGACATCATCTTTCCGTGTCCACCCCAGCCCCAAATTAACAAAAGAACATATCTGACCTGCCCTCCCACGGCCTCAAGAGTAGTTTCGCGGTCTGCCATTATATTCTACTCTGCCCTAAAATAAAGGAGACATACTCTGCCACTTTTGTTCCTCCCGCTACCATTCGAAAAAAAAGATGGCCCTCCCCGACTTTGATGCCGTGCCCCCGGCCGGCCAAGCCACACTCTCGCCATCGTCGCTGGCCCACGTCGTCCTCCGCACCAGCAACCTCCAGCGGATGCAGGACTTTTATACAACGTTTCTCGGCGGCCGCGTCGTCATTCGCAACGGCCCGCTCGCGTTTCTTGCCTACGACGACGAGCACCACCGCATCGCCCTGATCGAGGTCCCCGGCACCGCCGACAAAGTCCGCAAGTCGTGCGGCCTCGAGCACATCGCCTTCGCCTTTCCCACGCTCGTGGACCTGCTGCTGGCCTACCGCCAGCGCAAGCACCGCGGCATTGAGCCCATCTGGAGCATCAACCACGGACCCACGACGTCCATCTACTATCGCGACCCAGACGGTAACATGCTCGAGACGCAGACGGACAATTTCGCGTCGGCCGACGAGGCGACGGCGTTTATGCTGGGTCCCCTCTTTGCGGAGAATCCTATTGGCACCGACGTGGACCCAGAGGCGCTGATTGCGGCCCTCCGAAATGGCACGACCGAGGACGAGCTGAAGAAGCGACCTGAGATGGGCCTCGGAGTGCCCGACCTGGACGCCATGTAAGGGAGAGAACGTGTGGAGAAAGAGGAAGAACAAAAAGAAGACGTCACGAAAGAGGGAGTGAGGAGGCAAGGAGACGAGTAGGTGGACTGTTTGCGACGGAAAGAGAACGAGGGGAGTGCAAGAGAAGGAAGAGAACAGCTCATGTGGGCTCCGGCTTCAGAGACTGCTGTCAGTTTGTATGCATAAAGTATTAATTAGTTGGCGGCCGCCATGACTGTTACCGTTCTTTTTATATGGGGTGTCACAGCACTCTATTGCCAGGATTTACTGGTTCATCATCATATCATGGGAAGCAAACTTGATCATGCTCTATTAGTGGCTACAGGATGTACGACTAAAGTCTTTTATGTGTTCGATATCCAGCAAGTCTTATGAAACGTAGCAAATATAGTTTTGGCTTGCAATGCATCTCACAAAACATGTACAAGGAGGCCTGACCGGTCACATACGACGCGGGCGTACTTGGGCTTGTGCACGCGGTTCTGCGTACCTCGATGTCGGAAAAAGGCGTAAACAAGACACGCCCAGATACCGCGTCCACGTCGTGTTAAGTGGCAGTCCACCCTCTCCGCATTTGTGATACCTGTCGTCCACGCAGCCAATGTTCCACAGCATCATGGCGCTGCGGGCGTGCGAGATATGCATGTCCTGCTGCTGTGCGATCGGTTCATTTGTTTCGTCCAACGACGCACCCGAAATGCAAAGGCCTGTCAAAAGAAAACGGGGTTTCCCTACAGAAACGTATTATCCTGAGCTTCGTAAGGCCACCGCTATGGAGATCCGACGGTACGCAGCAATATTACGAGCCCGCCGTTGCCACGTGTGGCAGGGATTGGAGCTGCAGTGGTCTGCCAGCAAAGGGGGCAAAGGAGGCACAAGAGCGGACCGCAGACAGTACGCGTGGCGTGGAGTGGATGTACAAAAACATTGTAACAGCTCTATTTCGATGAGTGAATGCCCGCCTTGTGCTGCGCAAATGTGAATTGGCAAGCGTAAAGGAGGCTGGCGTGTGAGAGAAATGTAATATGGTGTGAAATAGCAGAGAACAACAGGCAGAGCTGTAAAGCCACAGCAATAAGCATGTAAATGGCAAAATGTGCAACATAAATGGCAATTGCCACCCTCAAAAAGAGCCGAGTTGTCCAAGTGGCGCCCAGATGTTCTCCCCCTCGTGTTGAATCGCAAAGGGCCGTCCCCAGGCGTTCAGGCGAGGCAAGTCGTGCAGCGTCCCGGGTGAGCAAGACGTCCCTGCAGCCAGCGTATGTATCGCCCTCGTGTGTATGAAAACCGGCGGTATTAGAGTAAAAAGGGTGGTATGTTGGTAGAGATATAAGGTCATCGTAAAGGACGTTGGAAAAGAAAGTTTGCTTTTGTTTGCAGGTCTATTTGTTTGTTGGCGCCATAGTCTCGAGTGTCGTCTGAAGCTTTCGCGGCAGAGCGCTCTGTGGCGTGTATTATTTTTCTGTGTTTTGAAGGATTGTCGCAAGATAAGAGCAACGACCGCAGCAAGGAGAGGTTCGACGAATTTAACGACCACAGGTCGAGAATTAGTTATCGGGAGAGTGCATTCGCTTCTACTCCGCTCCTCGAGGAGAGTGATCACAGGCACATCGCCAAGCTTTTCGCGGCCCTTGAGGAAGGAGAGCTCGAGAATAAACAAGTAGCCAACAAGCTCACCGCCCAGCTTCCGGACAAGCTCGCCAGCAGCCGCAGCCGATCCGCCTAGAAATCGGTGTTAGCGGATGAATTAAGCCCGCAAAAAGCATGTGATCTAGGAATCAGACGAAAAGAAAAGAAGAAGCAGAACAAAGTCGCTCCCTGCAGCAAAATATAACATACCCGTCGCAATAATGTCATCGACAACCAGAACCTTCTGGCCGGGCTTGATGGCATCCTCCTGGATCTGGAAGTAGTCTGCGCCGTACTCCTTCTCGTAGCTGGCCGTCACGCAAGGGCCTGGCAGCTTGCCCTGCTTGCGGACCGGCGCAAAGCCCGCGCCGAGGCGGAGGGCCAGGCCAGGGCCAAATAGGAAGCCGCGGGCGTCGAGGCCGACAACAATATCGACGGAGGGGACAGAGGCACCGGCCGGTGCCTTGAAGTGGAGGGCTTGGAGCTCGAGGGCGCGGAGAAGGCTGGCGTGGGCGGCGGGTTCATGAAGATGGGCATAATATCGATGAAGACAATGCCCTTGATCGGGAAGTCGACGAAGCGCCGGAGAGCATCGTAGAGGACTACCTTTGCACCGGCGAGTTCGGTGGTGGTGGCGGCGGCGGCGGCGGCTGTCCTCCCGAGGCATCGTGGCTGGATGTGGTGGTGGTGCTGGTGGCAGTGGGTCTGGAAGCGTCTGGACTTGTTTCCTGACTCTGGGCGACTGGGGAAGCTGAGAGCTCATGATGGGAGAGAAGAAGGAGAGGAGAGAGAGGAAATGAAAGGGCGGGAGAGAAAAAGGAAAAGAAAAAGGAGCAAATCGAAATGGCGGTATCAGGAAGGAGGAGGGTGAAGAAAAATCGACAGAGGAAAGGGGAAGGAATCGAGTGTGCGAGGACGAACACGAGAGATGCAGTGTGCAGAGGGGTGCAGGAAGAAAAAAAACACACCTCTGTATTGTGCAGGTAGAGAGAGAGTGTGGTGCAGCAGTGGGCGACGAGGTTTGCAATCTACGTGAGAAAACGGAGGGGATGAGAGAAAAAAAATTGTTGGCGAGAGCAGAGCTAGCCAGGCTGGAGTGGAGGGGTGTGCAGGATGGAGGGACCGTGTAAGACTAAAAGAAAAAATCGATTGCGGCTAGAGACAAAATAATGCGAATTAATCTAGGTTAAAAGAAAAGGCCAGCTGTAAATGCGGAGCCTGGGAGAGAAAACGAACCTAGAAGATTTAAGAAGACGGCGAGCCGGCGGGCACCAAACGGGCTAACAACCCTGCACCGTGGCTATCCACGCCGTTGCTAGTGGGCAGCGGGTAGCAGGATGCAAGGAAGTGCGAGTAAGATACTGAGTATGCGGTTTGTGGAAGTATCTGGAGCATTTGGGGGTGGGTATTGGTGTATCGGTACAAACAGCGCGGGACAGAACACTCTAGGCAGCCGTCCGCGTGGGAAGTGGTGGCGGGCAAAGGCTCGACCGCGAGGTCGAGAACGACGAGGAAGCGAGTGGACGTGCTGGGCGTTGGGACAAGATACGCAAGTGGTGGATAAGGATCCTGGCAGAAGATTGCAAATGTTGTTTCGACGTATCCGGGAAAGAGGCGTGGTGGGCGGCTGGGCAGAGCCTGTGCCGACGTGTATGTTAAAAAGAGTCTTGGTACGGAGTATGGATGGTGGAATCGCCAGCTACAACCGGCCGTGAAGGAGGGTGCTGCGGCGTGAGAGTGGTGTGGGCGAGGCCAAATAACAACGCTGGCAGAGATATCACGAAGTGGGATGCAGGAAACGGGTAGGATGGACGGGGTAGCTGGAGAACACTATGCCCCTGAACCACGGCAGAAAACAGAAAGAGCACAGCGCCGCGCTCTTTCCTTTCCTTTACGGTTGGCGTTTGCTCCTTCTGCATCGGCCTGTCCAGCTGGTTAGGACGTTTGCGCCTTCCTTTTCTCGACTAAAAGTTGTGAGCTGCTGATATCTAAGGAGATGCAATCGACCCACTCCTTCTTCTATCGTCCGTTGGGTGAGCCTGGTCTTTCGTCTGTTCGTCTCTACTATTTGTACAAGTATTAGTGCATAGTGCCCTCTGACTCGACCCCGCCAGCACAGCATTGTGGAGCGGCCTTTCTCTCGCTGTCTCTTTTTCGGGCAAGAGTCCTGTACATGTACGGAGTACGTTGTCGTGCCTGTGCATGCAATTGGTGCAGGCAGGCCGTCGGGGCCACCATCGCTCCTTCCCAGACAAGCAGGCAACGGGCAACACCACACCTCTTCTCCTCGTTTACGTCGACAACAACCCTCTCGTAAGTCACCAGAACAGGAAAGCGCGATGTGCACAGAGCGGTGAGGCTGCTTTTGTGAGCACCCTCGTCTCAAAGGCAAACATTGCCGGCTTGGTTCCGCCAGTTTGCTGCAAAGTACAAAGTACTCCTACATACACTTCATGCCTCCCACCGTTCACCCGTCCGGTAATTCGACCATCTACTTTGTAATTCTTGTGAAACAACGCCCTTGACCGTTAACGGCCCACGCACTGCTCGCAAGTGAGATTCTCCCGCACACTGCGCTGATTTCTTCACGTTTGCCGTTTAACTCGTTATTTTTCTTATTCACGCACCTGCCAGCTTCACTCCCGTCCCCTTGTCGTCGAGCCTCCTTGAGTCCCTGAAAAGGAACCCGCCGTTTCGTCGTATTGTTGTATTACATGCAAAGGCTCACGGCTTCTTTCTCGGGGCTTCCAGAAGGCACGTTGCTGACAAGGACATCACATCGGATTGCAACTCTCTTGCCAGCAAAAAAACGGTATTAAAAGGGTTGCTTTGATGGCATGAACGCCAGAAGCCAGGAAACGTGCTATATATTGGCTAGCTGATAGCCGCTTTCTCGTCTTCTGTCTTCTGCAAGGGATGACGGCAGGGCGGCTGGCCCGAAACACAGCAGCGAGAGCGGCAGCCCAACAAACAACAGTCAAATCAATAAATGGGGGCAGAAGGCGGAAATCGTCTTACACCAGGGCCAGACCAGGGCAGCCAAGAAACCAAGAAAACCCATCATTGCTGGAGCCACACCGTCTCCCACCTCACACCCCCACAATGCATCCTGCAAGCACGTCTCCTGAGTACATGTACTTCGTACATGGACACCAACCCTTGCCTGCGTTCCGCGCGCCGCGTTGCCTCTTTCCCGACCGGCTGCTCAGATTCAAAAGCCAAGTCCCTACAAATACTCCGTTCATACGGAGCACATACGCTGCATGGAAGACTGTGTTCCGTCTCTGTGGACTCTTTTGCTGCGTGCATCCCGGCTGTGGGCTTGTTTTGGAAAATCAAAACACGCACGGGCAAAGGCAGCACGAAACTAAACGCTAGTTTCGGGCATGCATCGACGTTTGGCTACTGCAGTATTAATACATGTGTCTTACATCCGGTTGCCGCCTGTATAGCGATGGCAGCTATGAAGTGAGATTTACTGGCTCCTGGAACAACACGACGAGCGTGTCCTGCGAATAGGGCCTGCCAAAAAGACGGCAACCGAGACGGGATCACAATCATTATCAGCTTCTCCCTTCGCTTTCCCACACCGTCTCTTTGGCCTGCCAGGTCCCGGATTCGACGCGGCCAGACCACAATCCCCGCAAGCGGCCCACCCCTATCGGGTTCGTTGGTGGGCTGAGACAGCTACGACGGACGCAATGCATCATGCATCTTAAGTACTCATACGGAGTACATATGTCTCACGGCTTGTGCAGAACACGCAGCGGGACAGCCTGACAACACCACTGGCCAGACCTGCACCCAGCGCACCCAGTTCTACCTGTCTCGCTCGTCGCTTTGACCGCGCAACAGCCCTGCTCGCACCAGTCAGGGTGCAGAGGAGCTCGCCATCGTGGGCCGCAACAACCCGCTAATACCGGCAAAAATTAGTGTGATTCGTGAACCCTGTGTCAAATGCCATGACGTGAACGGCCCTTAGATGTGGATGCTTTGCTGTATATTTATTCAAAGCCACCAAATTTATCGAAAACTTTCTCAATTCCTTCTTCATCGATGGGTCGAGTAGACGGCTTTTACCTATTGTTGTCCGGTCGTCGGGTACGGCATGGCTGATCTCATACATCAGTGATGGCCTGTCACTTGTTCCTTGCGAAGCTTGGTGGTGTAAGTCCCATCTGCAGGCTCAGGCTCGGACGGCCACTTCAGCACTCACACTCGGAGAAAAGCGCATATCGGAAACCTCCCGCGGATGCTGAATTTTCAAAGGATGAGAGTGAAACGGCATGCCGGGAAAATACACGGCAGGATTGGCAAGACAAAGACAAGCTTCTGCGCATAACTCGTGAGACTCCGTCGTTCGGTTATTGACAGCCTATCCAGGCTCCATGATGTCCGCAGCCAAAGCTACGGAGCAACCAGGACTCTGCTCCTGTGTCCCTGCTGTGTGGCGTATGTTATTCACATTGATGTATTACTTTTTGTTGACGTTTCTGGCTCATTGGGTCGGCTTTCTGAACACTGCTGTTGCCCCACTTCCGTACATGCAATCGAATGCGTTCCATATAACCCGCACTGTATGTTTCGATGTGCAGGCAGC
>JADMNF010000072.1:0-152648 GCA_016097085.2 Sporothrix curviconia
ACCGTCCCCTGTTAGGGAAATCTTTGATGTGTCATCAAACAATGGCTCATCCACAGGTCGGCTGGTGGGTGGACTAACCAGATAACATATATATTGTAGATTCTTGCCCTCAGTCATGTTTTGCCATCAAAAGTAAGGTAGGATCGTTGAGAGGGCGAAAATGGAAGTTTGCATTGTTAGGAAGAAGAAAGGAGGTGACTAGGCTCCTCTGTGGCTAAACCTGAGTATACACACTAAAACCAGATCTCTTTCCAACAGGCCAGCCACCTTTAGCTTCCATGCTTACTGGTGGACGACGCATACGTAGGGTTCATCAATTCAGCAAATTCAACAGCTACCCATGCTTTCTTTCGCCTTCCGGCCACATATATAAAACAAGCACAACCCTCGCTCGGCCCATTCAGCATGCAGTTTCTTCCGTCTTCTTCTTTTCTAACCACAACTATCTCAACCATCCCACATTCTAACCAGGAAAAAACTCGAGTCCACACTGCAAACCCCAAAGGAAGCATCCAACACAGCCTCTTCACAGACCAACAAAAGTTCGATTTTGCTATTTACGCATTGAGCAAACCTTTGGCTCCTTGCTCCAGCTAGCTTTGCTGCAGAAAACCAGCCATCCCTGTTGCATCGCCTTCTCATTTCAAAGACCGGAAAGTATCTCAGCGTGTTTCTTCGCGGCTTGCAGATTGAGTAGCCCGGCCAATAAAACCAATAACCATTTTAACCATCCCCAAGATATTTCAGAGCGACCATCAGCATGTCCCACACGAATCAGCACGGCATGTTTCGCCAGAGGCCAGAGCCCAACACCCGATGACATCAACATGCAACTGTTCAACCTTGAGCATCTACCTCCACAAGGCCCGCCGGCCACTATTGCCACGGCGGTCCATTGATTACCCTGCCGCAACTGGAACCATTCGCCCAGGACATTGAGGTTACAATAACATGTTGAACACTCAGTTTCAGGCAAGTGATGGGCAGTAAAATGGCAAAGTCGGTTGGGGTTGCAGCGCGATGGATGCCAATTCTCAAATGCTCTGTTGCCCTATCGGGCACTTATTGCATCAATTTCAGCCACTATGGACGCTGGTTCGCAAGATCCCAAGCCAGATTCGCAAGACTGGACGACTCTCTAATTTCTCGGTTGCTATTGGGCCGCCACGCGAATGTCCTCTGTGGTTGATAGACTGTCCGCCGTGTTTATAGAAACATTTTGATAGAATGTCCGCCCAGCGTTGATAGGGAAACTTTGATTTAGACTGTCCGCCACGTTGATAGAAACTTTGATAGACTGTCCAGCCCAGCGTTGATAGAATGTCTTCGCCAGCTTTCATGAAATGCGCGTGAGCACATAGTCGCCCGTTTTGAACAAACCTTGACAATTATTTTTTTTGAAAAGAGGAACTTTATACGGCTTTTGCCGGGGTTGGAGGGTTTTGATTTTAGAGGGAAAAAAGAGGTTTTTTTTTTAACTTTGTCTATCTGTTTTCGTTTATTTTTTTATTTTATCGAATATAAGTTAAAATTTTTTACCCACGATTAGACATTATTTAAAAATAAATTCTGTTATTATAATAATATGGACCTTTTTTGTATGTCGCTATCAAAAACGCTGTCTGCTGATTTTCATCTAAAGCTTTTGTTTGTCGGTGTTAGTCGGCTAACCTGTTTTGTTATCTTTCCTAAACCTCTTACATTCCCAAGGTCCTCGGCACCAATTCCTCACCTTTTGCAAGACGCCGGGGAAAGGCCGAAGGTGTTGACGTTAAGAAATAATTGTGATATAACGTAAAACCCCGCACACATAAAAAATAAACCAACTTCACGACTAGGAAATGCTTCAGCAAGCAATTTACTGATTTTGGGATTGTCAATCACCCGCAGCACTACTTTACTTATCGAAACCACGGCTAGCAGCTCATTTACGCGTAGGATGCAAATTATGTCGAAGTCCTGGAGAGTCGGATAAGTATTGTAGCCATGGTTTTTTTCAGATGCGTGAATATCCCTCCAAGTCCATTATGAGCTATTGAATCTAAAATATTTTTCCTCCTGGTGTGGATCGATGCAGAATGGTATTATGTAATAAAACGATGAAGCCATATAATTGCTGATAAATAAGGAGAAAACGTGGGCAATTTCCCACATTACGATCATACACCTTACCTTTGGGAATCGACAGCATGTCACGTGTGTGGATCCAATTACACAGTAACGGAGTACGAATTCTGGCACAAGAGAAATGCCTCATGTCTCCTGATCAGAACTTTTTTCCTGTAAGAATCTTAATTTTCAACAAGTAATTATTCATTGAATTACGTATAGATTTAGCTGTGAATTCAAGCAACGTAACCACCTACTTGTGATCCGCCGGCTGCGCCTATTAAGAAGCTACGACTTCAGGAGTGTGGGACCCATTTATTTTGACCAATAATTAGCCAGTATGGCCTACAAGCATAATATGCATCAAAGTCAGTTACCGATCACATGACCCTCTGCGTATGGCGAACTCAACATTGTATTGACTGGAGCGAAAATTATTTTGCGACGAAGCAGCACCCTCCTTTTGACGCGATTCACACCCAGCGAAATATAAGCCCCGTCCTCTTCCTTCTGTTGCGGTCGTACCGCAATGTTTCTCTCTTAGGTGAAGCAGACGCGCCCTTTTCTGTGCTGATATATTTCTGATAGCTTCATTCACACAGGTCAAAACCACAATTCTGTGCTCCGTCAACATTCATTGGGAGGCACGGGGGCCCAATCAGCAGAACTTCACCGAAACAACTAGGGCTACTCACTTGCGCCATCGTTGGAATCTACTTGTTCCCTTCAAAAGCCTCATCCACGTCTGTTTCGACAAATGGCAACAGCATGACTCCTCTGTCGTATTACCCGTCGTCCTCTCCGGGACAGGCACCGGATGTTAGCAGACGATCAAGAGCACTCGTCTGTTCAGCCCCCAAAGACTCGGAACGTGGCCCTCAATCTTTGATAATATGGAGCACGCACAGTGAGTGTCACCCCCTTTCAAGCTTCACATTTGTGAATGTCTTTGCTTTAACACGTATGTTCAGAGCTCCCGGACGTTTGGCTGTGAGACGTGTCGTCCTAGATCAAGACGCTAAACTGTAACTCGTCCCGGGACCACGACGTATAACTGGTGCTCCGTCCTGCGTACGACGTTAAACTGCGTTGATCGTGCCTATTCATCACCACCGCCAGCAGCAACCACAATATCAGCAACAAATGGCAGCACATAGCAAAGGACAGAATTCTGTTCCATCCCATGGAACCACCAGCTTTGAACCATACGTTCCAGATACTTCGCGATGGTCAGCAGCAAAACGGTGAACTGGATCAAGGTATTGAGGTGCTGCCCGTCCCGGGACCAAGACGTCAAACTGGTGCTCCGTCCCGGCGTACGACGTTAAACTGCGTTGACCGTGTTTTATTCATCATCACCACCAGCAACAATCACCACAAAAAAGAAAACAAAAAAAAAATCCTGCTTTTCACAAAATGCAATATGCGTCAGGCGAGAGTCTTGAATATACTTTGCAGCTGTTTTTACTATGTAAGTGGGTTTTTGGCCACCTTTTCATCACTCTTCCATCACTTGTTTATCAAAGCCTATTCCAAATATTTCAAGAACTAATCAAATTTTAGCAAAGATTACGCTCCTCAGCTCAACCTCACTTTTCTCTCAGTCGGGTTTTGCTTTGTTATTGACGCGTTTTCCTTCCATGGCCTTCCCCTCAAATTCGACACCATTGTTCACGCTGCACTGCTGAACTCGGCAAGAGCCAGAGTGGGTCGCCCCTTCCTCTTCTGTTATGATAGCAATTTTTGTTGCATTGCCTCTTCACTTGCTCCTCCCTCTTCGTCTCCCTCTTTTTTCCCCTTTCTTCTCTCTCTTCTTCTCCCTTCTTTTTCCCTCTTTTATCCCTTTTTTTCTACCTCTTCTTCGCAAAAGACAAATACTTTCAGCCACCATATTTTACTTTTGCCTTCAAACAACATTTCATCTTGCTTCTTCATTTCGAACTTTCATTCTTCTCCCGTGTTCTCTCCAAACGCCCCGTTCTTCGGGCAAAACAGCCACGATGGAACACGTTGCAGATGCTGCTGTTCCTTGTGACGAGGGTTAGTTGTACCCCTTCTTGCAAGCTGTGGACCAGTGTTGCTTCTAACAAGTATCCTTTGCTTCTAGGTTGACGCTGGATGATGCTTTACCGGGATGCCATCATGTCTTGGCAGATGGCTGCTTGTTCCCTGTGACTGAGGGTCAGTTGTACCCCTTTCTTGTAAGTGTGACCCCAGTGTTGGTTCTAATCCTAGGTGATGCTGGATGATGCTACCGGGGATGCTATCAAGACTAGCCTATCTTGTTATCAAGGAGCAAGCTGAGGCTCTCCAAGAACGCTGGGCACTAGCTGGGAAAGCGACAGCTCAAATGTTTGTATTTCTTGGACAATTAAATTCGCTATTCATCTTTCTCTCACTTTACTAACAAACTGAACTTGTCAGCCCTCGGATCTCCGCGCTTTTCAACACGCTCAAGAAAGATGGCAAATGTGAGACCAGCAGCCACAAGTGTTTTCTCAAGTCGATGCAAGATCTTCAGCAACCCATCTCCCGATGACTTTGTCAACACGGTCACCTCGCAGTCTGCCGTCTTTCAGATGGCCAAGCTTTTCTACCCTGCAGATGACTACAGTTGCATTCGCAATCTTTCGTTTTGTGAAGAGCATCTCTGAGTCCAATTTGCTCTTGCACACATTGATATCTGGTGCAAGGACATTGAGCACATCTCCTGCTCTCCCCTTGCTGCAGATGAAGCACTTCTTGCGGCTCAAGCTTTCACTCGGGATGCCAAAAAGGTTGCACCCTTCATGTTTCACCTTCAAGATCAAGGCTCGTGTCGCGTCGGCCTCCATCCCCCATCTCACCAGCTCGCACTCTGGAACGTGGCCAAGCCCACCAAGACATCTTCGCGCAACTGCGTGTGGAGCTGATGCGTGACTCTGCCTCCAACCTGGAACTGCTTGTCCCGGACATACCTTCGAGCAAGCAATGAGCTTTTGTGGCCAATTTTACTCCACAGTCGAGCTTTGCCGTTCTCGGGAAGCCGCAGTCCAATCCTCTAGCACGGTACTTTATCCGTTCTCCCAAGGCCATGATGTTGAACATCAGCAATGTTGTCAACCCTGAGGATCCTGAGTACACACAACCCCAATGGAACCAAAGCATCACCAAGTGGGTGAACGCACGTCAACAACTTGTGCATCACATGTACGCTTCTTCGTTTGAGCAGATCAACGAGGAGAACCACATCGATGTTGCTTCCACAGTCAGCTTCCGGGCGTTTGCGCTTCGTTTGCCTCACTTTCCCAATGACGTCAAGTTTGCACTTCTTGTGGATCCAAGGCGACAATCATGTCTATCTTCCTAGACATGGCCAATCCTGCAAGGTCACCTCCAAGGCTTTCCAGTTCCCGGTGAGCACGGAAGGCATTGACATGCGCACCCTCGCCAAAGAAGTCGTGGGCATTATGCAAGCAGTTCAGCGCGATGGAGATCAGTTGGATGTTGTCCGCGACAAGTTGTCTCGTTTTTTCCCAGATGATGCCTCTGACGCTCTGTTCCAGTCCCTCTACCTAGGCACGGAGGAGACAATGGAAGAGTGGAGAAAGCGCATTGAGGACATTCTCCTCACATCTCCCCACACTGCACTGCAGCTGGACGACTCGCTGGGCACCCAGGACACTGACAACAAGTGGCTGCCGGCACAGCGCTACGATGCTCCCTTTGGGCCGGTTGGGCCGCAGTACCAAACTCTTCATTGCCAAGAAGCCCTTCAAGAAGCCTGTGGGCACCTCAGATGACGGAGACTCTACCGACATCAGTGTCGTCGATGTTCAAGTTCCCATGCTGGACCGATTGGAGGGTGAAAACATTGACGGGTTCCTCAAGCGGGCGATGGACGAGAAGATGGCTTTCGAGGTGTCGTTCTTCCTTGCTTCCTCGTCGAAGACCTTCGAGTCTGAGTCCTATGCCATCAACAGCCTAGTCCACCCGCCGTCGGCAAATTGTGTCATTGGCCAAGGATCTCTCGATGCCTACAAGTACTTGATTGACTTCAACGCAACCAAGTACGTCAACCTCCTTGAGCGCTGCCTGGCATCGGAAATGTGGTTCTCAAGACACAAGGCGATGGCGAAGGCGATGAAACGCACCCGCCTAGCTGGGTTGCGTCTCGATATCTGGGCTCTCAATCGCTTCATGAAGGAGGCATTCGTCTCTTTTGCCAAAATCCCCCAATGGTGTTTCTCTCATTGCTGGAGTCGCCGGATGCGGCAAATCGACTCTTCTCAGAACGATCGCGCTTACTGCCCAGTTTGGCCTTTGCCCGAGATCGACATCGCCAGACCGTGCACCCAGATCTGAGACCTCCATCCTCTACATCGTGAACAACAACGATGGTGTGGACAATTTTGCCGACGAGCTGCAAGAGATGTACGCTTCCACCGGTTTTGCAGACAACTCTCCACAAGTGCTCAGACTCTTTTCCATGGAGTCCGAGGTCGCCTCGATGACAAACAAAAAGCTCCAGCTGCATGAGTTTGCCTTTGACGCCAAATCGGCATCGGACGATCTTGATCTCTTGCTCGACATTTTCCTTGCCGAGCGTCTGGCCCTCAAACTGGCTGTTGAGATCCACACTGCCACGAAACAGGATCGTCTGCGGAAAAAGAAGCAGAAGAAAAATCTCTCTCCACCGAGCGGCTCTGCAGTACTTCGAGGACCACAAAGCCGAGGAGTTGGCTCAAAGATTTTGCAGAGCTCATCACTGTTGTTCGACTCTGGAGCCTCGTTGACGAGTGACCAGCGGGCAACATTCAAGGCCATGACAAAACAACTCTACCAAGTTTTCTTGGGAGAGTTCAAGGGCATCATTGTTGCCACTCCGGTCGCCTGTGCAGACTTCACAGTCAAGCAATCCTTCCGCCCAGACCTTGTCATGATTGATGAAGCGGCACGCATGAGAGAGATGACAACTCTTCATCCCAGTCACCTGGTTCGATCCAAAGGCATTCATCATCGTTGGTTGACATCCATCAAGCTACAGCCGCATGTTGGTTTCCTGGAGACGTACCAGTCCCATTCAAGAGCTCCCTCTCGCGCTCCATTCTTGCTCGGGCTGTCGATGCCGGAGCCGTCAGCAACTATCTCACGATCAACTACCGACAACTCGGTGATCTGGTTGGTCTGCCGTCTGACATGTGCTACCTTGGGCAGATGGTGTCTGCCTCACGCTTTGACGAGCTATACCCTCAAGTCTTCAAAGATTGGGTTGTCATTTCTTCAGGGACAAGTCCACCACCAACAGCCAGACAAGAAGGGCCGACTTTTAGTCGAGCTTCCTGGGTCGCGTGAAGGTACTGTGGCCAGCTCCACTACAATCTCATGCACGTCCACATGGGTGATGAGTGCGTTTGTGAAGATACTATGGTGACAAGACTTTGAAGTCTTCACGAGACGCAATGCACCTGCAGGCATTCTTTTGCTGCCGTTGTACCGTGCTCAATACATCCAATACCAACTTGCCTTGGACAAGCTGAAAACAGATGGCATTTGTTCAGAGGGTGCTCTCGGCCGCGTGAGATTTGCACACTTTAGATTCTGCGCAAGGTGACGAAGATGACATTGTCATCGTCGACATGACACGGAACGAACAGCCCAGGCTTCTGCGGCGACATCCACCGGATTTGCCATTCTCCTGACCAGACCGCGCGTGGGACAGATTGTCCTCATGGAAAAGGGAATGTGGACAACCTCCAACGATGACCAGGCCGAGGCAGCGTTCAATCTCAAGCAAATCCACCGTCGTCATGTCAGCGATGGTTGCGTCTTGACTGTTCGCTTGCTGTGACAGATGCTCGACAATGGGCGATCATCTCAGCAAGATTGCAAGCTTTCAGCTCGCAAAGATGGCCGCTGTCGAGACATGCACGGTTCAAGATTGCGGGGAGACAGGCCACGCAACGGATGTCTGCCCAAGAAGGTCTGCAGAAATTGTCGCTCGCGGTGGACATACCTGCCAATGAATGCGAGAGCCCGTCTTCTTGCCAGCGCTTGTGGAATATGAGGAGCATATTATTTTGAGTGCAAGGACTACCGCGCTGCAAGTTGTGCAACTCGCCTTCGCACCAAGCGACAGACTGCACAGAACCCAAAGCCGTTCACGGGAGAATGTGCCAAGTGCCGGAAAGCAAGGTCAACCGCAGAAGTGAAATGCCCGGACAAGGACGTCTGGTATACACTGCCACAACTGCCAAGAGATTGGACATCGCAAGATTGACTGTCCGCATCCACCCCCGTCTGCAAGCTGTGCAACGTCGCTGGACACAAGAAGATCGATTGCCCTGAAAAGGTGTGTCGTCGATGCGGAGATAAAGGACATGATGCATATTCTTGCCCGGTGAGTTTTTGCAAACGCTGCAAAAACTCGGGGCATTTTGATAGCATGTGCCCCAAGCCCCTTGTTTGCATCTGTTGCCACAGAGAGGGCCATTTGGCCGCGGATTGCAGAAAGGGACAAGCGACATCTCGCCGCATCATGTCGACAGCATCCCACAAGCTGGCTCAGGAGAATGTTCGCCGCCAACGTGAGGAGAACATGTCCTCAACCTACGAGGCTCAGCGTGAGAAACTCTTCGCCACCTTCGATCCCTCCCTGGCTGTGCCAGAGGAGAATGGCAGTGCTGCTTGGGACGCCGGCAACGACGGTGGTGCTTGGGACGCCGGCAACGACGGCGGTGCTTGGGGCGACGGCAATGACAGCAGTGCTGCTTGGGATGGCGGCACACGACAGCTGGGCCAACGACAATCAACAACCAGAGACACCCGCCCAGTGGTGAAGCGCAACCACGGCCAATTGCTCCTTCCTCCTGTCAACTTCAGCTGCACTGCCAGTCTTCTTGCCTTCCAGTTGCCGTTCCAGTGTATCTGGAAAGTGCGACCAAAACATCTAGGTTGGCCCCTTTGTTTTCCCTTGAAATCTCCATTCTCTCCTTTAGTCTTTTCATCGCCACGCATCATTTTTCTGTTTGTTTTCCAACATCCCAATTCCGACCATCGCCTCAGTTTCTTTCCAGCTCTCCAGTTTTCTTTCCAGCTCTCCAGTTTCTTTCCAGCTCTCCAGTTTCTTTCCAGCTCTCCAGTTTCTTTCCAGCTCTCCAGTTTCTTTCCAGCTCTCAGTTTCTTTCCACTCTCCAGCAATTCGGCCATCATACTCGCGCGGTAAGTCCTACAAGTAAACATGGTGTGCTAGTGTAAAGGTTAGTATACTAAATTTTGACAAATTTCGATTTAGAAAATGGATTCATCGACACCGCCCGGAGCTCGGTTATATTCCTCGACATCTTTCAACGGCAGATGCGCAACAATTGCGAGTGCTTCTACACCGTCTTCTTTCCGACCAGCAAGGAAATGACGGCCACAAAACGCTGGGCAACGACACTTTTCGCATTCCTGCGACCTCCGAACGATAGCTTCCGTGATAATGTCAGACATTCTACGAAGAAACATCCGGTGCTTTTTGGCAAGTCAAATTCAGGATGACAGACATGCATGCGAGTGTATCGACAAGCAATCTGCGTTTCTGCATGTGTTGCACATGAAACTCGCAGAGTTTGAACAAAGGACGAGTGATGCGTTTTCCGCCGGAATGATGCGTGGCAAACCGTGCACGAAGGATCCGCCCACAATGCAGAGAGAACAATTTTGGCTATTATAGCCAAGTTGGAATCTCTCGACGCCAAGGTCGACACCAAGTGGGAATCTCTCAACGCCCAAGATCGAAAACAATGTGGAATCTTCAACGCCAAGGTCGACACCAAGTGGGAATCTCTCAACGCCAAGATCGACACCAATGCGGAATCTCTCAACGCCAAGATCGAACAATGCGGAATTCTCAAGGCCGACATGAGACATCTCATGAACCAATGGACGAAAAACTGGACAATAAACTGGAACATTTTTGTTTCTACTGGTTAGTACTCCCATCATGCAGTTATGTAAGATTCATAAACTAACAATATGTAGCGTGGCGGCTTTGACTACACTTCTCAGCCCGCAGTCTCGAACTGATAAAATGTTGTGGGGTCCGTTCGGGTGGTGGCAAGATTAAGTTTCCGGTTGATGCACTCCAGCTACTGTTTTTTTGTTTTCTCGCCATGTGTTGTTTACTTTACAGATGACACACAGGCTTAATTCTTTTGTCGTGGTTGTTTTCTTCGTGTATTTTTTCTTCCTGTTTTTTTATCAGTGTTTTTCGCACTCGATTACATTTTCCCTTTAGCCCACACAGATGGCTTTACTTTCTTTGGTGTTATTTGTGTCCTTAGTATTTCTTAAATCCAACACACCTAAAATAGTTTTGTCAATGCATTATCAAACCGTGAATAATCTTGTCTCGACGACATTGGACTTTTACGGAGAAGAGAAACGTTGTCGTTTTGGTTGAAATTCAGGGAAAACAAAAGAGATAAAAAAGAGGTGAATGGAAAGTCTTGACTCTTTTTCTACTTCCTTGATAACAGAGGCCGAGCTGTTGGAATCTGCTGGGTAGCATTCAAGTACTCGGCAGCTTCTCAAGTGGTGATGCAGGAAACGCCACAGGCTATCGGCACGTCCGTCCGTAATAGGTGGGAGCCTCAACGTGAGCTACTTCAACCTGCACGTCGCTGATATGGTCAAGAAGTCCAGGAAGAAGGAAAAGGGGCGGGCTCTTATGCTCGACAAGGCAGAGTACATTGTCACAGAGGGCCTGGGCCTGGGACTACAAGTCCTGTCCTCTGAGGTGCGTGCCGAGCCATTCAAGATGTTGCACGAGGAGGGAGCACACTTCAAAGCACACACCGAGTACTTCTGGCCGGCTGAGCTTGTCTTTTTGTTCTTGTTTGAGTTCTAGTTTGAACTTTCCCGCAGAGCATGCACGCTGACTGGAACCACCCCCCCCCCCCCCCCCCCCCCCCAAGATCCCCGGCATGTTTAGCACTCTCGTCACTGTCCTCTCCTTGGAGCATGAGGGCGGCGACCCCGTTCTCAAGCACCGCCGACAGACGGAGGTTTTCAGATCCTCACGGGAAGACAACAAGAGGCGCATCAGCGTCATGTGCTGGTACGCGGACGTCCACCACCAAGTCAAGCCCATCTGGCTAAGGGAGGTCGAGCTACATACTTCTACGAAGTTGCAGTGAGTTGGGACCTTGATTTGCGGCTTCGTTTCTATTTCAATAATCGCCTCTAGTTTGGGGATGAAACTAATTCTCTCTTTTTTTGCATAGGGGCGTCAGCTCGACTCTGGAGACTGAGTTCGTTGATCCCGATATGAAACCCGGCGAAGGAGACAGCAACTTTAGAGCGTTGGTGGCTGGCTACTACAAAGACTGTGCCTGATCACTCCATAAGCGATGACAAGTTCTACTCGATATCCTACACTGGATTTGCGAGCGCGCCTAGAGCATTCCTCATCAACGATCCAGGGCTCTGCCTGGATATGCAAGCCAGCAGCCAGCTGGCCTCCTCTGCGCACTGGTGAGAATGCAGATTGGGCTCTTTTCGAAGCAGCACTGCAAAGACAGCTGGTCGTTTTGACGCCAAAGCTTTTTCATGTGGATCAAAAGATGCAACTTACAGAACGCATCAGCGTCTGGATGCAAGAGAGACCAAGCGAAGCACACTGCATTTGCTTTGGGCGTCATGTCTTCCGTTGCCAACAAAATCCAACGGATCACGTGAACACAAGGACAGTGGACAGAGATCTACGACACGCTCGCCGTCTCTGTCTGGCGAGATGAGCTTTTCCGCGGGGTCTTCCAACCTGCTGCAGGGACTGTAATGAGACCAGCAGGTCCTCAACGAAAACTCGGTCAACTGCCGCCACCAGACAGAGTGCAACACGTGGCGTCTTATCTTCACGAAAACGACGAAACTGGTTGACCAGACATTGCAAAACTGGAACGAGCATAAGGCCAGCGCCAATAGCTGCTCATTGCCGTACCCGTAAGCGGCTTCTCGGGCCTGCATACCGACGGATCATGCACTATGGAGTGGCTGTGCAGCAACCAGGCTTTCAAGCACCCAAGCCACTGGCAAAGTGGGCAAGACTAGCAATGCGCGAAGGCTATCGCGGGGTTGTCACGTCTCTGCCAGCATCCATGGCAGCAACAGCTTTGGCGTCTACTCGCCAGACGGACGCCGTCCCACAGCGCGGCGAGGTCATCCCCTTCTATCTTCTCTCCGCGCCGGTTGCAGCGCGGACGAAGCGACAACAAGCCAGTGGCTGGCGTTGTCGATACTTCACCCTAGACGATAACTAAGAGATTAAAACGAGAAGCTGAGCAGAAGGCCATCAATGAGAAAGATGCGAAATAAATACATCCAATGCCCAATCGAATGCTGGCTGGCATGTTTCTTCTTTCCTTTCGTCTTTCTCTACGTTATCTTCTTTTCCTTTCGCTCCCCGTCTCCCCTGCATTCACCTATTCCTTCAAACCTTCCCGATCTTGCTTATTCCACAATAGCGACAACATGATCTGACCGTTTGTTTCGGCAGCTGTTGGCACGGCTGATCGCCCCCCCATCCTTGCTCTCGGGCAAGCAATTTGTTCCGAATTCTGGTCTATGGCTGTTTCTGCCTCACAGTGAACTCGTCTGCCCACTGAACACGTCGGCAGTAAACCATTAACAGCATCACCAAGTTCCTACAACACATGGCGGACAAAGTCCATCCATATACACAACACGCACGGCACACGCAGCACCACGCACACGCACTACACGCACACTACACACACACACATTCAGGCACGCCACTAACACGGCGCATTCTACGATGGCGGCAACAACCCCGACGGCCGAGGCCGGTCATTTCACGTCGGCGGATGCGACCCTACACAGAATACTAATCCTCAAGAGCCATTTCGGACAGGCAGCCCCGCGGGCCAGACATAGTGCCGCAAGGCTCACACGTACTCGAAGCTCTGCTGAAGCAATATGCAAGGCTACATCATCGAGAATTGCCGATTTCGAATGCAGAAGCAGCCGCAGAACACGATACAAGAAAAGCTCCGACAGAGTCATGTAATGAACTGATGCGCGCTCTCACACACTCGACGCGTATTCTCGGCTGTGGCGAGAACGGCATCAAGGCGGCGCAAAAACGAAGCGGCTGGACCAAGATGCAGAAAGCCTACCATCCCGCTCAATCGGTTGACGCAGGAGTGATCCACCCACTCTTCAACCACCTCCCGAGCTCGTCCTGAGGTGTAAACAACCTGCGCACTTGGGGCGCGAACCGGGCCTCATGCAACGCACGCGTCGAGCCACGGGCCAGCCTTTGCCGGTGGACATCTCCTGCCGTGCGAACAGCGACCCGGAGCAGTGCGAATTGGGGCGCAGCCCACATCGCGGCATGCTCGGGCCAAGGACTTGTCAGGTGGACTTTGGCACACTGTTACCGGTCCGGAGGGGCGAGACCCGCATACAACATCGCAGTCCGTGATCTGGACGGCACCACATTTGCTGAAGGACGTGGAGCGCAGCGGTCCACGTGGAGACTGCGGAGACCTGCTTGCGGGTACCATTGGGAAGCGAGATTAGTTTGAGAGTCATCTAGAACTGCCAAAGAATTTGCCTTTGCATTCAACTTCCCCGGTATTACTGCATATCTCGTTCGGGTTGCTCGTCTCTCTTCTTTCCCTTTATTGAAATTACCTCTTCCCTCCCCACATTCAGTTGATCGTCCCTCGCTTTTGTATTTCTCCCAATCTGCTCTTGACATTGCACGCTCCACCTTCCCGCCCGACTTTCAACCAAGAACAATGAACAGCGACCTCTTGTCACTTGACATATACAGCGAAAGATGCGTCGACCCCACACGAGTTGCGAGACCAGGGCAAATTCGATATTCTCCAGGAATATTGTCGATAATCTTGGAATCCAGGCGCAACCCAGCAGCCAAAAATAGTTCCCCGGGATAGGCGCCCGGGGCAGAGGCAAAAGGCTGTTGGTGCAAGCTGGGGCATGCGGATGCGGACCTGACATTCTGCCAGTGTTTGCCAAAGAATCACCGCGCCTCCTACGACTCACAAAGACCTTTTGATCTCCACACAATTTTGACCAAGTGGCCGAGACCCCGACGATGCCACTGACGCTCGCTGATTGTGTGGGCAACCGTCCTTGTCGTTGCCGTGCTCGCGACCGCAGCGTGGCCAAAGTTCATCAAACGCCATGAGCTCATTGTGCCGCGCCTCGACGACCTCCAAGGCAGAGGGAGGATTGCCACAAGCGAACCGGCCCGGAAAGGGGCAAATGATGTCGAGCTTGCTGCTGCTTTGATGCTATGACACCTGCCTCTCAGATATGCCAAAGGGCAAGGCCTCTGGCCAGCCACTTTGTGGCCCGATACGATATCACTAATCAGGTACGGCGCTGCCCGACCCTGCGCTGAAAACGGGACGACATAGAAATCGTTCCTGGTCAGGCGGCTGGCCACGCACATCGTGCCCAGGACGTTGGCCACACCGGCCAAGAGAGCTCAAGTGCGCAATGTATTGCTTCTCTCAGCAAGCAGTTGTGGCGAATATCGACATGTGTGCGATGTCGCCACGTGCGACGATACAGGAACTAAAGAATACACGCTGAACAGACTCACGAAGCCCACCTGAAAAACCTTCATAAGAAGCTCTCAGACAGACGGTCCGTTCAGAACCTGCACAGGAAAAACGCGGCTATGAGCGCATCAGGTCTGTTGCAATTCGCACCATGCAAACCCACGCTGGACTGCCTGTCTCTACGAGCAGCTCCATCGGCCTACAGACAGCAAGCTCACAACTCAGACTGCGCGGAAGCTGTTGCTTCCGTATTGCGACCCGCGCCATTTGGGTCACTGGACGGCCTCACCCGCACAAGAGACACGGCGCAAAGTCCAACACATACAAGCAGCTCTGCTGCCCTTTTTGGCCTTCATCTGTTCCCACGGCCTGAAGCGGCTGTCCGTCTACTCGTACGCCGACGAGCGCAGCGCCATTCGACGAGATTATGAGGCCTTACCACCGGCTGCTACAAGGGCATACTCGACGCCTCATCTCGACCCTTCGTGGGGCCACCGCCCCAGCAGAAGAACACGCGCTCGCGGCCTGTCCGGCCCCTGCTGCCGCGACGGTGCTTCGACAAACTCACTACACAACCAAATTTCTGGCCGACCACCCCGCGATGTGCTGGCGCTGTCTGTGCGCGCGGGCCGAAAATCTTCCGGCAGACTCAACGCAACACGAAATGCATCGACTGCCGCACGGATGACGGCGTGAGGGAAAGCAATGCTGGCGCAACCCGAAGATTTGGCAGAAGCAGCAGGACACGAGATTCCCGGCTGGCCACTAACAGAAATACAAGTTACGAACATTGTCGTGTCACCAATCCACTAAAACCGACAGGACTTTGAGGACGCGGTCAGAGGGTAATGCGCAAGGGCACTACACGGAGGCAGTCGCAACACTGGCCCATGTCTGCAGCGCGTTGGCCTCCCCGTCAAAGACCAGCAGACTTTGAGAGAGCTGCTTGGCAAGCGAGACTCGACCGCATTCCCTCAACACAAGACTGCTGCTGCAAAGCCGAAGACGGGCCCCGCGGTCCCGAGAAGCAACGGCGGACGCATGTCCGTTGGCAAACATATTGCACGGGCAGATGAGCACGACACGACGGGCAGCAGCGGCCGCGACGGCTTCGCCGCCCTTCCAGCACAGTTCGACCAACCCCTAACCGGTGCATGCTCACGACGCCTTCACCGTCAAAACAGCAATCGCTACGCGGCGACGCCATCGCCCAAATGCGCCAAACCCTTGGACCGCCTGCTGCGCCTGTTTGCGCGGCATACCTATTTTTCCTCTCCGGACACTAACATCACGCTTGCGTGAAGAAATGCTGTGGGTGGATTCGGTCTTTTTGATAGATACCTTTATGACCTTATTAATGCAATAAGTACATGTTGTTTTTGCCTCTTGCCATTCTGCTGCCATGTCCATCTTGGGTCGCTCCTCCCTGTGGTTCTGTGCCTCCCCACTTTACGCGTCCGCGAAGGGCTAGCTGGGCGATCTGGTTCCCTTCCTCCAGACAACGGGCACTTTAACGACCCTCACCAACGAGTTTCTCAATATTCCACCTTTCAACACGGATCCTCTCCCCTCCCCCCACCATCGTTTCTTTTTACAACTCCCAATGATCCAACCAGTCTACCACCGTTGGAACCTTTCATTCAGAGATTTCACCACAGCACAGCTACACCAGATCGACCCAGAAGGCCCCCCGTGCAAGGCATGACACCAACACGCCGCCGCCAGAGCCACTTTGCGCGGCCCCTCGACGAGCAGTGCCGGCGATTCCCGACTCTATTAGCCGGCTATCCGGCTCTGGAAGAAGGGATGGACAAGATTCGCCAGCAGACCTGCCCAGTGCAGCGTGACAGCTCAACTGCTCGGCGTCGTCGCTCTTTCCCCTCTCCCACGAAGCCCAGCGCAGAGGCAATCATTGCGCAGGCACAGGAGACCGGCAGGTGCACGCGAGGGCAAGCCATGGGAGCTGGACCCCAGCCGTTTCTCGTTGACGGGAAACGCGGACCACTGGCAAAGATCCAGAGCAAGGCTTTGCGGATGGTCATTCTTGACGAAGCTCCATTGCTGCACTTCTTACGGCGCGACGATCCTTGCTAAGCCCGACAACGATGGTTGCTCTACGGGCGGGGCATATGTCGAGCCGTACCAACTGAGTGAGTGGCCTGAACTTTTTTTTTCTCCTCTTTCTTTTTTTCTTTGTTTCTTATCATCGTTTATTCCTGCTTCCTTTGTAGAGTAATTATGACGCCGGCCATGTACAGTGCATCGGAAATTTCCAAGAGTTGGCCAATTGGCATCATCCTGCCCTCGCTAGCTACGCAAGCGGCGCATGTCAATTGCAACATCTGTAGGAGAGGAAAAGGCGAACCTTTCGCTACCCAGCTCGGAGCAACTTCCGCCAGCCCCCAACAAAGGAACAGTCTCAGCTACATGGCCCTGGTACAAAGAGACGCAGCGCGAAGTCACGCCCAAATCACGTCGGTCTTCTGCTAGGCGTGCTCACGCTACCACTTGGCACATTGGCAGGGTTCCATTATGGAGGACTCCGCCGTGCCCGCCCACTGGTCAGGCGTGCCTTGCTATCGGCCATTCTTCGTAGTGGCTGTCAGAGGTTCACGCAACAGGGCGCCGGTTCTACAGTCCAAAGCGTGCCGCAGCCAAGGGCTGCCGTTTGTGCAAGCCGAAGCCGATCGCTGCGGCCGACTTGGATTGCAGCATGGAAGTCGGGTCGAAGCAAGAATGCAGAATGCCGCGGCACCGGAGATGGAGATGGAGATGGAGATGGAGATGGAGATGGAGATGGAGAAGCGACGCAAACCACCGCATTGGCATTGACCCAGCCGTCATTTACACCCTCGACTTCCCCAACGGTACGACGAGTTCGAACTGCCAGCAACAAGCTTCATACCAAGAAGGATAAAGAACCTGTACAATGCCGTGTGCAACGTTACGAGAGAGAACATGCCAGTCCTTTCTCTGTACCGTCGTCGATGCCGAGTATGGCAATCCTGTGAGGAGCGAGCTACCAGTTCCCTATCGTAGCGCGAAGGCTGAACGACTACGACAAGAGAAGTGGGTAATGTTTCCCGAAAATACCGGGTTCGTCTTTCGTGACGGCAAAAATGCTGGCATCTACTTGACCATTGTGATCTGGCGGACGGCTTTTCCATTGGATCTCTTGTCGATTCTCGATTGTGCCAGTTAGTGCCGGTCTATTTCCCTTTGAACCCCGACACAAACTCAGGAAGGTCCCTCTGGAATGTTGTTGAGCAAAGACATCCCTTTCGTGACAAACAAGGCGTGCGGGCATGCGTCGGCTGTTCATAGGAAATGGCTTGCGGTTAGTCTCAAGTCTTCCTATTGCAAACCCTCTCGTCGAAAAAAAAAAAAATCCTTCAGAGGCCTTTCTAACTTGTTGACTTCCCTAGGGATTGTTATCGTCCCACGGTCCACTCTGCACCATTTTTTATGCTGTGCGTATTCACGACAAACGGATACAGTGTCTGATGATGCAAAGTACGACTTGAACCTACAAACTGTGTGACCAACTACGCGAGAAAGTGCATCGACCCGAACACGCGAACAAGACAAAGGCCAATCTTCACCTTCTTTCGTGATCTGCGAGTATGCTTGAGACTTGAAGATTCATATCTACAAGAGGGCTGCTGAGGATAGCGACAACGACGTCGTTGACTTTGTTGTGCCACGATGCAGCGGGATACAATCACAGACCTCCTCTTCGCACTGGTGCGGATGCGCGACTGGGTGTTTTTTCGACAGGGTCATTGCCAGGTGCCGAAGGTGACTTTGATTGCTGTCCGCCCTGTTCACCTTTGTCGAAGAAGAGGTCAACCGGGAGAAGAAGACCCCCTGGTCCTTATTTCCGCCGCAAAGAGAGTCGCTCGTCGTGCGTTGCTCTACACCTGGACGGTCCCGGAGGCAAACGGCAAATGGACGGGTGATAACTACCGTCCTGGACTTGTGCCCCCCGAGAAAGATCTTTGACCAGAACTTCCACAAGATGAACAACCGGACAAGGTCGACTGGACATGGGGCGACACGAGACATTTGAATTGTCTCCTCAAAAACTCGAGCGTGTATGCGACTAACGCTTGTCGGGCCCAAGGGGACAGGGCCAAGGTCTTTTCACATGGGGCCTCATCCGTACTACGGTATGGCTATTGTTCAAACAAGGTACGTGTCACATCTTGTTTTCAGTTTTGTTTTCAGCTTCTTTCTTAATTTCTTTCTTATTTGTTTTCTGTGACCGCCCACCGCAACAAAGGCGATCGTCATATTAATGCCCTCTCCCAAAAAGACTTCCTAAGATTTTCAAGACAATGACCACATCACACCTCGTTTGTCTTTATGTTCCTCAGGACTGAGATCGCTGAACGAGCTGGCTTTTCCTCTCCACAGCGCAGGCTCGTCCTTGGTCTGGACACGTTGAAGCCTCTTGCCAGAGCTGCATTGCGGACATGCAAGTTTCCAGTTTTCAAGAGCACGGAAGACTGTGCTGAGGCGACTGGAAAATCCCGATGAGATGGAGGACACGCCCGGACTGGAGGGCGGTGGATCGCAATGTAGCAGACGTGCTGTGGACAGCGAGGTTTTGGTTTCGTCTTTCTGCTACCAGCTTTTGGAACTCGGGGAAGAGCACATTCCGCAATGGGCACACTGGCCCGGGAAATGCTGCTCAAGCTGGCCGAAGGAGTATCTGCCCTCCATGCCGCTGCTCTAGCCAGGAAGCAAAAGGCAAGTTTTTTTGGAGGGCTTGAAGGATCTTGGCTGCCTCTCCTAGGGGCGCTAGCCGACTGTCCCTACCTCGTGGACGACTACGACTTCGGGTCGCCTGGTGGCAGCAAAACAGGACGCACGCCCTTCCAAAGCCTGACTGTTGCTGTGCTCGACGCATATCTCGATTCTCGAACTCGGTGTCATACCCCGTTCCAAAGAGATCCTTCGCTGTACCGCCCGCCCAATTTGCCAGGTGTACCTTGCCCGGCGCCATGGGACCTGAAATTGCCGCTTGTGCCACCATTCAACAAGTTCTTGCAGAGCACCGAGCAGGCGTCCCTCCGCACCACAATCCCACGCGAGATGCCGCCTGCACCTAGAGAAGCAGGTCGCCAAGTTTGGTGCAGACGTCAGTGTGGAGGTGCTCGACGAAGCAGCAAAGAAGTACAGCAGCGACAACATTGTCGTGACCAAGACGTGGAAGAAGCACACAGACCGGTGCAAGGCATGGAAGGACCGCCGGGCGACGTATCGACCGTGCTGCTGCAAGAGACATTTTCCCCCGACGACCTCCGATACTTGCTGACGAGGCTGACTACGAGAGAATACGCGCATGAAAGACCTCAAGCCGCCCAAAACAGTGCGGCCCCTCTCGACCTCCGGGTGAACTCGATCTACGCCAGCAGGAAGACTTTGGCAGAAGGATGGCTGCAAGAGCCGCAAAGTTACGTCTCGAGAACAAGGAACGTCGACAATGGTGTCTGGGGCGTCGACCTGAGAAAGTGCAGGGAGGAAAGATGGTGTGCCGGTTCCCATCGAGTGATGGAAGATGTCTTTTCGTGTAGTGCAGGGACTTAGCCGTTTAACTTTTTAACGGTGTATTATTGCTGTGCTGCTCTACTGTTGTATTTGTGGTGTTTGATATGTTTCTCTAGTGTCTTTTTCTGACATGATTTCCTGTTCTTTAAATGTTTTTCTTCTTTCTTCTTTTTTTTCTGCTTTCTGCTTTCTGCTTTGGCCTTGCGGCAGTGTCTGCACTGATTGTCCAGAGTAAGCAGGTAATAGTACTGCCACGCTTATAGAATAAAAATTTGACCGGACTTTTCGTCTCCAACCCCTGATCTTGCTCCGTGGATCCGATTTCTTATGCACACAGTCTTGATGCTGGACGGCTGCCCTCCTCGTGTAATGCTCCATAATTGGGTTAGTCGGACTTGAATATGATCGCCACTCGTGTTATGACCCAAATCGGGGCTAAGCATGGATTTTATGGTGTAGGTGGGAAAAGAGCAGAGGAGCATCTTTGGGCGGCGCTGAACATAAAAGCAGGCATTTTCCGCCAAAACCAGTGACCAAGGTCTCATTGGCATTGTTTCTATTCTTTATGTTCCTTCAAGACAAGAAACGCCCCATCATGTCCCTCGACGACAAGCACCAGCAGAGACCAGAAGAAATGCGAGATCACCACAGATGCTCGCTCGCCAGCGACGGCATAGACAGCGTCGACGGCAGCAATGCGCCTCCCAGGAAGACGAGCAGGCACTCGACGGCGTTGTCGGCCAGCTACCGCCGGTACCTCGTGCCGCCGCCGCCGCCGCCACGCTCTTTGGGTTCTTCCTCCTCCGCCACCCTCACCCACCCGGTCCTCCTCCCACAGGCCTTTCCGGCGCCCATCACTCAGCCCCCGGCGCCCTTTGTGCGTGCCTACCCGCCCATCTTCCGCACACCCTCCATCGACATTCCCTGTGACTTGTTCCTCGCCATCCTCGACGCCCTCCACCTCTGCCGTGCCCCGCCGCTGCCCCTGCAGGCCTCTCGCACTGGCCAGCCGGCTCGCCGGGTTCGTGCCCAGTCACATTGCCCAGGGCGCTCTCGGCCGGCGTGGGGCTGGCCGTCGGCGTGGGCACGGCGGCCGTCCGCATCACGCGCCCAAAACCGGTTTCTCGCGTGCGTCAACCAGGACGTGTTTACACCGCGCCGGGCTGGTCATGGAGGTGGTCAAGGACGAAGAGGTGCTGGCCCGGGCGGGTAATCCATCCTGGCACCGCTTCCGCTTCTGGATTGTGGAGCAGACGACAGAGTCGGCAAGAGTCGTCAGAGTCAGCACTGACGGTGCGGGCGCGGCAAGCACATGAGCCGCGCCACGCAGACGCGCCTGGCCCACGCTAGGGCGCCCTTCGTACAGCCGCACCGCTCTCGCTCAATGTCCCGCCGCCTGCGCTGCCCACGGCACAATGGACCGCATTGCCGCCAAGGAGACGGCGCAGAGGCTCAAGAGCAAGGAGGAAATGCGCAGAAGCGGGAGCGTAAGATGCAGAAAGCTGCCGGCGTGGCTGTTAGCAGCAGTAGCGATATCGGCAGCAGTGACAGCAGTGACAGCGACAGTGAGGACGCGTACTACGCCGCCGAGGCAGCCATCAACACCGAGGCCGATGCCCAGCGACGCGCCGCCCGAGATTTCTGGCGACCACAGGCCGTGGCCAAAGACTGAAAAGGCACGGGCCAAGCAGCTCGAGGACCTACTCACGCGCCAACGCAAACACCAAAAGAGACGGGACAAGAAGCGCGACAAGCAGGCGCAGCGACAAGACAAGCATGTGCGCAAGCAAGAACAAAAGGTGCACAAGAGGAGAGCAAGTATGCCGGCAAGGACCAAAAGGACATGTCGAGACTTGCGTGGGTGGTTGTCCGCCGTATTTGAGGTGCCGTGAGTGGCCGTGGGGAGTGTGTGAGGAGTGCGTGGACTTGTTCTTTGTACATTAGTTCCTGCCGCTTCAAGTACCAATGGATGTGGTTGCCGCCGGTGCGCCCAGCTGCCAGTTCCGTGGCCTGCCAATTTCAAACGAGGACATGCTGCATGGCCGCATTCACCCATACGGCCTCGCTCGAGTCTGGTGGCAGGTTGCGCGCGGCCACGTGGAGCGGAAGATGAATAGAAAGGCGCGGGTGCTCGACGGGCCTGCCGGCAAACGAAGCCTTGGCGATACGGCAAATGTCGGCGGCGAGGGCGACGACGCGCGCGCTGGAAGACGCAGCAGGCTGCCCGCCTGTTTCCGGCGAGCGGGAATGCCCAGTGCGTCGCATACTGGCGCCAAACACAAAAGCACAGCACTGTGGAGAGCCAGCAGGGGCTCATCCTCATGGGAAGCGGTGTCTGTCTTCTGAAAAGGCTTTCGCCAGGCATGCAAGTCGGACAGAACCTGGCAGACGCGTGTCCGCAGGCCGAGGGCAGCCGCTGGCGAGGCCGAGGCATCTAGTGCTTGCCGCATCCGTTGCAACGTCGCGCAGCAGCCGGGCACTTTGGCAAACAAAGCCGTCAAGTCCTCGTCGTGTGCCACAAAGCGCGATGCAGGGGTCGTGGCGGTGGCGCTGGTGACCGTGTTGCAAGGGCTCTCCACTCGGGCTTGGTGAGGTAGCAGGGCCGACGGCGACCAAGGCGCTGATGATCTGGGACATGGTTGTCAGCAGCGGGGGAGAAATGAAAGAAGACAAGGCTTCCACTCAAATGTACGCACAATGGCAAACCGGCAGTGCCGGAACAGCTCGAGGGCAAAGCCGCTGCGTGGTCTCGAGGGACCGCGTGTTTCAATCTAAAAAAAAAAAGAAGAAGAAAAAAAAGAAACGGTCATTAGCACCAGCCCAACCAGATCGCACGCAACCGTCTTTCTTGGAGTACATACAAGATGGGAGATGCCCTCGTAGTGGTTCAGCCATCCCGTCATGTTGCTGAGGGCCACGTTCTCGTACAGCCCCAGACACAGCACGCTGACCAACGTCTCCTCCGTCTCGAGGACTGCCGCAGGACTGGCCAGTGCCGTCCGCAGCTGCTGCAGCGCCCGCACGTATGCGCGCACGCCCGTGTCAAAGATGCGTGTGTCTCGATGCACCTTGCCAAAGTAGACGGCGGCCAGCGCGTGGATGGCGTCCTTGTGGATGGGCTGGGGGGTGCGCACAATGTTGCCCTCGATGCAGGCGACTCGTAGCTGACCATGGCCGAGAGGATGTCGGGCGCGGCCGGGCCGCTCACGCCAGGGAGGAGCCGACTAACGAGGTGCGTGTGGACCACAAAGTCGTCATCTGGCTGCAAGGTGGGCGGAATGCGAGCCGGGGCTGTCGGGGCTGTCAGAGCTGTCGGGCTGTTGGGGCTGTGGCCAGCTGCCTGTTCTCCCGCTCCTCCCGCGCGGGCGGCGGCGTGCGCACACGGAACCGTGCCGTCTCGTCGACAAACTGGCCATGCTGCGTGTAGCCGCTGCACGGCAGGCCGGCCTTGTGGCACCGCTGGCAGTGCGGCTGTCGTTCGTCTGTCCGTGTCAACATGCTGGGGAGCTTCTCCGATTCGGTTGTCCTCTGCTCCACGTCACTCACCACACTTGACGCGCCGGAGACGACAGGTGCGGCATCCCCGGCTGCGGCCGCCGCGGTTCACCATGGTGGCTGGTGGTCATTGAAGGCCGCTGGTTTGTGTGGCGTGAATACAGAGCACAGAGTAAGACGAATGGAAGAGGGGAGGCAAGGTTGATGATCCAAGGCGGTCAAGGTGGCAGAATACTGGCTTACAAAAGCACCCCACAGTCGACTTACACGAGAAAAGCGGGGCGGTTTACATCACGAACTTTATCTTTGCTTCATTCGTGTGAGCAGATGCATTTTAATGTCTGGCTAAAATACAACAAAAAGAGGAGAAACGAGAAAATTGGAGCGTTATACAAAGTTAGGCAGAGAGGTAACAATATCTCAGGCTCAAGATGCTCGCCGCCGCTGTCGCTAACGCGTTGCTCTCCTTCATCTTTCATCTGCGCAGGTTCAAGGTCATGGTGGTCTCCCCCCGCGCCAGAGAAGGCCTGCACATGTGCTGGGGTGTTATAAAGCGGTGCTTTAGCAGCTTGTACGCGCGGTATTTCAGAAAGTCGTCGTGTCTTCTGGCGCGAATCCTTTCGCTCATGCCCTCCGTCACATCCATGTCCTCCCCTCTGTCTCCTCCACCTCCTCCACCTCCTCTACGTCCTCCGTCTCCTCCGTCTCCTCCGTCTCAAACTGCCTCGTTTGTGTCAGTCTGTGCGGTAGCATCTGCAACGGGGCATCATGGCGGCATAGCGTTGGGTCGTCTGCCAGCATGCGCCACGAGGGAATCGACGCCGCGTCCATGGGCTTCCCGGGCGGCGTGCACAGATACACCATGCACAGACCCCGGCCCATGTCTTGCTCGGTGCCGTCGGACGCGTGGTGCGGCCCATAGCGGTAGAGCGGAGGCGAGGGAGGCGTCCACAAGGTCGAGGAGTCGTCTGCCCAAGCGTCCCCTTGCTGGTGCTGCCGCCGCCCTCCTCGTCCAGGCTCCAGGCAGCCCCGCCAGTAGATGCCAAACTCGCACCAGGGGAACATTGGCAGGCCCAGGTCCTGCAGCTTGCACGCCACCCGCCGCAGGAGGGGCAGCAGGCGGTCGTACGCGTCCAGCAGCGGCGGCAGGGGCACGCCGGCTGGTCCATGGGCGCGGCCTCGTTCTCCAGCAGCACCAGGATGCGGGCCAGCGCGTAGGTCTGCAGCAAGCGCACATAGCTGCCGCGGAGACAGTAGACGGCGTCGGCGGCCGGGTCCTAGCTGCAGCGGCGCAGGTCGTCGCCGAGGCGGCGGTGTAGATTAGCAACCGTGTCGGCGTCCTCGGCCAGGCTCTGGATGGCGCCGTCAAAGGCGACGTGGTAGCCGTAGCGGTCGTCGGCCGGGTCCTGGTTCTCGGCATTGTATTCAAAGGCCGTGAACTTGTGCAGGTTGTCTGGGTCCGCTAGGAAGAGCACAAACAGGTTGTGGGCCTCGTGGTCGGGCATGGCCGGGTGCATGTCGCTGCAGCTGCCCCTGGTGACGGCATACGCGGCGACGGCGGCGGCCACGTCATCAATGAGCTCGTCGACGAGGTCCGAGGCGTCGTAAAACGACAGGGAAGTCAAGCCATCGTCGACGTCGAAGGCAAGCAGGTGCCTTTCGAATTTTTTCGGCCGGCATCTCGCGATATCCAGGAGCGATGTAATGTGGTTTTCAGAGGTTGGAAAAAGAAATGAAAATTCTTTTTAAGAAATGAAGAACACAAGGAAGGAAATAAATGATGAGAAAATGGGGAATGAGGGAAACTTTCCGTACGGTGCTTCATGATATAGATGCACACATAAAGTTCGTTGAAAAGGCACCGCTCTGGTGACGCTCCATTGCCGCGTGTTGGAACTCTACCTGGCCAACAGAGTTCAGAGCACAGCTTCATGATGCTCTCAGATGGCAACTGCCAGCAGGGCGTTGTAGTAGCTCCACAAGACGATGAGAGAGCAACGCCACAAGACGATGAGCGAGCAACAAGCTCACGGCGTTGCCACACGGGAATGACTACGAACGACAAGTATGAAGATGAATCATTCGTGGCTGGCAAGATCTATTTACTATTTTCTCGCCTCCCACCGCTACTTCCACCCCAGCGTCTCCGCCTCGGCCGACAGCAGCCACGCGTCTTCGGTGCCCGCCCACTCGTCGACGGCCCGCAGCGTCTCCTCAATCTGCTCGGGCGTTGATGCCCGCATTGATCCAGTTCTGGTGGAACGAGTTGCCCGGCTCGAGCTGGCCCTTGGCCCGCCAGGCCAGGCGCGCACGCTGCTCCGGCCCGGCAAAGACCCGTGCGCCGGCGGCCTACAACTACCTTGCCGCGCGTCCGCGTCAAAGCCCGCCCGCCGGAACAGCGCGGGCGTGACGGCGCCCGAGTTGTCGCTGCCGGGGGCGCATTCTGCAGGAGGACGCGGCGCTGGTACGGCACCCACAGCCGGTCGAGGGCCAGGCCCCGCGGGTAAAAGTGCTGGTCGCAGCCATCCCGCGAGCCCAGGACGCCGCCCGGCTTGAGCACGCGGCGCATTTCCACCAGGGCCTGGACGGGCAGGTCGGGCGGCGGCAGTGGCCCAGGACCTGCGAGCAGTAGACCACGTCAAAGGTGTGGTCGGGGAAGGGCAAGCCCTTGAGCACGTCGCCCTGGAGGAACGAGACGGTGCCGTCGCCGGGCCTGCCCACAGGAGGAGTCCTGCTTTCGTCGTCGTCGTCAGACGGCGGATGGAGAGGATGTTGTTGTCGGCAGCCACCTGGCGGGCCGTGGCCAGGACATCGCCGACAGGTCCACGCCGACGACGGCACCCTCGGCGCATACTTGAGGAAGCCCGTCGTGATGGTGCCCGGTCCGCAGCCGACATCGAGAATGTAGTCGGTGGGCTTGATGTAGGGACGAGGAAGCCGGCATCGGCATCGGCGCGGCGGCGCAGGTGCGTGGAAAGAGTGTGCTCCGAGTAGCCGTGCGTGTACTTGAAGTCGGACATGCTGGCGGTGTGTAATGAGAGATGGGAATGAGGGAGGGATGAGGGATGATAGGATCGTGAGATGTTTTGAGTGCCTTTAAAAGTCCTGTTTAGATGACTGTAGTTCTGTCGGACGATGCCTTCAACCTCAGTCCACGAGGCAGACACAAAGTATTTATGCTTTTCAAGGGCTGTATCTCTTTACTGGCGTCAATCTCTCAACATTCACACTGCTTTCATCTTGAATCAATGGCTGCTTTGACACGACAAATCGGTAGCTCGGATTGTGCCATTCTGCGGCTGAAAGCATAGCTTCAAGGGCCCTACAGCTAGCTACGCTTCAGTAACGCCTACGCCACCGGAGTTTACAGTCTGAATTCCCGTAACGGGCTGTTCCCGTGCTAGGACTTGGCAGGCCGTGTCTTAGGACTTTGCCCGTGAACAAGAACGTAGGACTCGCCGGACTGCCAGAATACGCGACGTGCAGATTTCAATGACGCGTCAAGCTTTTGGCTTGTTATCGGTAAAGCTTGTTTGGGAGGATGGAGTGGATGTATCTCACCATCATCTATTTTTGTCATTGACCGGTATCTAGGACGTTTCTTTTATATCACAAACAATAACATACGCAACTATGTAACTAAAATAAAATGAAAAAGAAATGAACAAGAGAAATCACAAATATTCCCATAAGACACAGCTAATACACCACACCTCTAGGACTCTGCTCTCTCTCACTCTCTCCCCCCTCTCTCCCCTTCTCCTCACACCTGGCTCGCTAGCACGTCCTCGAACCAGTCGTACACCAGCCCGTTGACATACGCCATGGCACCCACATGGCAGTGGTTCTGCGCAGCGTCGGCTTCGGTGAGGTAGTGGTACGATGCCAGCCCGGCTGGCAGCGCATCGCGCACCTGCTCCGGCTGGTCGGGGAAGAAGATGTCGCCCGACGGCGCACCAATCCACACGGGGCACTGCACCTGCTGGGCTATGCCGTCCAGCGTCATGGGCTCGGCCTTGCGCAGGAACTCGCTGACCGTCGACACGGCGAAGCTCCAGACGCCCTGCTGCAGGCTCCAGAGGGTCTCGGTAGGCGCCAGGCCCGAATCCAGGTACGCGTCGACCTCGGCGTCGAAGGCAGAAAAGTTGCCCGCGTCGTAGAGGGACTGCACGGCCGGTGTCAGCGCGTTTGTAGTAGGGCGCAAAGACGCTGTACAGCCCGTCGACGGCCCAGACGGCGGCCAGGCGGTGCTCGAACGCGGCAGCACGCACGGCCAGCCAGCCGCCCATGGAGTAGCCAAAGAGGCCGAGCTTGGCCGCGTCGACCTCGGGCAGGGTCTCGAGGTAGTCGACGACGGGCGTGACCACCGTCTCCCAGGCCGTGATGAAGCCCAGGCCCTGCTCGCGGCGGACCGTCGGCTGGCCCGGGCCCTCATAGGTAATGACGTTGTAGCCCCGGGCCAGCGCGTCAAAGCCGGTGGCATGCAGCATCTCTTCCTGTGCACCGTCGTAGCCGTTGCCCAGGATGACCGTCGGCCGCGGGTGCGTGGCATTGGCGCCGGCTGCCCGGTAGTAGATGCACGGGATCTCAAACGTGCCGTCGGCCGACGGGAGCGTGACGCGTTCGCCCCGGTTGGGCTGCAGCAGGGCAATGGCACCGTTAAAGGCGTCTGTCTGGTTGGCCAGAGGGTCACGAGCGCGGGTCGGACGCGTTGCCGTGGAGGTAAAAGTCGGCGGACCGGAAATACGTTGAGGCACGGAACAGGGCTTCGCGCGCCGTCACGGGGCCCTGCGTCTTGTTGATGGCCAGCGCCTCCGCGTAGACGTGGTTGGCGAGCGCGGAAAAGGCGCCCGAGAAGCTCTCGAGGTCGCCGGCCACGATGCCGCCCGCAGCCTGGAGGACCTCGCCCGTGTCGGCACCATACGAACGCGAGAGGCTGACGGTGCGGAGGAGCTCGCACGAGAAGGAGTCGTCGCTGCTGAGAGGGAGCATGGACGTGGCATTGGCGGTGGAGGAGGCGTTGCTGGCCCTGGCTCCGGGGAGGGCAGCTGCCGAAGCAGAGGCCGCGAGGAGGGCCACCGCCACAAGTGAACGAAGCATGCTGGGCGCCATGTTGAAATGGAAAAGTTCGGGTTGTCGAGTTGTCGAGATGAAAGAGAAAAGAAAGTTAAAATCGACTGGGATGAGATTGAGTTGATGATGAGATGGAAAGGCCAGGAGAAGAAGAGGCATGAAGCACATATTTATATCCATCTCATTTCCTGTCTTTATTTTCTCAGAGGACTTTCTTTGAGCCCTTTCTCTCGATGACTTTATGCCGTTCACCTTGTCTTCGCATATTCTGACCGAAAGAGGAAGTCTGCGAGAAAGAAGATCATCTCGACCTCGTTCTCGTTCCTGTCGGTGAGACCGGAATGTCGTTCTCTCTCTATTTATTGACTGACTCGTATTTTCAGAGCGCAAGCACGGCCCATGCCCACATTAAAGCTTGAACTACAAAATAAGCTTCTTTTCTTGTTTCTTGTCTCTCGACGCCACCGGCAGTGACTCTTCATCACCTCCTGTCATCAGCCCTCCGCCCTCCGCCCTCCGCCTGGCCCACGGGTTTTTGTCATGGTCCGAGTGTCTTCCTATTCGGGAAGTCCGGGAGAAAAAGAAGACACCGGACGACTCTTTTGAAAGGGCATTCAAAAACAGGCAGGCGATCTCCATGTCGTTGCGGTCTCCACGGCTGTGTGTTGACGAACGTGTAAGACGCTAATTCTCCGTATTACAGCATTACAGCGCACTAACACGCACTGCCGGTAAGAAAACAGGGACCGTTCGGGAGAAGCCCACATGCACCAGAAGTGGCCCGAGCGTCTTCCTAAGCAGGCAGTGAGCTGCAAGAACACAGAAGACGAACGAGGAAGCTGCGCCAGACTGCACCTGCCGCAACAATGTATGCCCCATACGGAGCTCAAACCGTCCCCTTTGTCACCTCTCATACTTTTACCCATCCCCTCGACATTCCACAACAGAAGACGAATGCGAGAATGGGCTATTTCGCTCTGGTCCAAACACTGACGACCCGGCGCCGACCTCCCTGAACATGGCGAGCGCGGTGGGGCCGCCGCAGCAGGCATGCCGCAACTGCACCGCTGGGAGGATCAAAGTAGGCCATCTCTATCATTCGATCACACTGTCTGCCTTGCTGCGTCATTGACTGCCAACAGCATCTCTGACTTCATTAGTGCGATCTCGTCAAGCCGCAATGCACGCCGTGCCAGCAGGCCGGCCGCCTCTGCACTGGTGCCGGCCGTGCGTTCGTCTTCGCGCCCGCCAGCACGCCGGCCTCTGCCTCCCGACGGCATGCCTCTGCCCATGCCACATCAACGCCCGTTACCCAGTCGTGGGCAGCCGCATCTCTCTCGAGGACAGCCGAACAGGACCGCCATGTTGGCTTTTTTTGGAACGTCTACCTGCCCAATGGCGAGCCGTTTCCCGACGAAGCCGGCCACTACACGACCTGCGGGTGGACGCGTGTTGCCCGAGACATCTGCAGCAGGAGAGATGGCAGCAGCAGTAGCGACGTCAATGAAAATGACAGTGCATCTGCTGTTGTCCGCCTCGCCATCGTGGCCAACAGTCTCTGCATGTTCGGCAGCCAGCACCGCGAGGCGCGCATGACCAAGGACGGCCAGCAGGCGTACGGCGAGGCGCTCCTCAAGATGCGGTCGACGCTCCAGCGGCACCAGTCGAAAGCCACGCAAAGCATGGACGACAAGCTGGCGCTCGTTATTGCCTCACGGCTGCTGACCGTGTTTACGATGCTTTTCGGCGGTAGTGAGCCGTCGACGACATCGGACCAGACGACCGCCACAGCAGCCACAGCACAGGGCCAGGCCTGGGTGGGCTTGAACGCAGGCGAGATGGCCCTCGTCCTGTCCAGCCGGCCGTCCGCCTACCGCGCCGGCGATGCTCACCAGGTGTTTGCCGACACGCGCCTCAACTTGTATCTGCCCGCCCTGATTGCCAAGTCGCAGACGCCGCTCGCAGCGCCAGCGTGGATGTCCGAGCCGTGGTCGGTGGTGCCGAAAACGCCACTGGACCGCCTGGTGGACCTCCTTGCACAGATCCCCGCCCTCGCACGAGACTTGACGGCAGTCAATGCCGCGTGTCTCTGTGTCGCCGACAGGGGCACAGCCGACGCCAGACGAAGAGCGCTGCGGCCGCAATGCGCGTCGTTTGTCGCCGGCATGCAGAGCTGGTTCGACGACGTGGTCCCCGGCCTGGGTGTGGACGAGCTGCTGGTCCATCGCACCGGCAAAAGCAAAACGGAGAGAACCGGGACAGCGGCCGCGATGGACTTGGCCAAGGCACACACTCTGGTGCTCTTTTGGGCCATCTGTTTAATGTTCCGCGGTGGTCTGCTGCAGGTGCTGACCGAGCCAGGGGACATTCCACCCGCGTTTGTCAACGTGCGCGCCGTCCGCTACAATATGCTCAGGGTCTTGGCCAACAAGTTCTTCTTGCCCTTGTCATCCTCGTCAAAACGCCAGGCTGCTGGTACAGCATCAACATTGCCTGTTCCCACTGCGGACCGTTCTTGGGACCATTGGCAATGAGGAGGAGGAGAGGAAAAGGAGGACGGCGACGGTTTCCCGCTCTCGCCCGCCGAGAGAGAGCTGATGGCATCCATTGCCAACGAGTGCAAAGCGCGTGGCGTCGCCAGCTTTCTCGACAGCATGGGGCGCTATGTGTCCGAGGCAGGCGCAAAGGGTTGATGGAAAGCAAGGCAGGCACAGTGCGCTGCAAAAGCACAACAGGCTTTGGCGGTTGGCGGAGTGAAGCATTGCCCTCTTCATGTCGCCTGCTTTTGCTTCAAATCAACATCCCTCAATCATTCTGCTTCCTACCACTAGTAACCTCGCAACCTCTCGGCCTCTCAGCCTCTCAGCCTCTCAACTCACCAATCTCCAGACCAACGACTCCATACGACCAGCCTCCACCCATCATCAACGGCAGTTCGTCGCACTTGACGCGCCCCCAAAAAAGAAACACACCCTTCTTCTCTTACCACGGCCCCCTCCACAACAATGAGAGACACCTTGCATATATTTCTCGAGACTTTGGCTATGTTTCGACACGTCCTGCGATTCTGGAACATGTTCTGGAGCCATCCCGACACCATTGCCTTTATTTCCGGCTGCGTTGTGTTTTACATTGCCTTGATTGTTGTCGTGGGTATCGTCGACTCCATTGACAACATCCCTCAACGGCAACGGCGGCAAAACCAAAACGACGAATGCGAGGCTCGTCTGCAGCGCCTGGAAGATAAACAGAGACGATCCCGGAAGAGACTGGACAGGCTGGAGAGGGGCAGTTTGGGATGCTGCACTTGCACAGAATGATGACAGGACAAAGTGTATAGAGTTTGAATCACTTCACATCCCATCTACGTCTTTTACGTTTACGCCTACGTATCATTTACGGCACCACCCTTTGCCACATTTACTTCACCCTGACTTTACCAGACTTCGCCTGACTTCACGTTGACATCTCCCCCACCCCCCAAAAATGGACGAGCAAATCATCCAGGTGCTGTTTGACACAGTTGCCCCAGGCCTTGTCCGCGAGCTGCTCCTCCTCCCCGGCATCCGCATCTGGCTGCACATCACGGCCTTTCTTGTCGTCGTATCGCCCACGGCGCGGACGGTGCTCGGTCTGCTCTTTGTCGTTCTCGCGCCCGTTGCGGCCTACGTGCACTGGTCCATACGAAAGGTGACCGAACGGCTGCAGCAGCGAGAAGAGCTGCAGCGGCAGCGCCAGGAAGAGCAGGCCCGCAAGGTAGCAAGACAGTAGGCCATCCTCCAGGACTACGCTGGGCAGCGGGCTCTGGCAAAGGAGCTGCAAAAGCACGACGAGGAGTTGTTGGAACGGCTGCGAGAGATGCAGCAAGCAGAGATGCAGATCCTGGAACAGCGGCGCCGCGACGAGGAGACGTGGGTTGAGGAGCTCTTTAGTGAACAACGACGACGACGACGACGACAGCAACAACAACAGCACGGACCGACTGTGACGACGTCGTTTTCGACAACCTCGTCGCGTCAAGAGGGCGGCACGCTGCTGGTGGAGAGCACGCGAGTCTACCGCACTGTTGTCCGGCCTGTCGAGATGAGCGCAGACGACGAGCGTTGAAGATGTCTACAAAACGGCTCCGCCTGGCTAGTCCGAACTCGGCAACGGCTCAATACGACTGCAGCCTTTTGGCACCGCCGCCGATGGCGTGATTGACTAGCGACGCACACCATTAAACCCCCAGAATTCCTGCGCGTGCTGGGCCGCCCTTGGCCGTCCCTGAGCCGTCATTCAAGGGTCCTTATTTGACGGCTCGCCCGGTCGTCGGTCGTCGGCCGTCAACGCCTGCCATCACGCACTCCACCTCCACTTGTCATCCTGGCTTCACGATTTGCTCATTCGCTTGTTGCTCACGCGCCCGAGAATTGGGATGGCTGGGAAATAGACAAAGAGGGAAAAGATACATTTAATAAAAAGAAAATTAAATCAAAATTAAGACTAAAAATTAAAAAGAAAGAAGGAAAAGAAGAAAAGAAAAAGGCGGAGAGAAGGTGGAGAGCTGGTCTCGAGAATCGTCTGGCAGAATTTTCCCGTCGTCTTCGCGCAGCTCGCGTCTGCTCTTTTGTTCCTTTCGTCTTTCTGTGTATTTTGTCTTCCTGTGTCTTTTGTTTCTTGCCTTGTCTCTTGTCTCTTTCGTCTCATTCGTCTTTCGACCTCGTCCCCACGTTGACTCTCACCAATCGCCTTGCTCGTTGCTGCATCGTTGCACCTCATTCGATCTCGTCATCCGCTCCGACCAATCCCCTCGTCTCCTTTTACTCTTTTTCCTGCGTCTATTGCGGCTCGCGCCCTGTGTGTTTCTGATCCCCCCCTACCCTTTTTCTCACCTCCTCACTCCCCTTCTCCCTGTTCCCCAGATTTTCCCGTCCCTTGCTTCCGTTTATTGCGTCTTGCTTACTTTGTGGTGTTTCTTCTTTTCTTTTCTTTTTTCCCACGAAAACAGCCCACTGGCCTTCCATGCCCCTACACTACACCTTCACAATGTCGAAGATTTACGAAATCGACCCCGACGCAGACACGCTCGTCGTCGTCCGCCCGCTGGCCGACTCTTTTGCGCCCTGGCCCGCACACGACCACAACGGCGCCTCGCAGGCCTCGGCGGCGCCCGCGGTGCCCACGGCCGACGTGCGCATCAAGGTCTCGTCCAAGCACCTGAGCCTCGCGTCGCCGCGCTTCCGTGATATCTTGGCCCAGAAGGCCGCCGCGGCAGCAGCGGCAGCCTCATCGGCAGCTGCCTCCCCCGTCTCCTCTCCCGCCCGCAACGGCTACAAGACGCCCCCGGCCTCCCCCGGCAAGTCGTCCCTCAGCGGCAACAGCAACTCCCTCTGGCGCAAGGAGGCGGCGGCGCCGCCCTCGCCGCCGCTCAGCAACTCCGGCGGCAGCAGCTACAGCCAGACCGAGGAGGCCGACGGCCGCATCCACATTGTGCTCGAGGGCCTCGACGCCGACGCCGTCACCACCGTGCTCAACATTGTGCACGGCCGCGGCGGCAAGGACCGCGTGCCCAAGACAGTCAGCCTCGAGGCGCTGGCGCGCATCGCCGCGGTCGTGGACAAGTTCAAGCTGCATGACGCCGTGGAGATCTACGCAGACCGCTGGGTGGATGCCGTGGGCCATCCGTCCGCCGAGAAGAGCAGCCGCCGCGAGCTGACGCTGTGGATCTACGTTGCCTACGTCTTCCAGCGCGACACGCTCTTCCGCGAGGCCACCAAGCTGGCCGCCACGCAGCTGACGGGCCCCCTGCCGGCGCTGGCCAACCTGCCCCTGCGCGCCAAGATTGCGCACGACATTGACGCGCAGCGCCAGGAGGTGGTTGGCCAGGCGCTCGACGTGCTCGAGGGCGCTGTCGGCACGCTGGTTGCGAGCGGCAGCGAGGGCTCAGAGGCTCGGAGGAGGACGATGACGCGAACCCCGCAGACACGCTGCTGCTCGGTGCGCTGCTGCGCACGCTGCACCGGCACAAGGCCATCTGGCCGCGCCCGGCGGCGCCGTACGCGGGCGTCAGCATTGCCGCCATTGCCGGCGCGGTGCACGAGGTGCAGACGCAGACGTGGAAGACGGCGTATCGGCTGGGCGAGTCGACGCGCTTCAACAAGACCAACAACGCGCTCAAGCTGACGCCGCAGCTCGACAGCCTCAAGGCGAGCGTTGCCGGCCTGACGCTGAAAAGCGAGCTGGGCTACAACCTATATTAGCGGGCGAGACAGTGATGCGGACGAGGTGAGCGAGCCACAGCGAGCGACCGAAGGCTCTGAGCCCAGAACGGTGACGGACGGGGAGAGTGGTGACAACACTGGAGGAAACAACAAGGACGACGACGATGATGACGACGACAAAGCGACGGCTGAATCAGAGGCGGAAGCGACTCTCGCTGGTGACGGCGGCTTGGCTCCGCCCTTGTCGGCAGAGGCATCGTTTGATGCCGACAGGGCGGCAGACGCTGTGCCATTGCTGCCCGCGGTGGCCGTGGAAGGCGGAAAACGAGACACCGCGCCAGACTTGGTTGTGGAGGACGCTCTGCTGCTGACCAAACTCGACACCCCGCTGGACCGTCTTCTCGTCTCGCTGAGTCTTTGCGCCAGCCTGGCCGTCACGGACTGGGCGCCGCAGCTGGTACGGCCGAGCATGCGTATGCGGGGGTGGGCGGTGCTCCTATTGCTGGTTTGGATACCGGTTGTACATTAAAAAAGGGGGTTCTGTTGAAAATACCGTGTAAGAAAAAGCAAAGGCAGGGACACTCACTTTGGGGGATTTCATTTGTCAGTTGATGTTATTTGGCTTTTTTTCCTGTTTTTCTGTTCTTTTTTTTTTGAAAAAAAAGAGCTTGTTCTTTTCTTTCTTTTTTTTCGTCTTGTTTCTGTTTTTTTTTGATTTTCCATTTTCCTTTCCATTTTTTAATCTCCCATAGCATATATTTCAAAACCGAGCTTCACTGTTTTTTACACTCTCCTGGACCTCCTGCCCGCACTGGCTGATGCCTTCCTATTAAAGGCCATGTATTGCTGCGTGCGGCTCAAAACAAGCTTCTCACTTCTTCTCATCCGTCCAGACATCCGGCCGCTGTAGAAAAGACGATTGATTTGTCAACGTGCAGTTTCCCTGTTCAACAGTCCCATGGGTTGAACAAGAGACATGACAGACAGCCGTCCCTTGAACACAAGCTCGGCTCGGCAGCGGGGTCGCTTCTTCTTATCAAGCATTTGCATGGCCGATTGTCTGCTCGGCTGCAAAGCACGGCAGCTGTCTGTTTCTTTATCTCCGCGCGCACCAAGAGCCTCTAAAACAGTCTTGCTGTGTTCCTCCACCAAGAGTAGGAACCTGACACCCGTCGTCCCCGGCGGGAGGAGTTCTCCGTCGGATAACCCGCGAGCGATCAGAGAAGCATGAGAGAAGAGAAAAGAAGAGAAGAAAGAAAGAGAAAACAGAAAGAGAAAGGGGACAAAGACAGACAGAGGCAGGACAAACGGTAAAAGGGAATACGAGAGAGAAGGCATGAAAACGAAGAAAAAAAAGAAAACAAGCAACTCAACATCAACACCAACACATGACGAATAATCATATACAATGAATTGGAATCCCATCTCGGCTGTTGCGTTCTCCGAGCTGTATTAATAATGCAGCTCGATGAGGGGAAGGTTGTTTCCGACAACATGGAGAAAACAAGAAGAGTCTCCCCGCCCATCTTCCCAAGCCTTGTCTTTCTGGCGACAAGCTGGCAAGTGGAGGAGCCTTTAAGGGCTGTCTATGTCTTCTGTCTGCTGTGATGTCTGCTCTGCCGTCTACTGTGCTGCTTATCAATCAGGAATCAGGATGCTGCATTTGGACGATTGGATGGGTGAGACAAGCGTCCACGGGAAGCCCGCAGGAAGAGCCCAGAACACGCAATCGATGGTGTAAGTGATACTTTGTAAAAATCGTTTTTAAAAGAGCAGCCAAAGGGAGCACAGAAAGGAGCGCGCCGGCCACGGTTCCGAGCCCCAACGAGGGGCATGGATGCCGTGCGATGGCGTCTTTTTGGTCGTTTTCACCCGCTCCACACTTTTCGAAAATCGGTGCTATGACGACCACACCATCGCGCAGAACACCAACAGAGCGGCGTCGCTCGTTCTGTAGCTCATTCTCGGTAGCTCGTTCTCTCTTAGTATCCCCTGTATATATATGCGGCCCCTTCCCGGGGCGTCTGGCCGTCGTCCTTGTAGCTTCCCCTCCTGACGTCAACTTTCTCTCTCCAAACTGAACATTGCCAACTTTCATCTTCACCCCCTCAGAACCACCACAACCACCACCATGGCTGACAAGATCGTCCTCTACACAAACCACCGCTGCCCCTGGGCCCACCGCGCTCACATTGCGCTGGCCGAGCTCGGCGTGCCCTTTGAGGAGGTCATTATCGACCTCGACCGCCCCCGCGACCCCGAGTACCTCCAGATCAACCCCGCGGCCTCGTCCCCTCCCTCCAGTTCAACGGCGAGATCATCACCGAGTCCGCCATTGTCGCCGGCTTCCTCGCCGACACCTACCCGGACAAGGCGCCCCTCGTGCCCGTCTCCTCGAGCAAGGGCGGCGCCCTGGCCCGCGCGCGCATTGCCTTTTTCGTCGACGCCTACTTTTCCAAGCTGCAGTCGCAGATCTTCAAGCTGGGCGCCGCCAAGACCGACGCCGAGGAGGCCGCCGTGGGCGAGGCCGTCGTGGCCGCCGCGCTCAAGGAGCTGGAGCCGCTGCTGGCCGGGTCTACGTCGCCCAACAAGCCCTTTTTCGGCGGCAGTGAGCGCCTCACGCTGGCCGAGGTGCTGACCGGCTCATTTGTCGTGCGCCTCGTGGCGCTGACCAAGTCGGGCGTCTGGCCCAGCAACATCCCCGCCCTGGCCGCCAAGCAGACGCCCGCCTTCTGGGCCTGGGCCCAGGCCGTGGCCGCCCACCCGAGCGTGACTGGCATCTTCAACGAGGACGTCATCACCGCGTCGACCAAGGCGCGTCTGGCCAAGCAGCGTGCTGCCGCATGAATCCATGGCGGTGCCGGCGGGAAAGAAAGCAAGATGTGATACTGAACAGCAATAATCAATGAGATAAAAATACAACTGAATTGATATTTACAGAAACGCTGACACTAAAGACACTGAAGACTGAAGACTGAAGACTGAAGACGCTAAAGTACACACGCCAGACTAGTTATATCTCCTCGTTTCCCTCACGTCACTGCGGTGGATGTAGTTGACTGCCAGCCAGTCGCCATGTGCTGGTCTGCGTCAGGAATGTCGGTCATCAGGTTCTCGCGGGCTTCGCGGACGGACATGTACCGGTCGAGGCAGTACGTCCTGCTGGCGCTGTGTGCCTGCTGCATTTCATTGTACCGGCCCTGGTTTATCCATACCACCACCGGAGGGACGTTTTGCGTCTGCCCGTCCTCGTCTTCGTACGTGCTCAGCAAGTCCGTCTCTTGGGACTCGTCGTAGGCCACGAGATTCTCTGTGGTGATGGTCACAATGTCCACTTCCTCGGCCCCAAACACATCCTTCAGGTGCCTGGCGTGCGCCACTGCGCGATCGTTTGAGCCAAACAAACTGATATAGGGCGTGTACGGCGTCTCGAACTCCTGGAATGGCTGGAGCCCAAGGTGTCTCGTAACCACACTGTTGTTCATCCAGTTGGGCGACAGCGGATTAGCACGTGCCACATGCGATCCTTCCTCGACACAACCCAGCGCCTTCATTGCCGGGATGTGCCCGCAGTTGCAAGTGGCCTGTCCGTAATGCCGGCACCGTATCAAGGGCGTCGGCGAGCCTTTGTGTATCACGCGCTACAGGTACGGCGGAGGCCTTTCGCTCTGAGGCCCAAGTACTTTCGGCTCGAGCCGCGGCGAGATCCTGTACGAGGGAGACGGATTCCCATGCGGTATGATGCCACTTGCCCTGGGTGGGAGGGCGCCATTCACTTGGCCTGCGTTGGCAGCAGCACCGGGCAGGGTCACGTCGTTCGTGGGCACAAAGCCGCTGAGAGTGGAATTGCCAGGTTGCACGGGAAACGTGGTTGACGGCGCCGGGGCCTTGGTCGGTGCAGTCCCATTGCTGCTTTGCTGGACCCAGGGACGTGGCGAAAGAGGCGGCGAGCAGCTGTCTCTGCAGCCTGAGCGTGCACGGTAGCACCGCGGACGATGGCGCCAAAGCTTTTTCGTGCTGTTCCGTGGCGGAAACACGACCCGCCGCTGTCTGCGACTCAGGGCCTGAACGTTTCTGTCGGGGGAGGATCGTGGCGGTGATTTTTGAGACGACTTGGGGGGCGAAAGAGACGTGCGACGACGTCCACGTCCACGCCCACGCCCACGCCCACGGCCATGGTCGAGCAGCTCACGGTCAACCAGGTCACGGTAGTACAGCGTTTGTTTGTCTCGCCAGTGCCGTATATGCTGCTTCACTTTCTGCTCCACCTGTCGGTTGATCTGCCGCACCGCTGCCAATTTTTCGGCCTCTGTCTCTGCAATGTCCTGTTGTACGGCCGCCAGCTGCTGCTGCACCGCCTCTGTCTTCTCACACAGTTCTCGGATCTTTTCGTGCTGTTGTCTGCGTATCGCGTCGTCCTCCATTCTCTCCTTGACCATCTTGTCGTACACTCTTTGGAATCTCTGGAGCCATTTCGGCTGCCTCGCGCGCCTTGTCTTCTGTCGGTCGACGGGCGGCATGGCTATCTGTTGCCTGTGCAGTTCTTGCACCTCTCCCTCGAGAACTTGGACAGGCGAGCAGTCACGGCGGGGTTCAACTAGAAAGGGTATCGGGGGAGGGCTCGACAGATACTCTTGATTGACAAAATGTAGTATCGGTGGCAGCTGTGGAAGGGTAGCCATTGTCTGTGTGAATGCGGGTGTGGCCGATGTGGCAATAAAAGTAGAATGGGGAAAGATGTCTGAAAATAAGTACACGGATGCCAGAAAAATGCAATGTAAAGAAAGCTCGGTGATGGGGATGGTCCTGTTGTTGGTGATGAAGATTCGAATACCCCTTTGTTGTTTGTTGACATTGCTCGATCTGGCCACGGAATATTATGGTATACCACTAACACGCACTTTCCTCTCTCGTCGAGTTGCAGCGAGGAATGGCAAGAACGAGTCGCGCTTTTCGACAAAGGTGGTTTAGGAAGGAACAGAGTGCGGCCGCCTTCCTCGTTTATCACAAAACTCACGGGCGCACTTTCCTGTTTTTCTTTAAGTGCTTGAAAGCTCTTTCCATAAAGGTAATACATGTAGAATTTCACATTTCCCCCTTTTTGAGTTCTTGGCCTCCTTTTTGCTCTCTCATACACTTCTGCCACATCTTCTGCCAAACTGCGCAACGACAAAAACCATCTCCTACACCCCACCCTTACATTTTGCACCACTTGCACCACTTGCACGGAGCGCCACCACTACTTCGCCCAAGATGTCCATCACCGACGAGGACCTCCAATTCATGGCGGACGACATGTGGAAGGATGCTCTTCTACCTGATCTGCCAGGCATGTACGGCTTCACTGATGAAGAAGACAGCGGTGCAGCCGCCGCCGCCGCCCCCGGCGACAGACTGCTCGATCCTCCGTCCGAGATCAATGGCGAAAGCAGTGTGAGCAACAGGGCGGGTAGTACATCTGCAGTCAAGAAAGCCACGCCCACGGTCAAGGCCGTCAAGCTGGCCAAGGGAAAGGGCAAAGACGTCGCAATGGCCTCGCCTTCGACCGACCTGTACCTCTCGTCGCCAGCTCTGGCCCGCCCCAAGAAGGACCGCAAGCTCAGCAAGTCCATGAAGGGCGCGTCGCAGAACGAGTCGCAGCAGGAGAAACGTCCACGGCTTCCCAAGCCACACAAGACAGTAAGCACTTCCCTTCTCACAAAATCTCACGAAGAGCAGCTTTTCCTAACATCCCATCAACATTAGAACCCCATCTTCTCCGAGCTGGAGACCGTCCCTGGCGATCCCTACGGGCTGCCCATCTCGCCGACGCAGACCGTGGCTGTGGCTGTTTCGAACAAGAAGAAGGCTGCATCTCCCGCGGCCAGCGCTGCCAAAGCAAAGGCCTCCAGCCCCGTTGGGCTGACGGGTGGTAGCATCCCGACTTCGCAAATGAAGCCCACAAAGCCGCAGAAGAGGGTTGCCAAGCGTTCGTTCCTCGACCCGCCTTCCTCGCCCGCACAAGTGACGCAGGTAGAGGCAATGCCCGTCCCACCGCTCAAGACTACGCCAAAGGAGGCGTTTGGTGCCCATGCAGCGAAGCAGCCGGCCAAAGCCGCAGCCAAGAAGCCGGCAGCCCCAAAGAAGCCTGCAAAGCCCAAGGAGGCCAAGAAGGAGACCAAGAAGGCGGTTGCTCGCCCTCCTGCGGCGAAAAAGGAAAAGACGACTGCCGACCCAGCGTTGGAGGCGGACATGTCTGTCAAGGAGCCCAAAACGGCAGCGCCCCGTGCTTCCGTTGTAAAGATGGAGAAGACAGCAGCAGAGCCTGAAGACGAGTGGGCGGCCCCCGTCGACGTCGATGGGGTTATCTCCAATGAGGACGTCACCAAGAAACTTCGGCCCCGCAGTGAGCGTGTGCCCATCATCATCAGCTCCGACGCGGAGAGCAGCTACGGGGAGGATGGTGACGACGACGGCTCTGATTCTGGCTACGCACCACATACTGGCACGACAACCATGACCACACCCCTTGCGCAAATGGACGCTCCAGTGTCGACGCTTGCTGTTGCCGGCCAGAAGATCAAGATCCCGGCCGCATTTGCCAAGTCTGTTGTTCCGGCCCAGAACCAGGCGCTGGAAGGTGTTGACAAGAGTGACACTCGGGCAGGAATGCGTCCATGCTGAGCGTGCAGCCCCTTGAGAAGCAACACCTTGACAAAGAACATAGAGCCAACAGCCACAAGCGATCTCGATCTCCTAGTGCCGGGCCCTCACACCAAGCAACAAAGAAGCAGAGGACAGAGCCGAGCCGCACGGACAAAGCCAAGGCACTTGTGCAACCAACGGTCAGCAACGACCCGTTTGTCGAAAACCAAGCCGAGCACGAACACATGCATCAGCACCAGACTCATTTTACCGCCAAATTGCTGCAGAGTGCTGCTCCAGCGGCAGTCAAGCTGCCTCGCACGTACACCATTCCCAAGGAATCTTTTTGATCGACTTCCCGATGTACCGCGCGAACTTTTACACAAGGTGCCTCGCTCGCACCAGAACCTTGCCTGGAACCTTGCCTGGAACCTGGCCGTGTGCCGTCGACCAGCCTAGCCACGCATGGCTATGCCAGGAACAAGGCCAGGGCCAGCGACGGGGACGGCATCGCCCGCCAGATGATGCAGCTTTTGACAGAGGGCGCCCGCGCCAATACCGCTGATCAGCAGGCACTGTCGCCCCGCAGCAAGTGGCTCGACGAGACAGACCCTTACAAGGAGACGAGCCAGATCATGAGCTATGTTTGCCGTACCGTCTTGCGGTTTCTCAAATCCAAGGAAGCCGCCATCGAGGACGTCGCCGACGAGTACCGGCAGCGCGGCAGCGCTGTACTGTCCCGCGTCGAAGCACTGCACTCGGCTGAGCGGTGTGCTCTCGCCAACCGTTTCGAGCAGCGCCGGCAGCAGTCCTTGGCCGTGTTTGAGTCGGCGCGGCGGGATGTGCAGCTGCTGGCGGCCAAGCTCGAGCAAGTGAATCTGGTGCCCGTGATCCAGAACGTGTTGGCCGACGATGCAGGCGCGCGTATGCGGGCACTGCAGGCATAGAGGACGTAAGCACCGTGCACAGCTGTGATTCATCCTGTCATGTGGTTTTCCCTTTGTTGTGATTATTGCGGTGAGTAATGTTTGATGTTGGTTGTCGGACGTTTCTGCGGGTGGCTTACGCTTGTCATTTTTGCTTGCAATTTTCGGTGCTTATTGTTGACTCTTGCTGTTATCGATCTGGTTTGTTCCGTGTTTTTTTTCTTTCATTTGTTAAAATCAGTTTGCATGTGCCTGTTGTTTCCATTCAGTTTCCCTATGACTCTGTTTTTTTTTCTTTTTTTCGTTCACTGGTCGTCATCCTGTTTATTATTCGCCCTTTTTTCTACTCTGCATGGTTAGCCTTTGGTCTTCCCCGAAAGGGAATCCACTCTCATGCAGACATGCATGTGGTTCGCTTTGGGCAAGCGTGCGGCGCCAACTACCGGCGGGCGAGAAGCGAGGAGAAGCAGGAGGGCTGGGCTGCCAGCGTGTGATTTGTGATTCCAAAGGAGACCTGTTGCTCGTGAGAGGTCGTGGGAGAGGGAACTGTGGCAAGGCGAGCCGGGTCGGATGAGGCGGTGAAAGCGACGAGATGTTCTAGAACGACCGAATGCAAGTGCAAGCGAGTCGACAAAATAATAAGTTATTCGCACAAAAGTAAGTAGTTTGGCTGCTGATAAGATTTCTTTTCTTCTCTTATTAAGATTCACCATCACGTGCACAACGCCATAAGCGCAACTACTCGTAGGTTCACAGTCTGGCTGCCCGTTGGCGAACAATGCCCAACGTCATCCGGGTCCATCTCAGAGGTCGGCCGAGATACGTTGGCGATGCAGTTCAAACCTGCTGTCCTCCAAACACTACGCGTCGGCTGCTGCGCCTTCACAGCTTGCGCAGCTATCAAGGGCCAAGCCGATAATAGCGGGTGCCGCCAAATACAGTGGATGCTCCTCGGCGGGGCACGGTACTTGGGCGGTTTAGCGACTTGTGCAGGGCTTCCCCGCAAGAACAGGCGGAGCAGCGCCCAACATTGAAAAACAGGGCAAGCATCGAGCTGGTGAGCGGATCGTGCAGCCAGCCGCCGATCACCAACAGCCTCACCCTTTTTTTCTTTTTTTACTTTTCGTTTTTTCTTTTCGTTTTAGTCATTTCGTTAATACCTCCGTAATCCATTACGAGCACGGAACTCTACATCGTTTCGACACTCAGCAATATGTACATGCTTTTATTTGTAGAAGAGTGACGTTCCCCGAGTCGATACGTCTCTCTCTTGTGTATAAATATCTCGCTTGTCTCGCACGACGGCACTCCTCTTCACGGCTCTCTCCTCGCATACACAACATCGTCGATCGCATTCTGGCCGCGTGATGCAGCCAACCCAGCCTTGTCGAAAAGACTCCGTCTTGTAGTCTGTTCACTTCAATCGCATTCTGTCAGCCGCACAGATTGGCCACAGAACAACGCTGCTGCCCAAACACCACAATCTTTGCAGAGCACGGAGCACTGCAGCACATCAATCGCCCTGATCACCTGCGCCTCACCTCGCTGGTTCTGACTACGAAACACTTGGCTGCGCTCCTGCTGAAACGGCGTAACGCTGCAGCGGCTCTGGGCGCTGAACTAGCCCCGGGCTTCCTCCCTGCTCTTCCCGCTTTTCCGTTTTCGCTCTCGCTCGCTCTTTTTTTTTACTCTCTCTCTTTTTCTCGAAATTCTCCTGCTCGTCTGCCCACCTCTGTCGTCATCCTCGTTCTCCGTCAGCGAAAAAGAAAGGATCAACAACGACAACGACAGCGACAACGAGAACAACGAGAACAACGAGAAATAGAGAAAAGAGAAAAGAGAAAAGAGAAAAGAGAAAAGAGCGCAAAGTCAAGCAATTTATCAAAACATACACAACTGCACATAAGAAAAAGGAAATCACCATTTTTGCTGCACAGCAACACCGCAGCACGAAATACACCTCTCCAGATACAACACCTTTGCTCTTCTTTCTCTCTCTCTCGTCGCATACAATGCCCCTCCGAGAGCGTCTAGCACGGCATCTCGGTGATTCTGTAAGTGCGAATACGATTGAGAGCAAACAAGAGAAAGGCGTTTCTGCTGTTTCTGTTTCTGCGGTGTCCTTTTCGGTCTCTGGTCCTTCTTTGCCACCTTCGGCTGCTTCTTGCCCAAGCAGCCCTTTTCACCACATCACGACCAAGATGGCGTGTCCTTTGCGTCCCGGGAATGAGCTCGAGGAGGGCGAGATTCCAGAGCACGAGTGTGCGCATGGGAACCAGCGCGAGTCCAGGCAGCATCGCCAGCCCGATCACCTTTACCTTCACTTTCACGATCACGATCACAACCACCTTCACCTCCACAACCACAACCACAACCACAATCACAATCACGACAGAGCCTCGACCGGCTATGATCGCGACAACGATAGCAGCACCACGCCTTCACCATACTTCCCGACGCTCCCATCAGCGGCCGGCGCTGTGCCCATGATCTGGCGGATGATGCACGCAAACCCGAAGAACGTCGACCCCGACGCATACTTGCCTGACCTGCATCGGCCAGCCCCGACCTTGCCTTCCGTTCTGCCCAGCTTCAAGCGGTACTCTTCTGCCGGGTCTTCCGCGTCTTCCGCGTCTTCCACGTCGACCTCCACGACCTCCACGGCCCCAAAACCTCCAAGCGCCTCCGCGAGGTGTCGCGTGACGGTGATCATGACGGTGCTCGTCCAGCAAGGTCAGACGCACGCCGTCTGCTGACACGGACACACCCAAGGGCGCCAAGATGGCGAAGGACGCCGTGGAACCGGAAAAGGCCCGGAAGTCGAGGAAGCTTGTTGACGGGGACGACCTGCCTCTCGTCCTCGTGCTCAAGATTGCAGAGAAGCGCGCCGTCTCGCCTGTCAGCAACTACGAAGACAGCAGCTCCAGCGCCAGCTTCACTGCCGACTCGCCCTTTTCCGCCCACCCGTCCCCCTCTCGTCTCCCGCCACAACTCCCCCCTCGTCCCCTGTCGCACCTCCCAGCGTGTACGACGCGTTTGAACAGGAGCAGCTTGTCTGTCTGCAACAGGCCAAGGCCTTGCCGGGGGGCTTTAGCAAGCCTGAGCAGGCCTGCATGCGCTTCATGGGCAAGAACGAGTTTCCAAAACGGAGACTCCTTTTCTGACAGTGGCCCAGCGGTCCGTCATTGTTTCTTCTTCTGCTTCTGCCTCCTCTGCTTCTGCGTCCGGTCTTTCCAGTGCAAGCTGCCTGGAATGCCACCCGCACGCGCTCGACAAGGCTGCCCACAAGGGCGACCACCTGCTCGTGCACCCGCGCCCCGTCAACCCCAGGACGGGCAAGTATGTGGGCGTCAGGAAGCCCGCCCTCCCCCTCGACACCCCGCGCGGCAAGCTGTCGCGCGACGTGTGCCCCCACGCGCAGCCGCTCGACTGCGCGGGCGAGGCGTGGGTGATGACGGCCGGCAAGCTCGTGTCCGAGCGCCAGGCCGCCATCAACGCGACTGCCGATCCCATGCTGCGCCAAGCCAAGCTCGAGTACCGCAACACGCAACTGACCTATGCGCAGAACAGCCACCGCACCTACCTCTCGTATCATGCCGTCACGCTGACCAACGAGGACGTGCGCGTCCTGCGCAACGGCTGGCTGACCGACAACAACATTACCTTTTGGGAGGAGTACCTCGAGCGCGAGGTCCTGCCAAGTACCCGCAGGCCCGCATCTGCCTCCTGCGCGCCTCCATCACGCTCATCCTCATGGCCAGCGAGAGCATCGACGTCGCCCGCAAGGCCCTGCCCGACTTCCGCACCACCACGCACATCTTTATGCCCATCAGCGACGCCAAGGACCTGTCGCGCTCCGAGAGCGGCAGCCACTGGAGCCTGCTGCTCGTGTCCGTCATTGACGGCGTCGCCTTCCACTACGACTCCATGGGCACCTCCAACCTGCGCGAGGCCCGCAACGTCACCGCCCGCATGGCCGTCCTGCTGGGCCGCCACCTGCGCTTCCGCCACATTGACGACACCCCGCAGCAGGACAATGGCAACGACTGCGGCGTCTTTGTGTGCGTGCTGATGCGCTTTTTGCTCGTCAAGCGTCTGCTGAATGCACATGCGCGGGAGAAGGTGTCGATGAGTTTGGGCGGCAAGATGATTGACGCCCAGGGGGGCGGAAGGAGATGCTGCGCATTATTGAGAATCTGCGGAGAGAGGGCGAGCGGCGGAGGAGCACGTCGCCGTTTGTCAAGAAGGATGTGCCGAGAATTGAGTAAACATTCTCTCGAGCGGAGCGAGACAGCAAGCTCTTGAGCGGAGCGAAATGGCTGTCTATCGAGCAACGCGAGAAACCATTCTATCCAGCGGAGCGAGACTCTTTTCTTATCCACTCTCTCCCAAGGCTGGCATTCACCACTACCCACCTATACTGACGACGAGACGAGTTGACGGCCTGTTTTTGTTCTCTTATTCTGTTTTGTTTCTTTTTGTTTCATCGGTTACCCTCCAGGTTGAATTTTGAAATGTGGCGTTTTCGGGGTTGGGTGTTTCTGGTTTTGTGGTCTGTGGTCTGTGATCTTGTCATCCTTGCTTGTCCTGTCCTTTTCTTCACCTGTGCCTTCTCTTCTTTCTGTGTTGCCATTGTCTTGTCTTTTTGGTCATCGTTCACATCTTCTTTGCCCTTCCACGCGGGCTGTATATACATGGATTGGACCCAGCGATCCCGTTTCGAGTAAACTAACCAGGAATAGCGAAAAACACGCATTGCAATTCATAATATACATGTCCTCCATATAAACAAATATAATGCGCCGGGCAGTGACTTTGGCCGTGACTATCCAAAAGGCCCAGTAGATTCATGCTGTCCAAGTACATGGTCCATTACGATGTAAAAAAAAATAAAAAAATAAAAATAAAACAGACCAGAATGGACAAAAGAAACAGAAGCGGGGGATGGTATAGCGAAGAAAGACAAAAAGAAAAATGTATACATCATCATCACGTCGCCGCCGAGACGGCCTGCTCGCCCACCTGGACAGGTGCAAGTGCACGTGTGGCCTTTCTATCCTCTGCGCCAGCGTCTCTGCACCCAGTGTCTCGGTCTCTGCCTTCGTCCCCTTGCCGCTCATCCTGTTCCTCGATATCGTCCTCGTAAATCTCCTCGATGAGCTCGCCAGGCCCCCGGATAATCGGACTGAACTGGTCCACCTCTTCAATCTCGTTGTCGGCATTCTCGCCGTCCAGCAGGAACCGCGAAATCGCCGCGTTGCCATTGACGTCGTCCATGTCGTCGTCCATCCCCTCCAAGTCCAGTACACCCACCTCCTCTTCTTCCTCTTCCTCCAGCTCCTCTTCTTCTTCTTCCTCCTCTTCTTCTTCCTCGATTGTAATCTCGCCAGACCTCCTGCCGAGACCACTGGCCGATGCACTCCGCGAGTGCGAATGCTTGCGACTGCCACTGCCAGTTCCACCACCGTACCACCTCCTCCGCCGCCATTTCCATTCCCGCCAAACGAGAGCATCGGGCCCTTGAACAGATTGCGCTTCCGCTTGGCAAACATGACGGGCGTGCCGCCAAAGCCGGGGCCTGCATGAAGACCACCACCAAGTCCGCCACCGAGCCCGCTTCCAAATCCGCCTTCGGCGTGGTAGTGGCTTACCAAAGGGGTTGGGCGAACCCGGTGCACGGCCCAGCGGCATGCCCTCGTTGAAGGCGTTGGCAGACGTCGACGACGCCGACACGCCCGTCGCAAACACCGGACCGCGTACCAGTCGCAGATTGTTGGGAAACGACGTCGTCGTGGGCGTCGCCGGCAGAACCTTGACCGAGTGGTGCGGCGAGCGGCCAATAGTGCCTCCGCCTCCTCCTCCACCTCCACCACCACTACCGCCGCCAAAGGTGCTGTTGGCCCCCGTGGCCGTCGACACGGATCCGTTGGAGCTTGTGGACGAGGCTTTGCTGTGCGAGTGGTGGTGCTGGTGCTGGTATGTGGACCGGATGGACGACACGGACGACGAGGTCGACTTGCGGCCGCGCAGACCGCCGTGCGAGTGGTGGCCGGACGAGGCGCGGCGGACAGTCGAGCGGGGTGTCAGGGGCGACGGGGAGAGGGACTGGCGCTTGTAGGCCGTCGTCGTCTGGAGGCGCGGTGCTGCAGCCAGCTGTTGCTGTTGTGACTGCGACTGCGATTGCGGTTGTGGTTGGGGCTGCGACTGAGAGGACGTCGTCCCCGTCGTAAAGTAGTACTGGTAATTGCCATTGGACGTTGTCGTGGCGGACAAGCTGGGCGACAGCGGACTGTTGGCAGTGCTGCTGCCGCTGGCAATGCCACCGATGCTTCCGGGGCCGCCGCCACTGGCACCGCCAGCACTCAGGTCACCGGGCGTGCCGAGGTCACCAGCACCACCAGCACCGTTGTTTGCCCCGGTCGGCGCGGCACTGCTGGCGCCCGCCTGTGCGCCACTGCCCACACCCTTGGGTGCAAACCCGTTGGCCACGATGCCTTTGGGTAGACTGGCCGTATTGGACACACCTCCGCCTATTCCGATGCCCAGCCCACCACCACCACCACCACTACTACTTCCACCTCCTCCACCTCTTCCACTGCCACTTCCGCCCCCGCCACCACCGGACCCAGATGCCGGGTACTTGCTCGTCTGTGGTCGTGGACTGCTGGCTTTCGAGTCCTTGCCACGGCTGCCGCGGCCATCTTTGCTGTTGGTCGTGCTCGTCGGTTTGGGAACCAGGTTCGGTGTCGAGTGGCTGCTGTTGTCCCCGCCGCCGCGTCTGCCTGCGACTTTACTTCGCCGCGTGCTCTCTGCGATCCAGTGCGTCATGTTCTTCCAGTGCGTAATGATGACCTGCGACGTCTTCTTGCGCACCTTTTGGTGCGGGCCGGCACTGCCATCGTTGGGATCACCGCTTCCGCCTGCCGCGCCGCCCGCTGCTCGACTCGAAGAACCACCTCGGCCATGTGCACCACCACCGCCCACCACCGCCACCGCCGCCGCTGCTGCCCACGCCATTGGTGACCCCGCTGCCGCCAGCGCATCGCTCGTTGTCACCAGGTGCAGTGTCGAGCCCCGGGACCGTGCGCTGCGCAGCACGCCCTCTTTTGGTGGCGGGATCGGCCGGCGCTGGGCGTGACGAGCTGGCTGACCGCACCGAGTCCTTGTCGACGGGCCTTGGCCGGTGCTCGCCGCTGCGGCTGTTGCGGCTGTTGCGGTTGCTGCTGAACCCGCCGTGGCTGATGCTGGCACTCGAGTTGGCGTGCGCATGTGCATTGTTGGCGCGCTGCAGCTCCGCCAGTCCCGGGAAGTCGTCGATGCGCAGGCCGTCGTAGTGGCCGCTGCGGCGCTGTGTCGGCCGACCGCGCGATTTGGGCGTCGGCGGGTCGCTGAGCTTGGCATAGTTGCTGCTGCCCGATCCCGCCGCTTCCTCGACGGTGGCGAGGCGCTCCAGGCGACTCGATGTCGTCGACAGGCGCCGCGAGTTGCGGCGCTCCGACTTTTCCTCCTCCTTTTCTCGGCGTTTTTCGCTCGCGCCGCGCGAGCTTGCGCTGTTCTTTTTCGATAAGCAGCGTCCACCAGCCCGCAAGCGCGTCGCAGCGCTGCGCCAGCACAGACTCGATTACCGTGTCAATGTCGACGCCCGCGCTGCGCATGCGTTGCAGCGAGTCCTTTTCGACGGCTGTGGAAAAGGGCGAGACCTGGGCAGCTCGAGGATCGCGAGTTGTTGTGGCGCATGTTCAGCCAGGAACGGGTGGGCGAGGATATCCGGGAGGGTCGGGCGCAGGAGCGGCCGCTTCGAGAGCATGCCCTTGATGAGGGGAGGCCGTCGGCCGGCAGGTGGTCGGGGTACTTGGGCTCGTCCGCCAGGATGGCGCGGCGCGTCACGTCGTCGTCGTCGTCGTCAAAGGGCAGCTCGCCGCACAACAGCGCATAGAGGATGACGCCGAGGCTCCAGACGTCGACCTTTTCGCCCGCGTATTTCTCGCCCTTGAGCATCTCGGGCGCCGAGTAGCAGATCGTGCCGCAAAACGTCTGCAGGTAGTTGGCCTTGCCCTCGTACTCGCGCGTAAACCCAAAGTCCACCAGCTTGACATTCTCGTGCTTGTCCAGCAGAATGTTCTCGAGCTTGAGGTCGCGGTGTACGCACGACTGCAGGTGCACGTACGACACCGCGCCCACGAGCTGCGTAAAGATGCGCTGCACCTTGTCGACGGGCAGCTTGCCGTGCTTGAGCAGGTAGTCGTACAGCTCGTCGCCCGGGCAGTACTCGAGCACGAGCCACACCATGGACTCGGTCACAATCACCTCGTAGAGCCGCGCAATGTGCGGGTGCACAAACTGCCGGTGGTGGTGGATCTCACGCGCCAGGTTTGCTGTCGTCCTTTTTCGCCGACTTGAGCACCACTTTGCTCCCGTTCGTCAGCTTGTGCGTCGCCAGGTTACACCTTGCCAAACGAGCCCTTGCCAATCAGCCGCCCCAGCGTGTAGTTGCCCACCGACTTGAGTCCTTGTTCGAGAACTCGTCCAGCAGCTCCTGGTACGAGTGCGCCAGCTTGGCCTTGCGGCCCATGGCCTCGGCCTGCCTGCCCCGGCCCGCCGCCTGCATCGTGCGCGGACTGCTCCACCGGCGGCCGCGCCGCCTGCAAAGTGTGGTGAGTGTGGCGGAGAGAAAATTGAGGATGTGGGAGTGTGTTGATGTGGTGGAAGGGCGATGCTACAGGTCAATGGTCGAGGCGAGGAGAACGCTGGGTTCGTCGTGAAGAAGGGGCGTGAACAGAAAACGCCCGTGGAGGGACGGGCGATACGAATTGGCTATTTCGGAGTGGCGTCGAGGCACTGGAAAGAAAAGGGCATGGGGGGAGGCGTGTTGTTGAAGATTCGGTGAGGAGACGAGGCAGAGAAGAAGCCTGTGGTCGTCGAGGCTGGTCGAGCTCGTTGGAAAGGGGGTGAGGTAGGAGACGATAGGGACGGGTAAGGTAGACGGTCGACCGCCGCGTTGTTCAGCGGATGCAGCACAGCTATTGCACGAGCTGTCGTCGTAGAGCGTTGTCGTTAAGAATCGTTGCTGTGCTCGCCGCTCGCCGTCGTGTGTCGGGACTGTGGAGGGAAAAGAAACGAACAGCGCCACGTCTGGGACTTTGGGGGTGACGCGAAACCGAGCAGGGTCCTGGGGAATACCGCCCACTGGAGCTAGCCCTGGAAAATGGGATGAATGCCCTGTAGCGTCCCTGTCTCTTGAGTGCATTGTGGCGTGCAAAATACAGAGTAGCGCATTCCAACTCGCCCATGTGCAGGCACTAAAATTAGCCAGCAGGCGCAACCCTTCTACGAAGTGTTCCAAAACCAGCTGCAGGCACGATCACCAGCTAGCCAGTAGCCAGCATATCTTGGTCGAAAGACGGAACCAAAAGGGAAGGACAAGAGGAAATATTGAGATAATACGAAGCAGGTACTCAGATACATAAAAAGGAAAGATCAAGCGGCCGCTGGCAACGCTGTGTCTGCGACAAACTTCCCCACAAACCTTCCGTTAAAACAGCCGACCGGGCCACTGAAATAATAGAAACCCGCCCGTAAATGTCCCCAAAAAGACCCCTTTTCTTGGTGCAGGAAACATTCGACAGGGGCCTCTCAGGGCTACACCCAGCAGGTCTGTGGGGCGTTTTTCTCGTCTGCATCAAAACAAAATGAAAGTGCAGCATGGCTTGACCCCATTCCAGATGCAACAATGAACAAAATAGGGGTTGAAGAAAGAAGGAGAAAAGAAGAGATGAAACAAGAAGTAGAAAAAGCGACGGATATCGGCGCAACGCGCAATGACAGACAGCAGAGACGAAGCGAGCTGCTTGCAATGCACTTCAGCATCCAGCAACAAACATCTCCAGTTTGATCACAATAAGAGCAGACAGGGCAAAAGAGACATTCATGGAGCAACCCGGGCCGTCCACCGTTAATCGAGCAAAAACTGATGCTCTGCGTCACAATGTTTGTGGTGATGCGATCACGTGATACTACATCTCATGTCGAACACAATCACATCATTCAGGCAGACATTCAACTTTCACGACCCAAAAACAAAGCAACATTGAATGTAGACAATCGAGGAGCATGCTTATATACAATTAACAAATCTGACTCTCGAATGGGCAGATGAATGGCCTCGCAGTAATCAAAGGCAGGGGTTAATATCAAAACAAAAACAAAGAGAATAAAGGCCTTATTTCTTGTTCGGGTACTTTTCAGACAACAAAAAGGTGCTCCTGGAGTACGGGAGCCGGAGTACGGGAGCAGGAAAAGGAAAGAAAAAAAAAAGAAAAAAAATATCGAATTGGTTACTTTTCGATGGGCTCAGTCGGGGATCGAACCCGAGACCTCGCACAAGTTCCTGTTATACACAGAAGGGATAAGAATAGAACCCGAAGCACGAATCATACCACTAGACCACTAAGCCGTCTAAACCGCGTCCACCTTTGAAAGGTGGCTGGCTGCTTGTTCGGCGCCACTTTTCAGGTGGCTGATAAAGGTCGTCACGGGTGTCACACGAGGAAAAAGACAAAAAGACCAGCATCGTTTTTATCATCACGTCTCGATTTGCAGTTTTGGAAGAAATAAAAATGGATATGATAAAAAAGAAAATCTGAAATATTATATAGAGAGGATGTTTTTATCCGTCACCTTTATATTTATTTTAATATACCAGTGTTATTGTAGTTTAAATTCCGGATGTCCACAAACTATTAAAATTGGAAATTGAAAAATTGTTATATAATATTAGCCTGACACGTTTCTCTCAGCAAGTTTAATTATTCACCCTTCGAAAACAGTACATGAGATGCAAAAATGCAGACGCTTCGGTTATTCACAATTGCTTTACGGCAATCATTGTTGTTCACTATCTAGGTGCACTGGACAAGATGGGAATCACGGATGATATTAATACATATCCTAAAGATCAATTTGTTTACTGATTTCCGGGCACTTGTAAACGGCTTGGACACCGGATAGAGAAGCCATAAAGAAACGACGTAAGTGAGGCTGAAGTTTGATAATTGTTGGTTGTACAAAATATATAAAATGCCGGCCAAGCGCTGAACTTGTTACTCATCATACTCGAAACTTGGTGATGGCTGGCAGATGTATACAAAAAGTCACCAGGTAGAGGCCTTTCTTCTTCTTCCTTTTTCTCGCCTCGGACACGGCTTGGCTACACTCGTCGAAAAGGCCCTCAATCAGTTCCTGACGGATGACATGTCGACAAATGAGAAGGTGATTGACTGTACCGGTGCTCGAACCAAAGCCAGGAGAAAAGGGCTAGAAAAGTCTTCTGCGTCTAGATTTCCCTGATCCCAGGATCCAGAACTGGAGGGGATCGTTCTGCCCCGTATCGGGCTTGCCCTGTAGCCGGCTGGTGATTGGTGCCTGTCCCCAGCAGCTGGGCCGTACTCGGGGTTGGATGTTCGTATATATCTGAAATGGCTGCTTGCTCGGAGCGAGGAACAGACCCAATGCCTGTCGTTGCCAAGCTACAATTGTCAAAGATCAACAACAACCAGTCCTCGGAGACCTTACCTTAATACATCGAAATCAGAATTCCCCCGTTTCCTAAACCTCCACGCCCGTCGAAGCGTTTCACGACACGAAACCTTTCAATGGTCTCCCACATTCTATGCCTTGACATTGTCACTGTTCCTAGGCCTTTCTGCTGAAGATGCGCTATCTCAGCCGCTTTTGAATCATGCGCAGTCCCGGCATTGATGACGGACTTCTCATGCTCGCTACCATCATCCTCTGCGCCTTTCTCGTCGGCCTGGGCGTGGCCATCCATAACCACGCGGTTATCCACCCCGTCATTAGAGCCCGGTGAACATTGATACACTCGCTCTCCTCGTGGAGGTCGTCTATTTTTTCAATATCTGCTTCATCCAAGTGTTTGATTTGTGTTGACCTACCTCCGGTTAAAAATTACAAGCGGCGGGCTCATCGGCCTCTTGCAACGACATAGCAAGTTGGGCCAATTGTAGTGCGCCCTCCCACGACCGTAACGAGCTATATGGCCAGAGCGGAGACAGCTTTGCCTACAATTTTTCTCGCCAGTTGCCGGAGACCGACTACCACGGGTTTATCTGAAATAGAGAGGGGAAAGGGGCAAACACCGGCTTTGTGTCTCCTTTGTGACAATGCCTGACTGCCAAGTGCCCGACTGTACAAATTAGCATAGCTCACACCCTTGTGATGGGTGGATATATGCCAAGGGAAAGAAAGAGCTGCCTCATCTCATACCGGTGCCAGTGATACGTTTGCCCGAACATAAAGTGATGTTAGTTGTCGTTTTATGGCGAGCTCTTTGTTTCTAGCTCTTTGTTTCTATTATTGAAATCTCAGCTGTTGCTCAACGGCGAAGGGAGTTGCTGCCGCTATTTCCGGGGTGTTACAAGCCTACGTGTGATTAAAAACGAGGGACAGATAGATGGAAACACAAAAGGGCCACGCAAGGTCCCGGATGGTGGATGTCAAAGTGTACAAAGGCACTTGGACTCGTTGCACAGCGTACATATACGAATTACAATGCGCTTTCAGAACCCACTTGCACCCCCATGCTGAATTTTGTTTTCAAGGATTTGACGCTGTCTATGGCTTAGGCGACTGAGAGGCACCGTGGTCCCTCGCGTTCATTGACGGGGGTCCGGTCTCGTGGACATAAAATTGTTGTCCCAAGGTGGTATTGGAGGAGGCATCAGATCGGCGGGAAGGCTTCTGCTTTTTGCGGCTCCGGGGCGATTCAGTCACGAGAAGCACTCGTTCTCGCCTCGAGAACAAATCCAAGCGGTGAGGCCCAAACAAACAGCTGCACAAATGTATCTTATCAAAAGTGGGATGCTGGGCCATGTCGTGGAAGATGCTGGCTGTCTGTTCTCGTCTGCATGGGGGGTCACAGATAAAAAAATAAATCAAAGACTCAAACACCGGTCAACAAATGGGAGGTGACGGAAACAGAATCTCTTGTTGATTGTTGCTGACCAGGGGTTGTTTGTCCTTCGACCGAGAATTGAGCAAAGAATCGGAGCCAGGCAAAGTATTGCTTCTGGCCCTGCACGTCGTCGGGCAATTTTTCAAACGTCGCCCACGCCACTTTCCCTCTTTCTCTCTTTCCTGTCTTTTCAAGGTATGTCTCAACGCTCCTTCCGTATTTTTGTGCGGTTTCCCGTGAGACTGTACGGGGAAAGTGTTTGTTTTCTTAGGTCCATAGGAATAGCGAGAGAAGGCGCGAAGGGACAAGGCCCGAGAGCGCGTAGGCGCACACGGAAAGGAGCGGTTGGGTGAAGGAGAACAAGGAAGGAACGACCTTCATCACATCCCGCACACACCCGGTGGACGAGAAGCAATGGGCAAAACTGGGCCTGGCGACTCCGGTGCAGGCCGCACGGCACAGGACCCAAAAAGAAAGGGCCTCGCATGGCCAGGGGCGGGTAAAAACAGAGGGGATTCCAAGAGTCGTTGTACAAGGCAATACTACGGTGACAAGACACATCCTGCAGAAGCTAATACGACAAAAATATCGAGTGTTTTGTATTGTGTGCTTTTTTCTTTTCATATTGCTTTTTCATTTTCGGCCCGTGCTTGCCCGGGAAAAGAGCGACGCACTGAAATATTGCATCTCGGTGGGGGTCAGCAGGAAGGTGCGATGCGGCGAGAGATGCGGCGAGAGAGAAGTGGATATAGCCTTTCAGACCCAACCCGGCACTCACAGCCAAAAACAGCAATATGCTTTACTTCTTCCATACAAATGGGGGAGGTAATACTATTACAACCCCAAGCGAAGCAGGAGCGACCCGCGCTAGAATTGACGTGTAGGTTCAGTGTCGCACAGGCAAAAAGGGGCACAGAAGTGAAATGGGCGCCACGAATATTGTTCGATGTGGGAAAAAGAGGAAAGACATACCGCGCAACGGTGACAGGGTGGCTGTGACGACGTGAGCAGTTCCTCCTCTGTCACATTTTTACCCATCTGCCGTGCTCTCCTTGTTTCTTGTTTCCTGTGCCTCCATCATGTGGTTTGGCTCAGCCAGTCGGAAAGCACCGCGGCCATGTTAAACATGGCATGGTTTGACGAGACCATCTTTTCTGTCTTTTCCTCTTCCTTTTCCTCTGTCATTCGGTTCTTGGTCGTGTTTGTTCCTTCCTCGTTGGAGGGCGATTGTCGACTTGCGCCTCGCTGGGTATTTCGGTGCATTGTGTGAAATCTCATTGGCGGACGAAAAAAAAGAAGGAGCTCGCGCTTGAAAGACACGAAAAGAGGCAAGAGCCACCATGCATGCATGTCCAGGTCCGGTGGTGCGATCAAAAACAGGCAGGCGAGAACGACCAAGACGGAAAAAACGAGACGGAAAAGCACTGACGAGGGGAAGGAACGACCAAATGATTGGATCATCGACACTTTGCCTCGTCTCCTTTTTCATAATCTTTCATCATTTCCCCTCTTTTGCATTGTTTTAGGTGAAAACCAGCGGACAGTGAGTGTCCTGCTCTCGTGGACTGCACACCGTTTACGTCGACTTACATGATGGACCAGGACCAGGGCATGGCCTAATTTAGCGGCGTGGGGTTCACTTTTGTACGTCCATTTGTGCAGCTGCGCCTTACTTCCATTTGCATGATTCTACGGAGTACAGATATTACGAGTGTTTTGCTTCCACAAACTCCAACGTTCCATCTCACGTTGGCCGACTCGGGCTTTGTCTTGCACTACTTATCGCCTCGCTGCATGGTCCGGATGCTTGCGTGCGTCTTGTGCCAGGACACCGGTGGCCAGGGTTGGGCAAACTGTTCCGGACTGAGGATTTGCACTGTGGAATTGTTTTGCAAAGAAACTATCTTAAAGAGCAGTAGTCGATGTCTTTGCTTAAACGTGGTATTTCTCAGGGACAGCAAGAGCGACCCAGGGACACGGCCGCTGGAAGATAGAGCGCCTTCAAGCACACCTCCCAAAAGATGATGGTGGTGAGCTGTAACTGGAGATCGGCGCTGCTGCACATGTTCGATGCCTGGAAATGAAATTGGAAAGACTGAGACAGGTACAGCCTCTTCTCGCTCTTTCTTTTCTCGGAATAACTTAAAGTGCCTGCCTGCGTGATCGCAGCTATCCGTCATTGCGCTCACGTTGCACTCTGCATTCCTCACTCCAGTTGCCCCGCTTTCGAGTGTGCAAAAGGCTCACACCCCTTGCTTCCTTCCCTGTTCGCCTCACTCTGTCTTGGGCTTCTCCGCACGCAGGAATTGGCCGATACAGAAACGCAACCCCCACGTTTGCCGCTAGCTGGGAACACCATGCACCATCACATTGTCTGTTTTCGAGTTCCTTCTCCTCCCCCATCCACACCACGGTGTACGAATTATTACAGCCAACCCTACGTAGCCTTCGTGACGGTTCTTATGGCCGCCTACCAAAGACTCTCGTCATTCGCTCTTGCCTCCTTTCTTGCCTGTTTCGTCTCACGCGCCCGCTCCTACCGTGCCCCTATCGTACTTTCCTTACTGCTTACTCGCACCTTCCCCCTAATGAAAACCCAAGCCAATCAACTTTCCCAGAACAAGGAAAGAACAACTGGAGGATAAAAGAAGACACAAATTTCAAAGGGAAGGCAGTGTCCTCCTCCCCTGCCTGTTCCAAGTGCCTGCCCGTATCGAAATGAGGCGCGAGGGGGAAGTTGCGATGAAGGAGAGCAACGATGGCAGTCTGACGAGGCAGGCAGTTGTTATTCAGCCAGCCTGGCCTCGTGTTTCCAGCTTGTCTACACCTTCCTCCGAACATGTCAACAGGAGGGAGGTACGGAGTAGATATATCAAGCGTAGCCACCTCTTTCCTAGTCTTGGAGTTAGTCGCTTAAGCTAGACTCTACTCCATTCTCTTCTTCACACCCCCTCTTGCAAACTGTTCGTCTACACCGGAATTTCCATTACAGTCTTTTGTCCTCCTTACGTACTGTTTGTCGACGGCGAAGCTCGCCTCCACACCATCGCAACTCTGATCACAACACTCTTACGGCTGGTGTCACTTCGTCTTCTCAAGCCCCTCTCGCCTTCTCCGCAGATCGCTCTCCGGCCTACGCATTGTCTTTTTCCACTCCTCGTCCTCTCTTGTTCCCGTTGCACAGCAATTCAACTAGACCAAACGAGATTCAGACAGGCCCAGCCCTGCTTATTGTGTAATAAGTTTCGTTGCACCTGTCTCGTTTGCAACCTGTCCTCGTTTAACAACCTGCAGGGCATCTTGGCTTAGACTGCCACTCGTATTTCCCCCTCCTCGCGTGTTCCCTTTGTCTAGACGGAACAGCCGGCAGCAGTCTTCCTCTTTTCTTCGTGGCCTTTGTTATATAAATACCCCATGGGCTGTCAGGGTCTGCAAGCTCCATTCTACGCTTATTTCTTATCTCCAAGGCCAATGTTTACTCCACCGCCCTGATTCTGCTTCTGTTCATTATATCTTGTCTTTCTCACCATAATCTTCATACAATGTCCTCTTTGACAATCAGCGTTGGTGCTGAGCGCACGCCCGGAGCAGGGTTTCGAAACACCACCGAAGACGCCACGGACCCCGGCCGTGTCGATGCCAAGGCCGCGACCGCCTCTACCCTCAAGCAATGGGAGCCGGCGCTCCCAGACGGCGTAATACGTGCCGATGCTCACCTTCTTCAACCCCCGAAACAGAGGGACCTCGACTCTTGTCTCGATGCAGAGAAACAGGCGGCTCGACTCCAGCAAGCCGGGTTGCCGGCATCTTGCTGCAACGGATCCAACGGCGAGGCGGCGCACCTGACGCATGAAGAGCGTATCCGCAACATCCAGGCTGTCGTTGACGCCGTCCGCACCGACCGGCTCGACCTCGACTCTACTCCGTTTCCACTTATGGCCGGCTGTGGTGCGCCAGTCTGTTCGTCGAGACCGTTGACCTGATGTACCGAGGCCGCGTCGGCCCGGCGCAACACATGCCCTTCATCCTGCCGCCTAGCTACTATGCCTCCCTCCTAGGTGGCGATCAGCTAAACGAGTTCTTCATTGCCGTGGCCCAACGCAGCCCCATCCCATTCTCATCTACAACTTCCCGGCCGCTGCCAGCGGTATCGACTTAAACAGCGACACCATCTGCGCACTGGCCGCCGTCAGCACCCCAACATTGTGGGCGTCAAGCTGACGTGCGGCAACACTGGCAAGCTGGCGCGAGTCGTGGCCGGCACGACGGCAATGGGCCGTGGACCCGGCTCAGCCAACCCGTTTCTTTGTGGCTGGCGGTTCGGCCGACTTTATCCTGCAAGGCGCTGTTGTCGGTGCCAACGGGTCGATTTCAGGTCTGGCCAACCTAGCGCCGAGGGCGTGCACTGAGATTCTGGAGCTGTTCCGGCAGGGCCGGCTCGACGAGGCGCGCAAGCTGCAAGCTGTTGTGGCGCAAGGCGACTGGCTGGCGATCCGGTATGGTTTGTCGGCGTCAAGCACGGTCTGCAAAAGTTCGGGTCCATTGGTCTGGGAAACGCCAACAGCCTGCCGAGCTCCGTGCCGGCGGAAGCCTTGCCAGCTGCTCTCCGAAAAGGCACGGGGCGAATTTGATGCCGGCACGGCGTCGCTTCTGGAAGCTGAGCAGGCCCTGCAGGTCAAGGCCCAGTGAGAGTGATTTTGGTTCTTTTTGGTTCAATTCTGTCTGTTGTTGCGCTTTGCAGAGAAAAACTTCGTTTTGTTGTATTATCGCCTGGTTATCCCCATCTGCTTCGTGCTATATGCCTAATACCTTTGCAATAGCAACAAATAGGCACTCGTCCGGCACATTTAATTCGTGGCTTCTGTCTGGTTTCTGTCTTTATTTTTGGTCAACAACTTCCTTTGTCATCGGCTACACCCCGTTGTCTCCCCTCCTCTCTGTGCAACTGTTTCTCTATTCAATGGCTGGGAAGGAAAACAAAAATCAACAGGGAACATAGTGTGGTAGAATCTAGACAGAGTGCTCGCAAGGGCAGCAAATAATTAAATTGGTATGCTTGCTTGGACATTTTCCGCACCTGAACGATTTGCACTGCACTGCACGACACGCTATTTTGGCCACCTGGTTTTGGTACGGCAGTGTGCTACGAGGTGATCAGTTTGCACTACCCAGGTTTCTTTGTCACAGTGCCACAAATGTGAATGAATGCCGTTTGTGACTTGCCATCAACAGTCCGATTCTTCACTGTTCAGTTTGCTTCCATTGATTTGCATGCTTGCTACTGGGGGAGGCAATTGTGCGAGGGCACCTTCCTATTTCCCCATTGCTGCTTCTATTGTAAGTCGTGCTGAATAGCACCTTCCGCAAAGCTTTGTCATGACGAGCATGACTGGTCGCTCTTTCCTCAATGGGCAATATCTTGTCTACACACGTGCGAAGGAAAAAAATAACTTTGATAACAGTGTCCAGGTGTTCAGATGGCCTTCCACCCGGCTGCTCGCTTGTTTTGATTTTTTTGGTGGTGTATATCTTATTTTCTTTTTTTCTCTCCCTTTCTTTTCTGTCCTTTTCTGTTATTGGGAAGCTCATCCTGCTACTTTCCTATCCTAGCATCTCCCACAGTCGTCCCTCTTGCCATCACACCATCACGCCCGATCACCACGGCTCCTCGTCCGCGACTTCCCGAGAGCCTACTGATCATCGGTGGCTGTTGTCGTCTACGACACTTGTGCCTCTTTTTTTGTGCTGGATAAGGGAAGAAGGCAAAAGGCGGAAGGAACGAGGCACAGAAAAGAAAAGGAAGGAGGGAAGGAAGGAAAAAAGGGGGGAGGAGAGGAGAAAAAAGGAAAGGGCGACTGGAGGGCAAAACAAAAACAAAGAGTGGAAAAGAGGAAGAGCAGCAAGGTAAGCATCTTTCAAACATCTCTGTTCCCTGCAAGACTCTTTTTGATTGTTTTGCTTTACGCGTCCCAAATGATACCGGCTGATCCTGGCCATCGATGCGTGCCCTCTTTGATCATCATCCCCCAGACGCATCATCGTTTGCAGTCTGCCGTTGTCTTGTCTTCCACGCTCTCATCTTCTTCTTTCTCTTTCTATTTCTCCTTCGCTTCATCCTCGCTGACGACTTTGCATGGACTTTGGCCACAACAAACAGACCAAGATCAGTCTTCCTCTTCATCTCTTCTTTTTCTCTCTCACTCTCCATCCTTGCTCGTCGTCATCAAAGCCCAGCGACGTGCTCTCGTGCCGACACAGTCTCTGGAGCGGTTTCACATCCCCTTTACCGGACGTTTGTGCTGGATCTCTCAAAAGGTCACCGACTCAAGACAAAAAGACGACGCGGCGGCACACCATTCCCACCACCCTGCTGAAAGCGAAGCACGAGACAAACGGCTTGCTCCAGCTGAACACCTCCAGCTAAACACAAAGAGTTCGTACCATCCCTCACCTTGACTGTTATCATGCTCCTTTTTCTCTTCAGTCTGACACCTTGGTCATGCTGTAGTCCCTTGCACTCTTTTTTCACAAGTGCTTGACGTGACTTTTTGCTTGCGAGGCTTGTTTTTCTGCCCATAATCTGACATGATTTTCATCGTCTAGCTCGCGTTTGCACCATATTCGCACGCCACAGCCTCCTCCCATTATCAGCACCACTTTACCAATTCTGCTCTCTGGTCTTTTCCGCTTCTTTTTCACTCTTTTCATTTTTTAATACTTCACAGTACGGAGCCCGCATAACCAGAGACGGACAATTCTTTCAGAGGGGCAGCTTTGCCACGTCGGCACAAACCTCGTCTTCGCTTTTTGGCTCCTGAGCCTGCAGTCCTCTCTCTCACTCTCACTCGAAAATCTATGCTTGTGCTCTTTCGCCTTACAGCAGCGTCAGAACTGTCTCACTGTTTCATTGCCAAGGCTTCATAACCTTAATTTCACGTCAGGCCTTCAACTGACGGAATTCTGAGGCCCAGCACTTCACATTCTCAACGACACAATGGCACCGCAGAAAGAGTCCACACTCCGCACCTCCGTCAACACGGACTGGAAAGTGGCACTGATAAGCCAGTTGCAGACGGATCTGCACAATGCCCAAGAAAAGCTCTGTGCAATGACCTTTGCAAATTCAAACCTGCGTTTAACCATTGGCCAGGTTTACAGCATTGCTTCCACAGGGAAAGAGAGCTCTACCACACTTCAAGCAATCATGGAGATAATCAAGAAGAACCCCGACGGTCTGCGTATCACCAGTACGTCGTCCCGGATCACATCTCCAAGTGCCCCGGGTCAGCCACTCCGCCAACTACTTGCCCTGGGACCCAACAAAACTCTGACTGTGAAGGTGCCAAAGAAAGGGTGGTCAGGAAAGTCAGCATGTCAGGCACCATCAAGCCCTGCACTCTTGTGCAGCAGATCACGCCACCAGCAACTGCAACAAAGACAAGCACTGGTGAGACAATGCTGATTTCAGTGTCGCCCATAGACACAACGCGGAAGGCAAGTGGCGAGGCTACAACAAAACCCAAGGACATGGCCAAGAAAGCCAAACAAATACAAGGCAAGGAGGCTGAAGACGTCGACGAGATGTGGCAAGAGTTCTCACTTGAGGAAGAACTGGAAGGCATTGCTGACGCTCCGGCCAAGAAGCGTGAAGCAATGCGGGCCGTCTTCCGCGAGAAGGAGGAGGAGCGCAGAAAGCGAATTCGCCAGTCGGCAGACGAAAAGCGTCGCATTGCCGAGCACGAGGGCTATCTTTTAAAGAAGACGTTCTCTCGGCCAGCGGCCCAAAAGAAGCTGGCTGAGGGTGTTTCGGCAGTCCCCGACAAGGCGAAGCAATCTGATAACAAGGTTGGCCACAGCAACAACGGCAACAGCAACAGCAACAACAGCACCAACACTACCAGTACTGGAAATGGCAATAGCAATTTTCAGCGGCAACATTTTCGGCGGCAACACCTTTGGCAGAAACACCTTTTGGCGGCAGCGGCAGACATGCCAAGCCCGGCGGCCGAGTTGTTCGTTCGCCTCCTCGAAAGCCTTCCGTTACAGCCAAGGTTGAGGCTCCTGGGCAACGTTCTGAAACAGTCATTCTTTCGCCGGATCCCGAGGCAGAAGATTTCGAGACGGATCAAGACGGTAAGAAACCTAACAATTGTCCGCGTTGTATCTCAAGATCGATATGACTGCAACAAGTTCTTTCGATGAAAATGGCATCCTAACGCTTCTATGAAAAACAGACTCTTCCGGAATCATCAGCATCGAGATTGAGTCTCCCAAGAACGCAGCACGTTTCGGAGTTCGCTTCGACCCAACCAAGCTCGATGCAGGCCACGTTGGCCGAGGTGGCTGGTACTGGTGAGAAGATGGGCGGCCGGCGTTCACTTCTCATTCAGATTCTTCCATACGAGTACTCCCTGCACAAGCTGCTTGCCCATGTCCGTGGCGGTTGCCATTGTTATGGCACGGCTGGCTCCGGACACTATGGGCACCGGACATGGCCAGTGGCCATGATCACCTTCAAGACACCGGAAGAAGCCTCTACTGGCGAAAAGATCACGTCTGCACTGCTGTCACGCTCGGAAGCGAATGAGGGGCAAGCATTGAACTCAACACCCAAGATCTCCGTCACTTTGCTGCCCACACCGACATATCCCTCGCGCGAGACAATTGTCCAGGCGACCCCAGCCCCTGGGTTTAGTCTCGCCCCCGTGGAGGCAAAGACGCGTTGCATCTATGTCACGGACTTCCCCAAGCAGTACATTCACGATCTCTGCACGGAGCTCATGTTTGGTGCGAATCGATTCCCGTCCAAGATGCATGCTCTAGAGGAGATATGGTTTGAAGGTGATACGCTGCACTTGCAGTTTGCCAGCATGCAAGAGGCAGAAAAAGCGCATCGCATCATCAGCATCTTCCACTTCCGCAAGTACAGTGGCCAGGTACACTACAGGCCGGACCCGTGTGCAGCCACTGTCAGCAACATGAACAGTCTTTTTGAAGACGGTGCAATCAAAGTCGCCAGCCACGGCTACATGGGACTCAAGTCTCTGCTCGAGACTGTGGGCCTGGCATCGTTCTCACGCAGCCACGACAAGTCCTCGGCTAAAGCCGGCGCGGATCGGAAGGTGGCTCCTCCCGGAGCTGTCAAGATGTCCTTTAGCACTCTGCTCTCGCAGACGCGAACCGTGCCCCCTTGCCCGCCTCGAATCAGCATCCCGCATCCATCTGTGCATATGCAGGCGGCCACTGTGCGTGCCAAGCCGGCGGCGGCCCCGCTCATTGACGTGTCCTTTGAGGACGTCATGAAAACAGGTTCCTGGAGCAGTGTGCCGGCCTCTGTGCACGACGACTTTGCGAGCCCTATCTCCAATGCTCCGTGGACAGCGGATCAGATGGAGGGCCTGGACATGTTTTAGTGCTCAAGGCATGGTACGAGTCAAGGGGGTTATGGCTGAATCGACGGGTTTTGTGGATGCTGGAAGGATGTTGGTGCGGCAAATTGTGAGGCGTATGTGGGCAGTAATGGAGTAGAGTTGACGCGACAAGCTGTACGTGTTGATTGCTTTTTCTTGTCTTGAAATTGCCAGCAGTTGGCTGAGGAACCGTCGCCCTTTCTTTGCATTTACATGAGTTGTTATTGCGTTGGACTTTTCAGGCAAACGTCTGATACAATTCACATACGCTCATAATACGACTGGTTCAAGTACAGAATACTATGTGATTATCTGTGTGTAGCCAAACCTGATACAACTGGACAAACACCTCGCTACTATGTACATTAAGTGCCCAAGGTTTCAACTGTGCAACGGTCATCTTCCATACCCGCCCACGCGCTTCTGGGCTGCCTTTTTTAGATACTGTCTCACCATGCGCGGCGGCAGGTTCTCGGCAGGCTCCCATGTCGGGTTCTGATCGGGCGGCCAGTCGCCCTTCCAGCGCACCAGGAAGAAACGGACTAGGCGGCTGCCAGGCGCAGCGACCATCTCGGGTGCTGCATGGACAGACAGGCCTTCCATATCGCCGTTGCCATCTTCGTCAACAGCCGCCAGACAGTCACCCACCAGCCGGTCGACTTCGTAGAGCTCACCCTCCTCTTCGTCTTCACCGTCGTCTTTTTCTGCTTCCTTTTCTGCTTCTTTTTCTGCTTTCTTCAGTGGTGCAGGAGCATGTACTATTGCTTGTGATAAAGGCAAGGCAGGCGGTAGTATTGGTGTTTCGGTGGGTGGCCGTTTCCGCTTGGTAGATGACGTGTCTTGTTGTAGCGGAGGCATGCTCGGTGGGACGTAGTTCTGCCACTTGTTTTCTGGCTTTGGAGGTGGTTTGCAGGCGGGCACAGCCGGTGGAGCAATGTACGTGGCCGGGCGGTCGGCTGCGCGGTCGGCAGTCTTGGCCTTTTGCAGTGTTGGTAGTTGTGAAGGCGGAGGTGGAAGTGAAGGTTGCTGTAAAGGTGACGCATGTTGCTGGCCGAGACTGCCTTTGATGGCCGGGCGGCGTCTTCCGTAGGGATGGGTGTGGCGCTGCGGACAGCATTGTGTGGAGGACGCTCTATAAAGCTCGTCCTCCTTGTCCTCTTCGTCTGCTTCTTCATCCTCGTCGCTATCTGCCACCTCCTCTTCCTCCTCTTCTTCTTCGTCTTCCTCCTTGTTGGTACTGGTATTTGTTGTCGTCGTCGTCGTAGCCGTCGTCACCGGGTCTACGCCCTCCTGATCCCGACAAACTTTTGGAACGGTCTCTTGAGGGATGGGCCGGCATGCTGTTTCTCCGACATGGGAGAAGACAGCACCATTGGTAGCGCTGCAAGTGACGGCGGCGGCGGCGGTGCATTCAGCGAGACAGCCATTTGGCTTGTCGCCGCCATCGACGACACGTCCAGCTGGATCTGCAGACCCGCGAGCGATGGCCTTCCAGAAAGCGAGGCCCCCGACGGGGTCTCCGTCTGTCGACCAGTGAATGAAGTCTTGATTTTGTCGGCGTCGTCGAAATTGTCGGGGTTGCACCCACTTGTGTCGTTGTCGTCGCCGCCGCCGCTTCTCGTGCTGCCGCCTTGGCCGCTGCTTGGGCTGCCGTCGTCGCCGCGGTCTTGGCCGGTCTCCCAGGGCCCTTTTTGATCATCGGACCCACCTCTGTGTTTTGCAGAGCCAGTTGCATTGCCGCTGCCGCCTGCGCCCGCTTCTCCTCCATCTGCGCATACTCCAGTCCTCCACCACCCTCGGCGACACATAGTCCAAAATCTCAGTGCACCGCACCAGCTGCCGCGCATACGGCTCGTCGGGCCACCCCACCACGTAGCACAGCATCCTCTGCACTGTCTGTCGCTGCGGTTCGCCGCGTACCGCGCGTCCTCCTCGTCCGTGTCGTAGTCGTCGGCCGTGGCCGGCACCGTGCCCCAGCTGCCGTCCAGCGGCGTCACGACCTTGTCGACAATATAAGCGCCACTGTCGTAGCCGGCTGCATCCCGGCGGGGTGGTACGATGGAAATTGGCTGGGAGGGAGGGGCAGAAGCGGTGCCGGGGCGGTACGAGGGTGGCCGGCCGGGGAGAACAACGACGAGGTTTGTATTGGGGGAGTTGGTGCGGTGGCAGCGGCAGCGGCAGCGGCAGCATTAGCTTTTGGCCGTTTCGAGGCGGACCAGAGAATGACAGAAGCGTCTGTGACGAATCGACGCGCCGTGGGCGAGGCATCCTCGTATTATGTGGGTGGTGGTGCTCCCCGACGACAAGCTGTGCTTCGTCGTGGATGGAGCGAGGCGAGAGGCTGCGTCTATCGTGGGCTGGGGGGGAGACTTGGGTCAAGGACGGGGAGTCTGTGGTTCAAGCATGGCTAGAAGAGATGGGGATGTTCTGGCCAGGATCGTCAAGTCGAGCGCCGTCAAATGGGCCGGTCGAGGGTGCGCTGCAAGCTGTGTACCTACACAGAGTACTCAAACTCCAAAGGTGAGGTCAGAAGGCGCCCAATCGCGAAAGCTATGCACAGGTAAACGCGCTGGCCAACCACAGTGGATATAAAGTGGGTCCATTTACTTACACTCATGACAGCACCAGAGACCCGTCTATTCTCAGCTCAACACAAAGGGAAAATCCCAGTTGCACCCTGTTCGGTCCTCGCAATAGCTCGTCCGTTCATTAATTAATTAAAAAACATCACCAGCATTGCACAAGGCGCGTGGACGAGGCTGCACATACGGGTGCAGCTCCGTTCTGTCACGTGCCAAGCGCACTCACTCCACTATGGATCGCCCGCCAGCGCCTGGAACACCAGCCGACTGACCCGTATTACGTCGCTGACAGGGCATTCTCGGGGAAGCTGGCGGCGGTTTTGGCTGGCCGTCACCCCACCGCGGCACCGCATTGGCGCTAACAAGCCAAAAACGAGGAAGGTGCAAAGGGCGAAAACGAACCTCTCCAGCTTTCTACCGCGACCCACTCGACGACGTCAAGACAGAAACGACACAGACGACGCAAACGGCACGGAAAGACACGATCCAGCGACAGCACGACGACCACGGCTGATCCGTCACCACATATACTCAACACGCACCCCACCATGCTGACCTCCTCGGCGCCGACGCTGCTCCGCCCGGGCCTGGCCGTGGCCTCCCGGACCGGCAGCAGCCTGCACAAGCCGGCGACAGCGACGGCCAAGACCTCGGCCGCCTTTCTGCTGCGCGGCCATCGCCCATGGCCATGGCGACGGCAATTCCCGCACTGCAGACCCGCACGCTCGTGACGGCCCTGTCGCTCAAGCGCAAGATCACGGCCTCGCCCACGGCCTCCTCTTCCCGACCCTCCGGCGATGCGCCTCGACCCAGTCTACAACGACATCACATCGCACGCCACCACGGACCGGCGCCTCGGTCAACCGCGACGCTGCGGCTGATGCGGCTGCTGCGGCCGCCATTGCCGCCGCAACAAGGCGCAGTCCTCAGGAACGTCGTCGTCGTCGTCGTCGACGTCCGACCTGCCGCCCTCGACTGGAACACCTTCTTTGCCTCCGCAAGACCCGCCGGCGCATTCAGCTGGCCTTTTCCGTGGCCGGCGGCTTCACTGGAGGGCTTGTCGGCGGCCTGTTCCTGGGCAGTGGCGTTGCCGAGCCGCTGCTGTCCCAGATCCCCCTCGACCCGTTCCTGACACTGGGCCTCATGACGTTTGGCTTTGCCGCGCTCGGCTGGCTGGCCGGGCCAGCATCGGCAACGTCGTCTTTTATACGTGGAAGCGCCAGTACAAGACGCAGATGACGCTCAAGGAGACCCAGTTCTTCGCCGCATCAAGCGCAACCGCGTGGACCCTCGGCATCGTCTGCGGGCAACCCGGTGCCCGACTTTTACGGCGAGAAGATTTCGAGCGTGGCGGGCTACCGGCAGTGGCTCAAGGACCAGCGGGCCTTTAACAAGAAGCGGACGACGTTTGTATAGGGAGGGGGGGATGAAGCAACAAAAATTGAACGAAAGGAAGGAGAGGAACCGGCACTGTAAGAGGGAGTCATGAAATATTCATTATGTTTTTTTTTAAAAGAAAAAACTCTATTCAAAACAAACAAAATCCAACTCTTATTTCTACAGTCATGCTCCGGATATAAGTACAATGGTATAATAAGTGAACATGAAGGTGAAAAAGTGAAATAAACATGAGAACACAGCAAAAGACACCCCCTGAGAGCCGAGAGGCTACACAAAAGGGAGAGTACTGTCCACCTCCTTCTTCCACGCCAGCAGACCCCCTTTGATATCACCGACAAACCGCGTGCCTTCCCGGTCCAGCCCCAGCGTCTTGAGCTGCCGCGCCACTACCTGCGAGTCGTTGCCCACGCGGCAGACCAGGTAGATGGGTGCCGTGTCATCGGCCATGCCCGCCGGCAGCCAGGCTGGGAGCCCGCCTTCTAGTGCTGCCGCCGCCCTCGTCTGTGAAAAGGGCATGTTGACAGCGCCGTCTAGAGCGCCCATGTTGAAAAACTCCTTTTCCCGCACGTCCAGCAACCAATGCTTCTGTCCCTTGTTCTCCTCGTCTTTCCTCTGCACCTCCTGGTAGGTCTGTACAGACACACGCTCCTCGGACGCCAGAACAGACCGTGCCAGGGCGGGGGAGGTGCTGCCGCCACAGAACTGCACATAGTCTGGCCAGCCATCACCGTCGAGCAGGCTCTGTTCCTTTAAAGGAGCATCATCCCCACAGGCAAAACAGTCTGCCCGCCGTCCACGCAGCCGGACTGTCCGGAACGACGGACCACCTCCCCCGGCCGAGAACAGCAGCAGCGTTGGCGGCGGCGACAATTTCTTGTCTTCTTCTATCGTTGCTGGGCGAGAAACAGGGGCCGTCAACACCCGGATCGCCTCCAGCGCCTGCAGCACGCCCATCACGCCCACCACAGGGCCCAGCACGCCGCCCTCGGCACACGACGTCTGGCTCGCCGCCGGCGGGGGCCGTGGGAACACGCACCGGTAGCAGGGGCCCTGGCCGACGGGCCAGTTGAGCACGGCCAGCTGGCCATCCGTCCGCAGGGCGGCTGCCGAGACCAGCGGCACGCCCACCCGCACGCACGCGTCCGAGACCAAGTAGCGGATCGCCGCATGGTCCGTGCAGTCCAGCACAACGCTCACTTTTAGGTCCTCTTTTCGGTCCTCTTTTTCGTCCTCGCTCCGCTCACTGGAGCCGAGAAGACGCTCGACATTGTCGACCGTGACGTGCTCTCGCACAGGCACGTACTCGACCAGCGGGTTCCGTGCCCGGCACGCCGCAACGAGACTGTCCACCTTGTACGCGCCCACGCGCGCCGTCGTGTGCCCAATCTGCCGGTGCAGGTTGGACGTCTCCACCGTATCGCCGTCAACAATCGTCAGCCGGCCGACACCAGAGCCCGCAAGGTACAGTGCGGCCGGACATCCAAGACCGCCGGCGCCAATGATGACAACCGACGCGTTCTTGAGGGCCAGCTGGCCGGCGACGCCAATGCTAGGCAGGATGAGCTGGCGGGCATAGCGGCCGTACTCTTCTTCCCGGAGAGGCCATTTCCCGCTGCCGTTGAGGCTATGGATGGCATCGTGCTGCTGCAGCTGTTGTTGTTGTTCCGCTTCAGCTGCAGCCTCGTCTGCTTCGGCCTGTGCGAGCTGCTGGCGAAGCGATGCCAGCTCGGCTTCTGCCAGAGCTATCCGGCGCCGCAAATCGGCAGACATTAGGAAATGGTGGAAAACAAGGTAGGAGTAAATAAAATATTAAAGCGGACATTAAGTGAGTCTGCTGATGAAAAGAAATTGCTCAAAATAAAGAGTAAAAATGTCATGAAATTGCCAAGTGGTACATTTTCGAGAATGCAGGTGACTGCAATTGTGTCGCGGATTAGATGGTGCGAAAAAACAAAGGTAAAAATGACAAAAATGAACGATGGGAGTGAGATTTGAACTCACGCGACCGAAGCCATATGATTTCTAATCATACCCATTAGACCACTCTGGCATCCCACCTTGTTGTTCGTTGGAAAATTGGCCCTCTACATACCTTATCTAGGCCAGTCCACATGCCTGGAACCTTGCCGGCCCCACTATCTCTTATCGCCAAAAAAGTTGCGATAACCTCCAATCAACCTCACCTCTCACTTTCCTCACCAAAACCATCTTTTCACCAATCTCAACAACCACCCACCATGGTATGTTTGTTTCCTTGCTCCGCTCGCTGTTTTTCTCTGCTCCTTGCAAGTCGCTAACAACATAGGCCCCCGTCGCCCCCACCCCCAAAATGAGCCACCGGGCAAAAGCCCTCGCCCGCATCGCTGACCCAACGCTCCCCCGCAAAGTCCACCGCGAAGACAACACCGTCACCGACTCGTTCTTGCACTCCAAGCGCGACAAGCAGCTCATCCGCAAGGCCTCGTTCCGTGCCCAGGTCGTCGAAAAGGCCGGCGTACAGAAGAAACAGCCCAAGCGCCGCCGGCCCTCGAAGAAGCTCGTCGCCACCCTCGAGTCGCTCGCCGATGCTCTCCCCGACGTGTCTTCTTCCTCCTTTTCTTCTTCCGGCCCACAGCCCTTTGACGCCGAAACGGAGTGGAAGGGCATCAAACGCCGCCAGAGCATCAAGACACGCCCGGGATCCCTCAAGCGCAAGGAAAAGGTCGTGCAGGCCGAGATGGCGCGGTTCGGCCAGAACCTGGCGCAGCTGACCGCCGTGAAGGAGGAGACCGTTGTTGCGGCGCCGGTCGCAGCAGAGATGGAAGTAGAGGGAGATGCTGGAAAGGAACAGGAGACCACACAGACACAGACACCGGCGGCACCTCGCCAGTCGACGGCCAACCGCTTTGCGCTGCTGCGCAACTACATCACCATGACCATGGAACAGAGTCCTGCATTTGCCAAGCAGGAGTAGAATGAGTGGAGGGCTGTTGTTTGTTTCCTTGTCAGAGCGTTGGCATTTCTTTTCATGATATGGATGGCGTATTGGAGTTGGGTGGGCTAAAAAGGAACTCTACTTGATATTCTTCTTTTTTTATATCGTACCTAAAAAACGAAAGTATTTTATTGCAATCTTACCATCTTTTTTCTGGTAGAGACTTTATTTTCTCGTGTGCAATGTACAAAAGGCAAAACAAATTACCAAGGTTCACAGATTTTTATTGTGCTGACTGAACGTTCCTACACTGTGCCCCTTTACAGTCAGCATTAGAGTTCAAACGTCGATAGGGTACGTATCGTGAGAGTCGAACTCTATACAGGATCGCGCTGCGGAAACGGCGCAGATCAAATACAAATGATACTTTAGGTTTTTTTGTAGAATATGTTGCTTGTAGTCTTTTATTCTTTATATGCAGTCTACCAAGTCCACGATACTCGATCACCATACAACTAGCCTCCTGGAACTGTTTTCTCGACGTCTCGAACAAAAAGTCTTCCCCATCATAAGCTCACGGTCAGCACTGCACTTCCAAGCTACCCTGGCCTTTGCTATAGTTACTAATATTTTTTTCCGTTCTGTACCAGGCAGCTGTCTATTGTCTTCCATCACAGACACACTCAACATGGACGCCAACGTCCTCGAGACCTTTATCATTGAGTGCATCGAGAACATCCTCCGCGACACGGTCAGAAGGATCCTCTCCCAAGATGCTTCATCATCGCCATCAACAGACGGACAGGAGGGCAGCAAGATAGGACCGTTTAACTATTTGACAGACAGTTTTCTTTTCCGCATGCTCCAGGCGCGACCACTGCAGATCATTCTCCACCTGCTCTTTATCAAAGTCATTCTCGTCAACCTAGTCGACATGCTCACCCGGTTTACTGTCGCGTTCGCGCCGCCCAGCGGGAGCGGCTGGAAGACCGCGAAGAGGCTCGGATCGAGCGCGCTTTCCACCGGCAGCGCAACCTGTACATGATGCAGCTGGCCGTGGCACGGGCACAATACGCCATCAACATCCCGCTCAGAGACCGGCCAAGCCCGCGCCAAGAGCAGCAAGACTACGAGCGATTCCTGGAGAATGCGGAAGCCACGTTTGACGAAGCATACGCGCGCGTGGTCGTGCTTGACGAGTAAAAGGACCGCGCAAGAGGGAAAGGGCATGATAACACATGTTGCAGGCAGTTCCAAAGCTTCTAATAGCAATCATTATTACGAGTTCGTTTGTGTCTATATTCTGTGTCTCGTTTATATATCTCTCGTGGGCACCGCTCCTTTTCGTCTACTTCTGCAGAGTGTGCTTGATCAGCGCCTTGTAGCCCTCGACGGCCGCCTCCAGCGCACCGACAGTCAGGGCCTCGTGGTCCGAGTGGGCCACGAGGATATCGCCAGGGCCGTACAGGTAGCGCGTGTGGTCACCAGACAGGTTCGGCACGTCGGTGCCGTAGTTGACCGTAATCGTATCGAAGCCATCGACCTCGCAGTTGCATTCCACGACGCCGTAGCCCTGGCCGCAGGTCATGGACAGCGACGTGTCGGCGGCCTTGAGCGCCGCCTCCATGCGCCGGCGCACCTCCTCGTGGCCGGTGGCCTGCGGGCCGAGCGCCACGCGCACGGCCATGACGGCCTCGGCGGCAGCAGGAATCACATTGGCCGCGACGCCGCCGTGCATCAGCCCCAGGTTGACCGTGGTGTTGCCAAACACGGGGCTTGTGCCGAGGTCGGCATCGATCAGCGAGACGAGGCCGCGCACGAGCGCGTCATTGGCCGACTTGCCCAGCCACGGGTAGCCCGAGTGGCCCGCCTGGCCGGTGGCCGTCACGGTGCAGCCAAGATGCCCTTGTGGCCGCAGGCGAGCTTGTTCTCGGTCGGCTCGCCGAAAATGGCCGCGCGGAACCCGCGGCCGGGGAACGTGTCCTCCATAAACGCAGAGAACGTCTTCATGCCGTCGCCCGAGTCCTCTTCGCCGACAACAAAGAGCACCAGGAAATCGTTGCCCGCGAGCACGCCCTGGGAGCGCAGCTCGTTCAGGGCCGTCAGCTGGGCGGCTACGCTGCCCTTGGCGTCGACGCTGCCGCGGCCGTGGATAACGGTCTCACTCGAAGGAACATCGTCGTCGATCGAGTACGGGATGTGCGGCGGGACGACGTCAATGTGCGATGTGACGAGTAGTGGCGGGACATGCACAAGGGCCGTGGCGATGTCGTTGTTGTCGTCGACGGCGACCGCATCGACATCGCTCTCTGCGGGCCAGGCAAAGACGTTGAAGCGGCCATTATCACCCGTGTTGTCGCGCGGCGGCAGATACTGCTTGTACGTCTTGTATTTTTGTTTCTGGAGATACGCAATCAGCCAGTCGCCGACATTGCCCTCGGCGCCGCTCAGCGAGGAGGTGGAGATGAGGCTCTTGTGGAGCGCGAGGAGGTCGTCGCGGTAGGAGGGCGCGGACGACGCTGACGACGAAGAAGACGAAGATGGAGGTGGCGAGGCGTCGTCGACAAGTGGCTGCTGTTGCTGCTGCTCGACCGGCCGGACCAGAGCAGATGCGCCGAGACCGGCATAGAGGAGGTTGGGGAGGATTCTCATTGTGAGAAGGGGGGAAAAAGGGGGGAGGGCAGTACAGAGAGGATGTTGCCGAATGAGGCAGTCGCAGTTTGAGAAAAAACGAGAGACCAGAAAAGAAAGGAGGAAAGAAAGCAACAAGAAGGAGCGATGGTGATGTTTAAATGCGATGATGGAAACGACGAGGTCGGCAAGTCGAGCCAATTGGCACCTGCCGTTTCTAGCCGCGCTCCTGGAGGAATACCTTGGGGTGCGAGAAGGAGCTTGGGTGGAGCCGTTAGGTACCTGACTGGCTGAACTAGCGCTGTGCTTGGCCACTACTGTACTGTAAGCTATCAGTCGGTGCCGTCCTCCGTTTCTTGGAAATCCGCCCAGCGCAAAGGCACAACTGACGCCCTACATCGGATAAAACGCCGACATTTGTCATCGCAGTACGGAGTACGCTGTATTACATGCATGTGTGGGGCTGTATACTGTCTTGCTTTATTCATCATATATTTTGTGCATCTATCTACGCACTACCGCGCCCTCTCCTCTGCACCTCCACTGGCATCGAATCTCGCGATGCTTCACTTCACAGCCTCGCGCTTCAAGCGTCGCCCCCCTAGGCTTCGAAGCCGCCCTTGTCCTCCTCGCCGAGGGCATCATTGACGGCATTCACGGCGTCCACCACGTCCTGCGGCAGCGGGCCCGCATCGATGGCGTCGAGGTTCTTGCGCAGCTGCTCCACGTTGGCAGCGCCCACAACCACACCGTCGCCGTGCTCCGCCGACAGCTGGCTGTGGTAGACGGTCCACCGCAGGGCCGCGTCGTGGCCGGGGATGCCGTGCTTCTTGGCTGCCTCGCGCACTTTCTCGACGGCCGCCACAATGGCCGGGCGGTTGTACAGCTGCGTGTAGATGGTGCCCACATAGCCCGAGGACTCGAAGCGGTTGTTGGACCGTCTCTTGTCGCTAAAGATGCCAGAGGCGGCAGGGCTGTACGCATAAAAGGCAATGCCGTGCTTGCGCAGGACCGGGAACAGCGTCTTCTCGCAGTTGCGCGAGATGGCGTTGTACAGGCCCTGGAAGACGGCGGGCTTGACGAGGCCCTTGTCGGCGGCGATCTGCACCAGCTGCTCGACGTCGTCGGGGCGGTAGTTTGGAGATGCCCAGCTTCTTGAACTTGCCCTCCTTGTGGAACTCGGTCAGCGCCGCCAGCGTGTCGGCAAACGGCGTCGTGCGCTCGGGCGCGTGCAGGTACTCGATGTTGATGGGCGACTGGGGGCCGAGCGCGGCAATGGAGCCGTCAATGCTCTTGGCGAGCCCCTCCTTGTTGTGGTCGCCCGGCGTGAACGACAGTACCTTGGTGTCGATCACAAAGCGGCCGTCCTTGTTGGCAAGGCCGAGACGGGGCTCGTTGGTGGTGGGCGCGCCGACCGGGTAGCCGCGCGCGTGTCGACCACGCGGTAGCCGCGGTTGTAGAACTCGTCGAGGAACTCCTTGACCTGCTCGGGCGTGTCCATGGTGACATCCTTATCGACCGAGGAATCGCCAATCTGGGGGGGTTGTCAGAGACATAAACACAAACATGAGCAAAGGGGGGTAGGAAGAGACTTACACTGACGGTGCCCAGGATGATCTCGGGACGGTTGGGTACTTGCAGAAGGCATGATGGCGGTGAGGCAAAGTGGTCAGAGGATGGCGGAATAAGAGTGAAGGCGAAGATGCTTGAGATTCTTGAGATTACGAGATCTTGAGATGGTGAGCTGATGGGATGATGGGAAGAGAGAGTCTACGTCTGGTCTGCCTCCATCACCGCGGGCATGACGGGCTCTTTATATCTTGTCAAGCCCGTGAGCTGCTCAGGGCTTACAGCTGTCTTGCTCTAGCCGTGGCCGGCGGTTTCTAAGCCACCTCTGTCGGTCGAGTTATGCATGGCGTGGCAGATCCTCCGTTCTCGTTCGAGGAGTGACAAAGAGAACACAGAAGAAAAGAAAAGGGTCAAGGACACGCTCCTTCCACTGGACAGCAATTGCAGCAATGGCAGCAATGGGCAGGAGAACGACATCCTGCTGCAGGATCCTGCGATCACGTAAGAAAGCAAGCACGCAAGGACAATGGCCCTCGAAACCGTCCGTTGTCCGAATTCCTACTCGGCAGTGGGTCTCAGGACGCGAAAGCGTTTCCCGTGTTACCTGAAAAGGGCAAGTGCAGCTCGAAGCCGTCACTGCATCCGCAAAGGGCAGGGAACGGGAAACGGATAACGGAAAGACAACGCTCCGTTGACTCAGCGGAGCAAGTCAAGAAACGGGCCAATAGTAAAACCGTAAATGGAAGCAGAATGGTCCACATTTGTGTCGTGGTCTTTCCTTGCAAGGCGCATGCTCGTGGGAATAAGGTGCTGAGCTTGCTGGGCTGCAGCGGCTGCCAAGCCCTGTAAAGGTGCCAAAGCTGCACCCGTCACCAAGTACGGCGTTTGTGTCGTTCTCCGGCCGAGGACAGAAAGAGTGGGGCTGAATCGGGGTGCTCTAATGCGGTCAAGCTTCCAGGGCCAGAGGTTGTATTAGTGAAGTGGCAGTGGGCGAAGGAACAGTGGGTGGCAGGGCTGTAAAAAAAAAAAAAAAAAAGGTAAAGGGCCATCTCTCCACACCACCAGCGTCGTCGAGTTTCCTCCGCCCGAGTTTCGTCCACGGCATCCTTCGTGGACCTCTTATACTTTTGTAAGAGGCATCTACCTTTGTCAGCGCAGGGCCTCTTTGCATTTATAAAGAGACAAGTTTCCCTGGGGACATAAATGTTCCGTAGTTTCTCCTCGGGTTTTCGTTTCAGAATTGAATTATTCATCCAGCAGGATGCATTTGTTTTCTTTGCTTCGACGACGATGCTTCCTGACTGACAAATAGAGATGAAGATGATACGATCAGGTCGATGACGAATGCGAAAGATGACAAACCGCCAAGGAATCGCAAAGGATGGAGGCGAAAAGAAAATGAAGATGAAGAAAGAAGAAGAAAGAGGAAAAGGGGAGTAGTGTCGCAACACCATTGCTGGCTGACTAGAAAAAGGCCATTTTCACTTTGTAACTGTCTGTGCGATCGTCGACAGTGTAATTGAAAAGATGCTCAGAAAATGCGGCACGTTTATCCAACCGGCCAACACGACGAGCATCCGCGATAATCTACAAGCATCCATGGCGAGGGGCCGGCACGGTGAGATGGACGCGACAACACGTAGAGACAGACGTGTAGCCCGAATCAGTGTCCAAAGTTGAGACGAGCATGCCGCCGAGGGCTGCCAGCCGTGTTTCACTTTGACCGTTTACACGTCCGGTATCTGCGGCAAGCCCCGGTGCACTTCGCCGGCCGTTCCCTGTGCTAGCTTCGTGACAGACACCTCCGTGGCGGCCACGGCCACGATCACAAAGGTCGTCAATACGAACGTCTGCTCGGTGCTGCCCGCTTTGACCAGCTCCTGGCCCTGTCCGCCAGCTCCAGCGAGTGGAGCTGCAGATGTATTATTCTCCTGCACGAAAGCGGCAAACACCGTCACGGTCACCACTACGTCCGATCTGCTCGAGTGCTATGCCACAATCACGCCGTGGACCCAGCCCCGGGTACACGCCGCCACCGCCACTACTGCCACCGGGAAGCCACCGGCAGTGACGGAATCGTGGAGGACGTGGAAGAAAATAGTGGGAGAAAAGAAACCCATTCTAAAAAGAAAGAAGAAAAAAAGAAGAAAAAAGGAAGAAGAAAAAGAAAGGAATAGGAATGAGACATAATATCTGCCGTGAATATTATTGATTAGGCGGGGGCAAAACAGGCACCGGAAAGTAAATATTGCCCGGGTAATGTCTACGAGCTTCAACAACTGCCATCCCCACGTCAATATATGGCGTTTATTTACCGTGACCAAGAACGAATAATCACGGCAAAAATAGACCGACGACGGCAACAAGTAATAGAGGTAATGGAAGAAAGGAACATAGATAGGTACCGGTGCCGGTGCCCGGTTATCTCTCGCTCTCCCTGGCGTCCGCCCGGTTTGATCTCTCACGAGGCTTTTCGTTGTTTTGCTTCTGTTTCCTTTTGTTGTTGTTGAACTTGCTTTTTTGCTCCTCTTTCCTATCCTCGGAATTTCGCTACCTCACCTTCTCCAAGCACTTTGCCTATCATCACCACCAACGATGCACATCTCGACCACTGCCCTCGCCGGGCTGCTGGCCCTGTTCCCCACGGTCGCTGTAGCCCAGCAGATGATGCGCTTCTCCTGCTCCCAGCTTGTCATCGAGCGCCTCGACCCCCTGGTCAACCCGGGCGTGGTCGGCTCGCCCCATATGCACCAGGTGGTGGGCGGCAACTCGTTCAACGCCTCCATGGAACCGGCCACCCACGATCTTGTCAAGGACTCGACGTGCACCAGCTGCACGTTTGCGCAGGACTTTTCCAACTACTGGACCGCCAACGTGTACTTCCGCGCCCGCAACGGCTCGTTCAAGCGCGTGCCCCAGGTGGCCAACCTCTACTTCCATGCCCGTAACGGCACCTACAAGCGCGTCCCGCAAATGGCCAACCAGGGCCTGCGTGCCGACGGCGGGATCACTGTTTATTACATCCCGCCGTACGACGGGCAAACAAACGTGACGGCATTCAAGCCCGGGTTCCGGATGCTCGTCGGCGATGCCGCCCTCCGCAGCCCGCGCGGACAGCAGCGCCAAATCTGCCACCGGTGCTTCTCGACCATCAACCAGGTGCCCTTTGGCGGCGCGCCCTGCACGGGCGACGACACGCAGGCCCTGCCGGCCGGGTTCTGCGAGGGCGGCATCCGCACCACCATCACCTTCCCGACCTGCTGGGACGGCGTCAACACCGACAGTCCCGACCACAAGAGCCATGTTGCCTACCCGGCCACGGGCACCTTTGAGTCCACGGGCGCCTGCCCGGCCAGCCACCCTGTCCGGCTGCCGCAGCTCATGTACGAGGTCATGTGGGATACGCGGGAGTTCAACGACAAGAGCCTGTGGCCCACCGACGGCGGCCAGCCATTTGTCTACAGCACGGGCGACACGCAGGGCTACTCGCAGCACGGCGACTACCTGTTTGGGTGGGAGGGCGATGCGCTGCAGCAGGCACTGAACCACCGGTGCGGCAACGATGTGTGCGCCGTCCTAAAATCGCAGTCGTCCGAGGCGGCCATGGCCTGCACCAAGAAGCAGACGGCCGTGGATGCGGTGGACAGCTGGCTGAAGACGCTGCCGGGCGAGGCTGCTCTTTTCTGAGGGCGAAGACGAACTTCAAGTATGTCTGTTGTAGCTGAATTTGTCTACTAAACATTGTCTCTGCCCTATATCGCATCCATCTGAACAAAAGGTGCCATTGTTCCGTGCTCATGGAGCACATAATTATTTTCCGCTCAAATATGCTTTATTTTGGTTTTTCGTTGCAGAGCAGAAGCCGGGATGAATGACTTGATCTTCTTAAAACAATAAACAAATATCAGCTTCAATGACATAAAGGCATTTTAATCTTTAGCTGCCAGAAATAATAATCAATGGTTGGTTTTTTAATTTATATTTCTAAATTATATTTCTTTCTTCTTGTACAAACCAACCACTCCGAGACATCCCATGAGAATTTACGACGCTTCGCCCTTCTGGTTTGGCAGTGGCTCACTATGTATGTACTTTTCGACTACCTCACTCGCAACCAGCAAAAATACACAAATAAAATACTCGTAGTAAACCAACAGAAGCGTAATCTTGGATAACAGCAAAAAGACAAAAATAAAATCGTGCTTTGCCCGCACCTGGGATCGAACCAAGGACCTCAGCATTACGAGTGCTGCGCTCTACCACTGAGCTATACGGGCTTTGTTTGCGTTGGAAGATTCGCCCCTTCGTGGCGTTTACGAGGGCACCAACGGAGGAGACATCGTGATGCACCAACACAGAAACTCCCGCAAAACCAGTTTTGGCGTATCTTACGAAGTAAGGATTCCATTCTTTCACAGGAGGCTGGAAAACCGACATTGATTGGCCAAAAGGCCACCTCTACGGCTCCGTTCCGAGACATGCATCTGCCTTGCGAGAAAACTAGGCTCTGGCCGTTGATTTACAGTAAAGATTGCCTTAGATATGCACCCGGCGAGCAGCTGAACATACACGCAAGAAACAATGTGTCGAGCCCGATTGGTGAGATGTTTCCCTGCGGGGTTTCTGGCGAAGGATGGTGGACATCGATACGTTGTGAGCTGGCGAGCTGGTCTTGCCCATTGATACTGTTTACCGTCCCCTTTCTCACTGTATATTCCATGCCTGACAACTCACAAGGGAAGGCGTCTTCATAAATGATGAGGGTCACTCTGGCTTGCAATCCTCAGTGAGCCTTACGAGTACAGAGTGACTAGCATTTCTAGGGTCCTAGAGCTCACGGCAGATAAATAGGGAAACGCCACCTCCTGTTCCGCTGCACACCCTCTTCGTTCTTTTTATCTGGTTTGCTATCGTTGATAGGCGCCCGCCCGCCTCGTTCCTGACACTGGACATCTCTCTGCATCCTTGTCTTTCTTTGTCTCATCACATGCAAATATTGAAAGACAGCAAACGCCGACGAATTTTGGCGTTTACCAGCTTGGGTTCCCAGCAGAGCTATCAATACGATATAGGATCCATGCCACAAGATTGGCTGGTGGCCGGGACACCTAGTGATGCGTGATTGAAAAGGGAGTGGGAAGGAGTGGGAAGGGAGAGAAGATGGACCGCCTTGCATCTGAACTACGCAGCAGCTTGTGTTTGACAGCGCATCGTGCATTCTCCACGGCCACAGCCGTTTGTCAGACTGGAAGCGGGCCCAACGACACGACGCTCACGATGCACGGCCTGTGCCTGCCATTATCGTCGTTGCTATCTGTCCCTCTTGCGCAGTTGCTCGTGATTAATTCTTATTTTATTTTATGGAAATGGTGATTCGGCAAAAGTAAAAGGGATCAAGCCTTGTCAAGTGGGACTCACTCCAGTCATGGATCCCTCAACAAGTTTTTGTTTGGGATTTCCTTTTTGTTTTACTTTCAAAGCTTTTCATCCCCATCCAAACTGTCTCTCTGCTGATTGTCACATGTCAGAGGCCAGAGCTGGAGAGACTAAAGACATCTGAGCAAGACCAAAGAACTCGCGCTATCTGATGGAGCAGCACCGGAATACTATCGCCAGCTACGGCGTTTCGCAAATGCCTGCCACCATCGCCATCCACGCGAGTCACCGCTTCCCGATCATTTTACTCAGTATTACAAGAAGCCTCTCTTGATATGGCTCCCTGAAAACCCGCACAACCCATGCATGAGTCGTTACTGCAAGATATCCCGTGCAGGGGATATGGGCGTCGAGTTTTCTTGCACTTCCAAGCTTCCAAGAAGTGACTATTGGCGGGGCGAACTGCAGAGTAGCTTTACTGAGTACGAGTACGAAGAACTCTCGACGCCAAAAATAGAGATGTCCGTTTCGTGATCTGGTCTGCCGTTTTGATGAACCACAACCGTTGCCGCCGCCTTGCCCGTCAATTCCCGTACCCAATGCATATCCCACTGCATACGCCTCTCGGCCAGGCCTCCGGCTGCTGAAAGCATTTCAAAGTCCATGTCGGTATGCTTGGCCAGATCTGGCTCGGGATTCTCTTCTGGACAACCAGGATACGATTACGTATTCCCTGCCTGGGTTTCTGTTTGGGATTGTGGTTTCGTTTCGGGACGGCATTGTCGCACGTGGAGAAAGAAAGGGGCGAAATAGGCGGTGGGAAAGGCAAAGCAAGAAAAGTGAGCACCAAAGGCAGCAAAATACATGGACTTTTTACCTTTGCGCTTGTTTGCGGCATCTGCAGCAGGCTTCCAGCGGGCCTAGCCAGTGGTAGCCCCCGGCATGTCCTCGTGGTATTCAGCGCATCTCAGCTGTATTCCCAGCGGCATTTGCTAGGCGAAAGGCGAAAGGCGAGATCGAAAGAATAAAGTGACATTTTGCTGCCAACCCGCCCAAGACGAGCCCCTCCCCTAAAAACTTTTTTAGTGGACGCCCGCCGGCAAGCTTGCAAGCTTACACGCTCGCAAGCTCAACAAAAATCGGCGGCTACCCCAACGAAAAAAAAGCGGGCCCGTTTTGACTTTTTTTCCCACGCCTTTTCCCCCGTTAGAGTTCTCTTTTGGTGTGGAGGGGAAGCGCAAAGACCCCTGGAACCCTACTGCCCTGGAACTAGCTTCACTAACGAAATCACCTGCAGACTGGGCGGGAGACCAGCTTCTCCGACATGTGAATGTGTCGCTCAGTGCGCCAGCGGCCAGTTATTTCCGAAAAGCGGCCACACACCGTCCTCTACGTACAGGTATTAATACCGAATGTTTGCATCTTCTTACCTGGGGGAGCCCCAACTTTTGGTGCTTTGTGGTGCCATTGCTGCTCGACAGCTCATGACTGCGTGAATTGTGAGGCTATTCTGGGCTCTCGGGGCCACAGCGGGCCTGGCAATCGCCTGACGGAAAGAGGGAAGGAGCAGGACGTAAAAAGAAGGAGCGCAGGCGGTTGTAGATACTTGCATGCGTACTTGAACATCGGTACGATCTGATAGTTGGGTTAAGGAAAGAACGACGCTAATGCTCCGTACCGCTTGTGCCACCCCAATCTGAGCCAATGTACCCTCTCTTCCCTCGGGAAAGCGGTCGGGCGGCCGCGCTGTGAGTGGCCAATTCGTGCCATTTTTTTCTTGCCAAAAAAGGCACCTGAAAAAAGGAAGAAGCCGAATTTCGAACTCGCTTGGCTCGGACACGACAAAGGTTTGCCATGGGCCTTGTCCTGTTCTCGACTGTGTATCTCGCAGAAGCAGAAGGAGCATCCCTTTGCTCTTGCCCTCTGTGAGTTGGATGAGTGAACTCTGATTCTGCCCAACAGGCTGTTGGCTCCTCGTTTCTTAGTCAAGGTGGAAGGAGCATCCATCAGCCCTTTTTGGGTCTTGTACAGTGCCGACTCGACTCCCAATGGCCATTCAAAGTTCGTTTTGTTCTGTCCTGGAAACAGTACTCCGTACTCGTATGTAGTGGCTTGTCGCTCGGTCGCCCCTTCCCCTACCCTTTTTGCGCTCCACCGTTCTCTGCCACAGAAAGGGAAACAGCAACCCCTTGGCTTTTCCCCTAGCAGATGCCCTTGTCTTTCCCAGTATCTTTTCTTTTTTTGTCTCTTACTTCTCTGAACCCTTTTTTTTTCTTTTCCCTACTGCCCCCTCCGCCACCGCCCTCCTTATCCAGGACATCCCTGCTCCTTTTCTTCTCGTCTTCTCGCTCCTCTTCTTATCCATCTTTTGCTTGTGTTCATCCTCCTTCTTATTTGCTTCTTTTCCTCATAACCCCTGCGAGACAGACCTCTTCTCTTCCCTCTCTCTCCTCTCTCTCTCTCTCATTCTTCTCTCCCCTCCTGTCTTTTTTCAACCTTTCCCTTTTCTCTCTTTTCTCTTCCCACCTCTTGTTCTTTCTCTCTTCCACTCTAGCGTGGGTTAGCTGAGGACTCTGAACGATATCTCGTTCCTTTCTTCTGGTCTCTTCCTCTCTCCATCTTAAACCTCGCTTTTTCTTTCTTCGTTTCCTTTCCTCACACGCACCATGGCTTCCTCTGCCGTCTCGGCGACGCACCCTGCGCTCCGCCGCACCAAGACGGCGACCACCGTCGACACGGACGACTCGTCGCCCTCGACTGCTGCCCACTCGCCCGTCGACTCACCCCGGCCCTCGGCCTCCTCGACCTCTCTATCCTCCCTCTCGTCCATGGATGACATTGCCGGCCCCGCCGACAGCACCAAGCAGTACGGCAAGCTCGTCGACACCTACGGCAATGAGTTCAAGGTGCCCGACTTCACCATCAAGGACATCCGCGACGCCATCCCAAGCACTGCTTTGAGCGGTCTGGCCTCCGCGGCATGACCTACGTCTTGCGCGACTGCGTCTACCTCGCCACCACCTTCTACCTCTTCCACAACTACAACACGCCCACGTACGTGCCCTACGCTGTTGCCCGCGGCGCCCTGTGGCTGGTGTACTCCATCCTGCAGGGCCTCTTCGCCACCGGCCTGTGGGTGCTCGCCCACGAGTGCGGCCACGGCGCCTTCTCGCCCTCCAAGACCTTCAACAACGTCGTCGGCTGGGTCCTGCACTCGGCGCTGCTGGTGCCCTACTTTAGCTGGCAGATGAGCCACAGCAAGCACCACAAGGCCACCGGCAACATGGAGCGCGACATGGTGTTCCTGCCGCGCACCCGCGAGGAGCACGCCACGCGCCTCGGCCGCATGGTCCACGAGTTTGTCGGAGCTCACCGAGGAGACGCCCATCTACACCTTCATTGCCCTGTTCCTGCAGCAGCTTGTCGGCTGGCCCAACTACCTGCTGACCAACGTCACCGGCCACAACTTCCACGAGGGCCAGCGCGAGGGCCGCGGCAAGGGCAAGGTCAACGGTTGGGGCACGGGCGTCAACCACTTCAACCCGACGAGCCCGCTGTACGACAGCAAGGACGCGATCCTGGTTGTCATGAGCGACGTCGGCCTGGGCCTTGCCATCACCGGCCTGGTTCTGCTCGGCAACCGCTTCGGCTGGGCCAACCTGGCCGTCTGGTACTTTGTGCCGTACCTCTGGGTCAACCACTGGCTGGTGGCCATTACCTACCTGCAGCACACCGACCCGACACTGCCGCACTACACGCCCGCCGAGTGGAACTTTGTGCGCGGCGCTGCCGCCACCATCGACCGCGAGTTTGGCTTTGTCGGCCGCCACCTGCTGCACGGCATCATCGAGACCCACGTGCTGCACCACTACGTGAGCACGATTCCCTTTTACCACGCCGACGAGGCCTCGGACGCCATCCGCCCCGTCATGGGCCGGCACTACCGCGCCGACGTCGAGGGCGGCTCGCTGGGCTTCCTCAGGGCCATGTACAAGAGCGCGCGCTGGTGCCAGTGGGTCGAGCCCAGCGCCGAGGCCACGGAAAAGGGCAAGAACATTCTGTTTTTCCGCAACCACAACGGTCTTGGCACCAAGCCATGAAGCTGGCCCCGCCGGCGTAAAGAGGGGGTGGTGGCAGCACTTTTCTGAGATGTGTGCCCTCTTCCCTCCCCCTCCGCTTTTTGGCATTGCTGTCGACTTTTGATAGACGGGGGAAAAAGAAAGAAAAGACGGATAGAAAGAAAAAAAGACGAAATGGGTAGCTGAACAAGACTTGGTTAGCCCCCCTTTTGGAAAGATTTGGATATCAATCTCCTTTTATTTTTCTTGAATTTTTTTTGGTTGCGTTTTTTCTAATTCTTGGTTTTCTCTTCTCTTTTTCTTTTTGGTTTTACACTTGTATCAACGAATGAACACGAACACACACACACACCAGACCACCATCTTACCTTTCTTCCATATATAGGAGAACATTGATAAATATTTAAAGGAAACAGCCGCTTGGCAATCTCTTTGTGTTTTTTTCGCGTTGCTGTGTATCTCGTGTGTATCGCGTGTGTGGGCGCCAAAGTAGACATTCCGTTTGAGAGACCTCGCACGAGAGGGCAATCAGAGGACAATCGGTGCCAGCGCTTCTTGGGAGGGTTTCTCGAAAGACGATCCGTCGTTTGTACGGAGAAGACATTCGAAGCATGAGCGACAGGTACGGCTCTTTCGTGAGGAGACGCGCATCGGCAGGGAAGGAAAGGATTTGTCGAGAAAACGTCGTCGGGTTGTCCATCGGTGAGAGAGGGAGATGGGAAAAAAGCAAGGGGAAGACAAGATGCTCTTATAAAAGGATCGAGAAAGGAAAGGCGGCCAACTCATGCGGCTCCTTCCTTGTTCTTGGTTTCTCGTCATTATTCGTTTCCGGGCGGTCCGGGGGAAGGAAGGTGGTGTGCTGACCATCCACGGGCAGACAAGGCGGGGAAGAGGGCTGTAACCCACACCACACCACCCCCAGACGCCCGCTGTAACGCTGCCCGATCGCCCAATAGACGTCATTGCAATGCGGGATAGAGGGAGAGGCAGAAAACGTAAGACGCCAAGATAAAGATGGGACAGCAATAGCAACATGATCGGTGACCAGAGGCTCTGATTATAAAGGAGTTTGTCTTTTGCCTCTGCCTCTTTCACATCTTTTCCAGACGTCGTTTTATTTAACAAAATCTCTGCTCACTCCTTCACTCGGTGGCTACTCGCGAGATGTGCGTTTCATTTTTCTGTTTTGGCTCGTTTAATGTGAATCAATTACCTTGCCTTGTCGGGTTCATCTAACCGCGGTGCAGGTGCAGGTGCATGCTGTTGAACCCTACACCTTGGGCCTCTCCCTAGTGTTCATGAGACACAAACTCGACTCCCGTCTTCCCTTCTGTCCCTTCGTACGCTTCCTCTTTCCCCTTACTCGACTCCCGTCTTCCCTTCTGTCCCTTCGTACGCTTCCTCTTTCCCCCTTCTCCTCAAACCGCCGGCGGAATGACTGTCCGCCGGTACACATGCAAGAACGCGCCCTTTCTCTTAACCTCAGTGCTGGTGCCGTAGATTGTCGTCGTCGTCGTCTTGAGAACTGCCGTCTGCTGCTCTGGGAACGACAGGGGCTTGGCTACAATGCCGCCCTTGCCGACCGTTCCGTCACTGCCGACCTTGTTCACCACCAGTGTGGGAGACACGGATGGCGAAGAAGACCACGGCACCGGAAGCGCAGGAGACGACACCACCGTCTTGTTCTTCCCTCTTCTCGCCAGCCGCTCAAGAAACGACTTGGTCCCTTCCTTGTCCGAGTGGCCAAACACGTCGTTGTCCGTGGCGTCCTCCTTGTCGTCCTTGTCATTCTTGTTGTCCTTGACGTCCTTGCCGTCGCTAGTCTCCTTGTGCTTCTAATTCTCGTTGACATTGCGATCAGGCCATGGACAGGGCAATGCCGACGGCATGCTTGTGGGATGCGGCAGACGGTGGCGTGGCCTGGAGCCCCTGGGGACCAAGTTCGGCCTCCACAGCTGTGGCACGACCAAGTGCGGATTGAGGCGAAGATGGCGCACTCTGCGCTCGCGGCCTTCCTTTCTCTTCCACCAGCGCTCTTCTTTCGACGCCTCCCTCATGCGCGTCGCATTGCTCTCTGCTTCCAGGAGGCGGCTGTCGAGCTCGGCGTCGTCGAGGACCGCCGGGATGACATTCTTGGGCGGTGTCTGGAAGAAGTTGGCACTGCTGGCGGCTGTTGTGATGGCCGCGGTAGCCTCTGAGGCCTCTGGTGTCGTGACCGCACTCACCGCCTCCGTCTCAGGCTCTCTTTTAGCCTTGAGAATGGGGATCAGCTTGGTCCGCTTGGAAGTAGCTGCCGCCTGGACATTGCCCTTCTTTGCAACGGCCTTGGTCTTGACGCTGGCGTCTTGCCCGGCACGCGATGATTCGGCGTCCAGATCGGCTCTGGTGCGGGAGCACTCTCCTCTCTTCTCCTCCGCCCGAGCGGACCGCCGGTATTTGGCTCTTTTCCTCTTGCGCGTCTGCGTATTGGTAACTGGAAGCGGTCCTCGAGGAAAAGGGCCCTCGCCAAGACCGGGCGGTGCAGCAGCGCGCTGGCTCTTGCTCTTGATCGACATTTGCCAAACGGGAGCGCGAATGCGTGCTGTTGGAAGAGTCTGTAGTTTGGTGAAAGATTGGCGGCGATACTGGTCGCGACGGTCAGCAAATGCGACGGAGATGGGGATTGCAGGTCCTTTCTCGACTTACTTCTTTCTGACGCAGACACAACCGTAGTTTCTCTCGATGGTGAACTGTTCGCAAATTCACTGTCAAGTGAGCTGTGTGAGATGTGCATTCACTGGCAGAGGCGACATGCGGTGTGCTGGCCGCTCGGTGAACCCTGTTCTGTCGTGGACGATGAAGTAAGCTTGCCTTTGCCTCACAATAGTGAGGGACAACAGTATCTCTTGGTGTTGCTGGACAATCATTGCGAGGCTTTGCTATATGCACAGCATGTCCACGTGATCAACGCGTCGTCGCGATGATGACTCGTCGATCTCGGGTGAACTCTCTCTCTCAACGACGTGAATAAGTGTGCCAAACAGCCGAAATACAAACAAAGATGCATTATTCATCAACGCACCGTGCCCATCATATCGTGCTCCAAGCAAACATATCGTACACGGGAAATCTTCCCTTTCTCGCCCTACGAATTCATCCCAATGCCACCCTGGCACGACAGCGTCCCGTTGGCATTGCTGATGCCCGTGTCTGTTATTGTCAGTCTCTCTCTCTCTCTCTCCCCCTCTCTCTAGCATTCCCAGATTCACCGCCCAGAACTCACTCAAATCAATGGTCGAGTTGGCATGCACGCCGCTCAGCGTCGCGCACGAGCAGCCCAGCTTGGTGCGCCCCACGACGTGGCAGCTCGTACAGTACTCGCTAAATTTTGCCGTAGACGGACCATGTCAGGTTGGCCGATACATAGTCGATGCCGAGGCAGAGGTTGAGGTCGAGCGTGGTGTTGTGGAGGGTGCTGGAGGAGGAGGAGGAATTGGCAAGGTCGGTCAGGCACGACGCCGAGAGCAGCGACAAATGGCCCGTGCTGCTGGCGTGGAGGACGACATCGGTGCAGGTTGAGGTGAAATTGGTCCAGCCGGCTGCAGTGGCGAGGCTGCTGAAGAGCAAGACAAAACAAACGAACAAGGACAACGAGCAAAAAGACATTGCGAGCAGGTTGTGGTGATCGCCTCACGTGCCCCGTGTATCTGACAAGGGAAAAAAAAAAAAAGATCAGACGGAACGAGAATAGAGGATCGACGACGGCAGATGGCCGGCCAAGGAACCAGGGTTCTTGTTGTCTTTATGGGGGGAGGTTTTGCGTTTGTGGGAAAGAAAAGCAGAAATGGACGCTGTTTAGCCTGAAGGTGACTCTTTGCATCGTGGAAACTCCCATCGTACTCTCTTGGCGTGGGAAGGCACCTTTTCAAATAGCCAGATTAGGAAGGAAAGGGCAAAAAGAAGAGACAAGGTTCACAAACGGGAAGGTGCTCGAGACATCTTACGGGAAGGAACTACCGTGTCTCTACAACCGGATGTGGGTGACAGCTGACACTCGTGCATTTGTCTTGCGTCTCTCTGGTCTCTCTTGTCTCTCCTTTTGTCTCTCCTTTTGTCTCTCCCAGAACAAGATGCGACCATCGCACGAAGGTTGTTTCATATGTTGTCCATTTTCCTCTTTCTGGTGTAAGCCGTGTCCTACCACTCCACATTCCACACAGCTGCAGGCCGATCCACAGCTCATCTTCTGTGTTTTCTTTCTTTTTAATTGACGCCGACTGCACGGTAGCTTTCAATGAAAATATGCCAGTCACACATGTGGAGCCAGAAGTTGTGTGGATAAAAAAAGTTTTGATTTGTATTGTCTTGCTCCTGTCAGGTTGCTCCTGGTACAAAAGTAAGATAGTTCGCCAAAAGTCTACTTCAAAAAAATGCAGGTCCCCAAAAAGATGAAAAAAATAATCCAAAAAGGTTGTCTTCCTCCCAAGAAATGATAAATAATAGTAACACCCAAAGTTGAATGATTTGCGGCACGTCTGGCATACCAATGCATAAGAATGCGTAATAGAAGATTAAGTAATACACAAAAGGTGGGATGCTGTGCGTGGTCTTTGTAAACGAGTCTGAAGGAGTGATGAAAAAAGGAGATGGAAGTATAAAAGGTTCGTGAGAAGAAGGAAATTTCAAAAGGCCCCAGTCAAGTGTATCATGCTGTGTGGTGCTGTGTGGTTTGAAAATGTTGAAAAAAGTCGAAAATTGTGGAGGTCATAAAAGGCGTTGCGAGTGAATAATACGTTGTATATGCGTTGTGCTGTTTGTTGTATGTGTGTGTTGCTTTGCGCGAATGTACGTCTGAGGTTGTGTAGAGTGTTTTGTACAGGGCGGACGTTTGTTCGTGTTTGGAATATCGTGGTCGTCGTCGTCAGGTGCCGGGACATTGCCTACTTGGCCACCTTACCGGCCTCGCGGACAGCATGCATCCACCGGTCCTCTTCGCCAGTCTCGGCGACAACGACCTGGGCCTTTTCTTCGGCACCATCACCGTTTTTGCCGCACATGATCTGGGCCACCTCGAGCGTATCGTGCGTTCCGAGCAGCGTCGCTTCCTTCTCGAGAAGTAGCGCTACAGCTGCGCGGACCAGCACTGTGTCGCCCTCAAAGACATAAACGTCAAAGAGGCGCGCCGCCTGGTCCAGTGCCAGGTGGCCCGTGAACAGCGAGGTGAACACGCTGTTCAGGTACATGTCGGGATCGTGGTCGGGCAGGTGCGTGAAGTGGCCGGCGAGGACGGCCGACTTGGACGAGAGCATCTGCAGCACGAGGTTGTAGGCAGACGCCTTGGCGCCGGGGTCGGAGGCGTAGAAGCTCAGCGGGAGCGGGCGATTCAGCAGGTTGGCGAGGGCGACAAAGGCCGAGGCAGGGCCGGGCAGGTTTGAGCAACAGCAGCGCGGCAATGGTGTTGCAGCCGGTGACGTAGCCAATGTCGCTGCGGTACATGCTGTAGGCCATCAGCACATCCATGAGGCCCTGGTGCAGCGGCGCGCCGGCCTGAAAGATCTTGAGGTCGCGCCACGTGTGCTCCTGGACGTCGCGGCGGATAGCCTCGAAACAGGCAGTGTGCTGCTCATCGCCCTCAATGGCACCGTCGGCCTTGGCGCGCACCTCCACCTCATAGGCGCGGCTTGAGGGCGGCGTGGAACGAGGCCTCCGTCAGGCCGAGCTCGTTGCCAATGGCGCGCGACCACACGGCACCACGGCTGCGGGGCGCCACACCGCGCCACCACAGGTCGCGCGTGCGGCGCTCGCGGACGGCAACGGTCCAGCGCGGGATAATGTCCTGCTCCCAGATCTGCATGATGCCGCTAACGGCCGTGTCGCGGCAATCAGACTTGGCCTGTTTCGAGGCCTCGCGGCGCTTCTCCGCTTCCAGGCTGTAGGCCATCATCTTCTGGTACTCCTTGAGGTGGCGCTTCTCCTCTGCCGGGTCCTTGGGCGGCAGCCACGACGGCCGCGTGCGCGAGAGCACGGCCTCCTTCTCCTTGGACACAGGCAGGGGGTCGATCATAATGTTGCTGCGGCGAAGAGGTGGCAGCTCGGGTAGGGCGGACTTGTGGCGCGGCTTGCTGTCCACCATGGGGCCCGTAGATGCCCGCCGCACCGCCGGCAGTGAGCCCGTACTTGACCGCTGCGTCTTGAGCTGGACTTTCGTCGGCGTGCTCCTCGAGCTTCTCCGTCAGCGTCTTGGCTTCCAGACTCAGCTCGGACAGCGCCGAGGTCCAGCTTTTGGCGCGCATCTTAACCGGCGACGAAAGTTCGCTGTACGACTTGCTGTGCTCGTTCTTCCACTGCGGCGACCGGAGTGATCCTTGCGCAGCTGCCACGGCGGGCGTGCCGTTGCCGACGCTGCGGTGCTTCTCCTTGGTGGCGCGGTCGGGCGAGCCGGGCTTGGAGCTGGCAGGGCTGGGGTTGATGGACTGCGACCGCTCTGAAGGCGGCCGAGGCGAGATGGGCACATTGTCCAGGATCAGACCCTCGGGGATGTCGTCGCCCTCGTCCTCGTCGCACTCCATCTCGAGCTGGATGGCCGTCTTGCGCTCCCGCGTAGACTGCCAGCTGCTGCGGCGCGGCTTGACAATGGCGGCCGGGTCCTTGAGGCCGTGCGGAACGTTGACATTGTTCATCAGATTGGGGCTGGGGCTGCGGTGGCTGAAAGAGAGAGCTGTGGCTGAGCGGCTGCCGAGGTTGCGGCGCTTCTTGGCGACCAGAGCGTCGGGCATCAGTGCGCTGGTGCTCGTGCTGCGGACATTGCCGCCACGAACGTTGGTCTGCAGGCTAGGGAACGAGGGCCGGGTCGGGGGTGTGATTTCGCGGTGGGACGCGTGCGTCGGGTTCGGGTGTGGTCTTGTCCGGGCGAGCTCGCGTGTCGAGGAGTAGAGCCGGGGCTTGGTTTGGATGTGCGTTTGTGAGAGGTTGCTGTTGCTGGCGTTGTGAATCGAAGCGGCACGGAGGTCTGCCGAGAAGGAGGGCGAGAAGCGATTGGGACGGGCCTTTATGAAGTCGTGTCGCGCTCATGGTGGGCAGCGATGGAAGAGGCATCGTCGTCGAGGCCAATGTCCTCAAAGTGGTTGACATCGGAGAGGACGCTGTTGTCGTCGGAGCTGAGGGAGTGGAAGGAAGACGACTTGGAAGATTTGGAGGCGGTCATGCCGGGCGGCGAGCCGGGACTAGAACCGACGGAATCGACAATGGCGTGTTCGTAGGCAATCATGATTGCATGGCTTGGAGAACGTGATGTCGAGTGTTGAGAGGTGTCGAGGTGAGGCAAAGCAAAGACAAAAGAGGTTCGCGAGAAGAGCCGGTTCGACTCCAACGAAAACGCCGCGAGCCAGGAAAGGGGTCTTCTTCGTAGGGCTGCAGTGGCACGCGGCAAAGTGCTGCTGCTACTGGCAAACCTTGTGTCCCTGGTTGTGGTCTTCTTTATTTTTGGAGACGCGCCCCTGATGCGAGGAGGTGAAGTGTCTCAAGATGCAGGACGATCCGGGTCGGACAAGACAAAAATAGAAAGGGTGAACCTGGCGAAGATAAGAAACCGCGGAAAGCAGAAAGGAAAATAAGAGAATAAGAGAATAAGAGAATCAGGCAAAAAAAAAAAAAAAAAACAGACCACGATCCAGAGCGCGGTACAAGAATTAAAGTTTTGTCGATCCAAGAGAAACCGGTGTAGTTTCAAGGCAAGAAAGGATTGTTGGAGACGCGACGAAAGGTCCTTTTTCGAAGGATGGGCGTTTGCAAAGGGTCGAAATGAGCGCCCTGTAGGGAGGAATGCGCGAGAAGGAAGGATCTTCGAGGCGAGAAGGAGAAGAGAGCAGTGGAGCGATGCAAGGTAATGAAATGCAAAAATGAAAATAGCGAAAGGATGTTGCAATAGGCCAAAAGGTGGATGACTTCGAGGCGACTGGAGCGAGCGACAACGGGGGCAGGAAACGACAATAACGGTCGGCTGAGAAACGGTCAAGCAGTAAGATTGGAGAGGTCGGCGAAAAGAAAAGAGAAACTGAGGAAAATGGCGTCAAAGCAGGGCGTCGAAACGAAGGGATAACCGCTGGTCGGGCTTGGTTGGCGTGTGCTTTTTGAATGGGAGGGAGGAGGCTGGTTGGTGTTTGAGGCACGAGGCGCACAAGGGCACAGTCCGTGGGCGTGTTGACAATTAGCGAGTAGAGAAGCGAAAGTGAGGCGATAATGAGTGTAGGGGAGAAAGTTGAGAGTAGTTGCTAAAGAAGCAGAGATGTTGCCGGCGATGCAGGAAATTGCCGATGAAGAATTATTGCGAATAATGCACAAACAGGGAAGAGCAACGTGATGGAGGAGGTTCTTGGTAATAACAGAAAGAGCGTGTGGATGAGGTCAGGGAGGGGAGAAGGAAGGAGCGCAGATGTGGTGTGTGGCTCTGATGGTTTGTGGCTTCCGTTCTTGCGGCAACAGTTCTTTTTCCTTATTTTCCCCTATTATTATGTCTATTATCTTTGTTGTTTTCTCCTCTTTTCTTCACTCGTCCTTCTACCTATCCATACCCCCTGTTCGTGGAGGCAATGAGCACATCACCAGCTCTTACCAGCAAACGAGCTAACTAATAAAAAAGGGGCTGCCCCTGACACACTGTCGTGGCATACAAAGCAGGCAAGAGCACACCGTTACTAACCTAATTGGGTACCAGAGCCAGAAGCTCTTTCTATTTTTTGCCAGGAACAGCAGTGGACTTTGGCGATACCTAAAATTAAGGGCGGTATCTAGCCAGGTTTCAAGTATCTCCCCTGTCCGCATGTCTTTCATGTGAACGTAAAAGAGAGACAACAGAAGCGACGATGGAAATGTTCTAGCTTCTAATACCGGGCTTGTCTGACAGAATGCGATAAGATGGAAGCGTGCATGTGTGCTGTGCTACGTGCGACAGAGCATGGAGCCTTGTTGTGGTTTGTGTACATATACGAAGTATGTATTTTCTTTCAGTAATACCAGTATTTTCTTTCACGGTGGACATTCCGGTTGCGTCCAGGTTCTATGTTTAGACCATTGTAAAAACAAAGGCCCTCAACCGATGAAAAGAGCAATAAAGATAAAGAATGGGTTGAACAAGAGAAAATACAGCACGCTAGCTCGCTAAAATTTGTGCTCTTCAGCTGGGATAGTGGGACAGCTGGCAAAGATAGTGGGCCAGGGATAGGAAGCCGACGGAGAACAAAGAGAAAAAGAAAAGAGAAACAGGGAAAAAATAGAGAGAGAGAAAAGAAAGAAAAGAAAAGGCGTACAATGGGCGAATCGCATAGGCAGCGAGACAAAGCTGGCTCCATGTTGCCTCTTCTGGTTAGACCATCAATACGATCGATCTACCGAGGAAAAAAAGAGTAAGACAGAAAAACAGAGAGAGAAAAATACTCGAGCCCAGCGAAAGGAACACTCCTTGGGATGATCAGCCAGCAATAAAGATAAAAGGAGGTGTGGAGTATGGCTCAGTATGTACAAATAAATAGCCTCTGTGGATTCTGAGTGGGATGCTGTGGAGAGACAGAGCAAAGTGTCGCCAGGCCAGGCCGAAAAGACTGCTTGCGATTGGCCCACGTCAAATCTGTCCCTCCATTATTTCCCTCTGGCGGATATTGCCTGTTTCCTTCTTGTGCTCTCCCTCCTTTGGCACTTTCGCCTCTGCAGCGTTGCAGCGCTATAAACCCCCCCCCCCAAATTACCGAGATAACAGGCATCCAAGCAAGCAGGTTTGGCTCAAGGCAGCCAAAGCAGGCAAAGAAGACAGAAGGCCTCGAAAGGCTCACAAGATGCACATGGATGAACGACGTCAAGACTATGAGTACACTAGCTGACCATTATCATGTTGAGATGCTCAGTATTACCCCGGCGCAGCTCAGTTTCCTGTTTGTGCAAGGCCTCCCATTCGGCTGTTCTTGGCAGCTGAACCAGACGATATCCAGACGCAAGAACGGGCAGCCTCTCCGCCTTTTCTTATGGTGCCTCATCTTCCACACCCTCCACTTGCCCGCTTGCCCACTTGCCAGCTTCTTAGAAAGTACTCGTACGCGCTCGCCTTTGTCTCGTCGGGTCAGGGCCTAGCACGCTACAGAAGGGCCTTCTGCGGCAACGAGCTTTTGCGCACAAGAATCTCTCCTAAGGTCTGCGGTGCTACGGGTGGCGTTCACCAACAATGGCAGGGACAGGCCAGGCCAGGCCTTGTCGGACTCCTCCGTGGCTGCAAGCTGGCGGTTATTGTGTACTTATACGAGTACGGAAGGACTTTAAAGGTTGTCTTGCTTTTTGCTCCGGATAAGCAAGCCATTGTCTCGGGAAACCAGAAGCTTCCAGGATCACAACAAGCTACTCACATAAGATTATCTTTGAGTGCGCTGCATAAGACATACTTTGTACTCCGTAGAATCTCCGGCATTCGCGGTGATTGCTGGGCTTTCCACCAGAATGGGGAAGCAAATGAAATTATTTACGCGCGGTCAAACTCCACACCAAAAAACGGCCATCACCGCTCCCACAGGATCCACTGCATTCTGGCCAGCCAATTTGCTTTTTGTCTTTTTCTTTTTTTAGCCCAGGCAACTGCATATGTGCACATAACAGGCTCATTTTAGTGCTGATGCTTCTGCATATTCAAATATGCATAATAACGTGAGCGTTGTATGACAGAGTTCCCTTGTTCTCCTGGTTGGCTGCTGCAACTCTACCCACATCCATCGTCATGACTGCTCTGGCAGAATACTATTATACTCAGTAGGTGCCGCTCTTCACTTCCACACCCATCGAGTAATGCTGGTCATCCAAGTGCTTTACCTCAATGGCAGTTCAATGGCAGTCTACAGTGTGACAGTCAAAAACAAGGACCCATAAAACACAGGCCTTCCCTTTTAGGCAATTACACGACACGACGACACTCGACTCGCAATTGAAGCTCGATGGCAGGTAAAGCATATGTTCTGTAGTATTCTTGTATCTTTTTTAAGTACTTCTCGGCTTCATGCCATCCTTCTTCTTCGTCTCCCACCTTATCTTGACAAGAGCGACAGCAACAACGGATTGCCTTATATCATTTTTTTATTTTCATTTTAATATGTTGAGTATGTTTTTCGTGACTTTCCATCGTTAAAGGTATAAGTACATCGATCGTTCTTTTATTCTCTCCTATTTTTCCAATAAAAATTGCTGTATATTCTTCCAAAAAGGGGTGGGCATAAGTAGAAGAAGTAAAAAATAACAAGGTTTCTACAAGCACGTCTGTTTTATTTTTATTTTATTTTTATTTTATTCGACTATAATGGAAAAACTTTCGAGGTCGTTTTCTTATTCTTAATTTATACTTTTTTTTGGCTGTCGCATTCTTGTCATACCATAGTCTCTAATAAACTCTTACAGCGCCAGCACCGCCGTCTTTATTGTTTTTAGGAGAAGGCTTTTCAAGCTCCTTCAATTCGGAAATGACATCCTTGCGTAGTCAATATAGCCTCTGGCAACCGAAGAGGCAGCAGTAGTTATAGCCATGTAAGAGCGTGCATACTGCGGGAGGAGTTGGCTCTGCACCGTGGCCTAAACCTGCAAAAATTGCGGTGACTTGAACGCAGTATCACAGCCACTCCTGAACAGGCTCGTGTGCTTGATCAAGTTTTTCAACATCATAGCACAAAAAAAGGACTTGAATGTTTGGTACTGCCGGGGTACTTTGATCCAAGCGCGGAGTACAAGATCTTTTTATAAAATCCGGCCATGGTCGTCTTGTACACGGCCTTTTTTGCCTTGCTCGATGCAGCCGTGTGCTCGGCGCAGTAGTCGGCCCACTGCTGGTTGGCCTCGACGACAACGCCGACGACCAATATTTGCTGTTTCCGCGCGTCCGTAAAATTAAGCCGATCTAGACGAAGTGGCAAGTCTAGAAGGACCTCGATGATGCGGTGGGCAATGCGACGAGCCGCCGGCCCTTTCGCAGCTCGCAAAAGCCAAGGTCTCTTGCGGCAGCGCGGTATTGTACACGTCAAAGATTGCTTTGCGAATGACGCGCAGCATGCCGTGGGGATTGTTCGCGGCATGGCTTGTGTCGGGCACTGAAGTTTCGGCCATGGGCTGGCTGTTGTGGTTGTTGTGGAGGGTGGCAAACTCTGAATATTCGGGCAGGGCCTCTGCGGCACCTTGCGTGGAATGAAAAGTTGTTCTTGTCTGTCTGCTGGTCCATTATTCTCGGTGGATGTAAAGGCAGGGGGAGGCGAAGACAAGGCGAGATGGGGTATGCCGGTTCTGTTGCTTGGTGATGCTGTCTTGATGACTTTGGAAGCTGTCGTGGCAGTCGAAGGAAATTGCAGATAGATGGGAGGGTTTGGCGGCTTGAATAAGATGGGAAGGCCATGGCTCTCTTTACTATGAATTAAAGTTCACTTGATGGCATGTGACATGTTTGTGCTCGATCGACCGCGTATACATCGACGCCGACGTGACAAGGCCTCGTGCTACAGCCTGTCATTTTATGATGGCGCTGACATAGGGCCACTGATCAAACAGGAAAAAGAAAGGCGAGGGAATACATTCTGTCATCATCCCTTTTTTTGGTTCAACAATGACAACCGGACTTTTTTCTGATGATTGAACAGTAAATACAAATATATAACGTGCCTAGAACTTTTATCCCCTTATATGCCCCTTTGTTCCTTGTTGACATCCGTCTTCCACACCAGTTCAAACACTTCGTCCATTTCGTCTGCGAAAAACTCGCCCTTGTACACGTACACCTGCCGCAGCGTGCCCGTCTTATCGTCGACAATGGCCTCTTGTAGTCTGTAGCTCTTCTTTGTGTCTCGTTCAGGAGCTGGCCTCAAGGGACCCAGGCTGAAATCAAACTCGCTGCCAGCGTGGGACCACGTGAGCTCCATGTGCGTCAGGTCCGGTACGTCCCTGTGATACTGCGTGATGGAGTACCCGTTGCTCAGGAGGGTCACTGGTGGCTTTGTGTCGGGGCTGTTCCAAAGAAAACCTCTCCAGAAAGCAGTCGCCACAGAGGCGGTTGACCGTCGCCATGGCCGGCAACGGTGCCTTGTACCAGCTGCGCCAGTGGTGCACCGACAGCGGCAGCACACCCGACTCGTAGAAGCCGTCAATGTCGCCGTACAAGTCGTGCTGGTAGAGGCCGGGCACAACGGTCAATTTTGTGGTTGAATGGCGGTAGATGCAGTCCCGGAGGAGGCCATCACCCGTCGTCTTCCAGCCTGCTTTTCCAGAAGAAGAAGAAAAAAAAGAAGACGACGACGAAGAAGAAGCACCGGCTATCGTCATGGGACCGCCCACACGCTCGCCTTTCTTCTGCTGCAGGCACTGCACCATGTGCGGTGCCAGCTCCCTGGCCAGCGGCACACTGACAAACACGCCGGCGCCGCCGTACGCCATGTAGCCCCAGCGGGCCATCGCGTCAAAGTCTTCGACAAGGCCCCGAGCCAGGTTGGGCGGGCGTGGTCGTGCTTGGCGAGCGTGGCATCGAGCTTGTACAGCGACGGGACAAAAGTGTCGTCGTCGACAATGCCGAGCCAGCGTGCTTCGGGTGAAGCTGCCTCGAGGAGCACGGCAAGAACGGCAAAGTGGTTCTGCACGACGGTGCGTGCCGCCTTGGTTCTGAGGGGGCAGGGCTGTGAGGCGGACTCCCCGTGCACGGTAGGCCCGCTCAAGGCCGGCCAGCTGCTGCTGCGTGTCCTTTGTCTTGCCTCTGTTGTCATTCGCTGCGGCTCCTTCCTCCCCTTCCTCGTCGTGCTCTTGGACAATGGCCATCAGTCGTGCTCTGTCCCGCCCAGCCAGTGCGCAAACCCATCCAGCGCCTTGAGCAGCCGGCCATGCGACGATGCAACGCCAAACAGCAGATGAGAGTAGTTGGTCGTGGCTGGGTACGGCTGGGGCACATCCAGCAGCAGGGGCTCGCAGGGAAGTGGTTCTGGTGGCCCACAGCTCGCCGCCGTCCGATTGACGACCATAACCTCTCCTTCTCCGTGAATGAGCTGCCCTGCCATGGCTGTCGGTTTGCGCCGGACAGCAGCGTGTGACGTCGACGTATGCTCCGGACGGAACACGGGCTGCACACAGCGCCGGCTGTACTTGAAGGCCGCTGTCAAGTCGGATGCCAGGCCATCGATGGCTGCAAGCTCCGGGTGGCATGTCGAGGGCGTCTTGGGGGAGGGGGCCAGCAATCCCAGACCGGCAACACCAGGCAGTCTTTGGCGCTGCTGCACATGCTTCAAGACGAGAACAGACACAATCACCAGCATGCCCACCACCAGCAGACGCACGCACCCGCGCTGCTGGACGACGTGGGGAGAGACGAGCATGCCAGGGGCATTGTATGGCAAGACAGGGTGGTGAAGGTGGCGGAGACTTTGCAATGGCTGTGCGAGTGAGGGAAGAGAGACAACTCGTATTCGGGCGTGACAAGAAAGAAGCGAGATGACTGCAGCTGGCAAGATAATTAAGGCAGTGCACAATTGGCCTCCCAACCATTTCCTCGCACATTCCCTACCCACTGCCATAAGAGAACACTCCTTGGTGCAGAGCGGGCTCGGACGTGGTACCGATATCCAAACAAGCCAAGCAGCCAAGCAGAGTGAAAGCAGAGTGAGAAAGCGGAACGTGGCATGGGAAAGGTAAAAATAACAGCGCGGGCTGTGCCTCCGCAAAGCGGAATGCCAACACGGAATCCGGGGTAAATGGGTGGCACGCATTGGCATCTCGTAATACACTTCTTATGCGTGCTCTTTCGGAGAGTAGCCTGACGTCAACTTGCCAAGAGGACGACCTCCATCTGTTTGGACTGCCAAGAAAGAAGTCTGATCCCAAAAGACGCGAGGAAAATACGAGGAACACGTCGATAGATCTGGTGTTTGTGGTGTGTGTGGTGTGGTGTGTCTGGTTAATCTGCCGACAACGGCTGGCCGCATATTAATTAAGGGCCTTCTTGATCTTTACAATCTCATCCAATCTTATCCAACCTCATCACACATTCACAGCATGCCCTGCCCATGGTTTGAGTTTCGTATGTTTTTGTTCAGCTAAAGAAAATAGATGTCCCCTACGGGAGTCGTATAAGGAAAGATAACAAGAATACGAGAGTTTTACTTTTAGCATTACGCGTCTCTCATGCCCATACATTGCAACAAAAAAAAGACACAAGATAAACGAAAAAATAGCAAGAAAAATCTAGACCGTCTACCCCGTTTTAATGTCCCCTTTTTGGGGTCCTCGCTGTGCTCCGAATTGTGTGACGATGCTTGCTCAGATGCAGACAAAGAAAAAGAACCTCGCTTTGCTCGGATTTTTTTTTCTTCTTTCTTTTATTGCTTACTGAACAATTTCCTCCGTCTCCTCAATGACGTCCTCGATAATCTCCTCTACCACCTTCTCCTCGTCCTGCACCGAGCCCAGCGCGGCCGTCTTGGCCTTGAGCATGTCGGCCACGACGTCGCGCGACACGCCCAGGACCTCGCGCTCCTCCTCGACCTCCTCCTCCATGGAGGCGCAGAAGTCGAGCCACTCCGCGAGCTGCTGGCGGCGGCGGTCGACGACCTCCTTGTTGGCGCCAATTGACGCGCTCCGAGTCCTCAATGTCGAACACGCGCGAGTACTCGCGCAGATTCTTGCGGATGGCCTTTTGCTCCTCCTTGCTCAGAAGCGTCGGCGGGCGTGGGCGCCACTGCAGCTGCTTGAACTTGTCAATGGGCTCCTCCCGCAGCAGCTCGCCCTTGAAGTTGTACATGTGGTAGCCGTTCTCCATCGAGTGCTTCCAGGCCGAGGCCCACGTGGCCACGTAGCGGCCGGACGGGTCCCACTCGACGTCCGTCACGCCGTAGTGGTCGGCCGTGTTCATCAGCTGCAGGTTGGCCGTCAGGTCCTTGTCGGCCTCGGGCTTCTCGCCCTCGAAATCGACGTCAAAGAACTCGAGCTCCGAGCTCTGCTGGTTGTGCACGGTTGCGACGACGACAAAGCGGCCCTTGGGCGACCAGTAGATGGCGTTGCTGTTCTTCTTCTCGAGCGTGCGCAGCAGCTTAAAGTTGCCCACGGCGTTGCCCTTGACCTTTTCTGGGCAGTAGAACGCCACCGACGTCTTGGGCGGCACGGCCGTGGGGCCCACCGGGTCCGTCGTCGTGATGATGACAAAGCGGTCGCCCTTGGGCTCCCACGCAAAGTTGATGACGGTGTCCTTGATGGTGTCGAGCACCTCGACGGGCACGCCCTTTTCCTTGACGCGGAAGATCTCGAGCGTCGTGGCCTGCGACTTTTTCGACTTGCTATGCCGGTCGACCTTGACGCACAGGTACGCGCCCTCCGACTGCCAGTGCAGCTTGGCGTCCGACACGCTGAACAGGTTGAGCGTGCGCACAATCTCCTTGCTGGGGATGCTCATCAGGCCCACCTTGGCCGGGTTGCTGCCAATTTCGGGCGTCCAGTAGCAGAACAGCTGCTCGTACGTCTTGACGCCCTCGCGTTGCGGCCGCGCTGGCGCCCAGTCAAAGTCCATGACGCCCTCGATCTTGATCGTCGTCTTGTCCAGCAGGTTCATGCGCGGCGTCTCGTAGACCGAGATCGACTGGCCCTGTGTTAACCGCGCCACGTACTTGTCGTCCGACGACCACTTGAAGGCCGGCCACGGCTGTTTCCGCGGCGGCGCCTTGCTGCCGTCGGGGCCGTCGGGGCCCGCGGGCAGGTCAATGTTGGCAAACGACCGCAGCGGCTTGGCCGTGGCAATGTCCAGATGACATAGTTCTTGCCGTCGTCGTCGATCGACAGCGCCGGGTGGCCCTCCTCGGAGATGCTGATGGGCCGGTTGGACCAGGTGACCAAGAAGTTCTCCTGCGGCGAGTACGCCACGAGGTTGACAAACGGGTGCGGGAAGCGGCAACGCGGTCCCACTTGGGGCCCGCCCACAGCTGCACGCCCTGGATGTGCACCGACGTCAGGTAGGTGCCGAGCGGCGACCACTGCACGAAGCTCTCGGTCCAGTTGGGGCGGTCGACAATGACCTCCTGGGGTCCTTCTCGTTGTTCCACGCGACAGCCACGTTGTCGCCGCGGTACATGACAAACTGGTCGCGGCCGCGGCCGCTGGGGTCGGCCAGGAACGAGCGCAGGTGGTCGCGCGGCACGAACTCGTCAATGTGCGGCGGCTCGTACTCATCGTGGATGCGTCCCTCGCGGCCGTAGCGCTCAATGTCCGTCAGCTTGTTGACGCGCAGTGTGTGGCGCTTGTCGAGCGCGACGTTGTCGAGTTGGCGCACGGCTGCGGCGGCCTCGCCGGCCGAAGAGTACTCGACGAAAGCAAAACTGGCCATGTTAGCAAGCTGTCACACAGGCCTCATGTCAAATTCAGCTACTGGGGGGTAGAACGCACCCCTGGCTCTTGCCGTCCTCGCCCATGGGCATCTCGATGCTGTCCTCGCGTGTCCGGCCCACCGTGTTGAGCTTCTTCAGCAGGAACTTGACCAGCTTCGGCTTCTGCTCCTCCGTGACCACGGGCAGCCCATCAATCACGACAAAGGTGTCGAACCCCTGCTCTAGCTGCACCTCGTACTTGGCGCGCAGATCGGAAATGTCAACCTCATCCTCGTCGTACTCGTCGTCGTCGAGGTCCGCCTCGCGGAGGTGGTCGAAAGAGGGGCCATGGTGGTGGCGGCGGGTTTGTTTTGGTGTCTGTCGAAACCGGCGTCGTTTTCTGTCTATTTCGCTCTAGCTCGTGTTTGATGGAGGTGGGTGGCTGCCGGGGTGTCGTTGTCGCCGTCGTTGATGGTGATGTTTCTTTCCACGAGATGGTTCCTATTTTTTTTTTGCGTTTTGCACCTGGCCACCACCAAATCTCTGTGTAAAGTGTGCAAAAGTGGGCCCGGGCTCTCTGCCCCGCTAAACAGCACGTAGCCAAATGAACAATGCTAACAGACAGCCGCCTATTCTCCCTGCAAGCGGCAAAACTCCGGACTAACACATCTTCCGTGCCGGAGGGTTTTCTGGGCAGAAAAAGTGATCAAAAAGTTTATGCCAGGGGCGGCCAAAGGCGGTGAAGCCGGCTCGGAGAGGGACTTGGGAAAAACCAGAACTAGCCCCGCTAAAAAAGACACTGGTGGCACTTTGAATAGGGGAAGGCAGGCAGGCGACAGGCGGCAGGCTTGCAAACAGGCAGGCAGGACTGGAGCGACAGAACGCCAGAGCACACCGTAGAAGCACCTGCCTAAGCTTTGCTGGTTAGGGGAGTAGATTGCCGCCACAATGAGCTAGGTTGACAGAAGTAAAGAAGCATCACGAACGACCTCCAAGGCCAACAAAGATTTGGAACGAGCTCGATTGCCAACACCACGCCGTGCCGACACGTTCTACAGACAAAGCAGCAACAGCATCTACGAGCGCACACGCCTGAACGAGCATTGTTCCTGTTGCGACCGCAATTACCCCGTCTTCAGAGCTCCAGCTGTCATGGTGAGTCTTGCTCTACCCCAAATTGAATCCCGTGTTCCAATAGCGGTCTGCTCATGCTCTCTTTTTCTTTGTTTCTTTTCGATTGCGTCCAGGCCTCCTTCTCCCCGACACAGATCTTCGAGAGAGGCACGACCGAGGAAAAGGGCGAGAATGCCCGCCTCGCGGCGTTTGTAGGGCGCCATTGCCGTGGGCGATCTGGTCAAGAGCACGCTCGGCCCCAAGGGCATGGACAAGATCCTGCAGTCGGCATCGACGGGCGACATTATCGTGACCAACGACGGTGCGACGATCCTCAAGTCGATTGCGCTCGACAACGCGGCGGCCAAGGTGCTGGTCAACATTTCCAAGGTGCAGGACGACGAGGTGGGCGACGGCACGACGTCAGTGGCGGTGCTGGCGGCCGAGCTGCTGCGTGAGGCCGAGAAGCTCGTTGACAAGAAGATCCACCCGCAGACGATCATTGAGGGCTACCGGATAGCCAGCCAGGCCGCCCTGTCTGCGCTGGAGGCGTCGGCCGTCGACCACAGCAAGGACCCGGCGGCCTTCCGCAAGGACCTCGTGGCCATTGCCCGGACGACGCTGTCGTCCAAGGTCCTGCCCAGGATCGCGATCACTTTGCCGAGCTGGCCACCGAGGCCATCCAGCGGCTCGGCGGCACGGTGGACCTGACGCACATTCAGATTATCAAGAAGACGGGTGGCAAGCTGAGCGAGTCGTACCTGGACGAAGGTTTTATCCTGGACAAGAAGATTGGCGTGAACCAACCCAAGCGCCTCGAAAAGGCCAAGATCCTTGTGGCCAACACGTCCATGGACACGGACAAGGTCAAGATCTTTGGTGCGCGCGTCAAGGTGGGCTCGACCAGCAAGCTCGCGAGCTCGAAAAGGCTGAGCGCGACAAGATGAAGGCCAAGGTCGACAAGATCAAGGCCCACGGCATCAACTGCTTCATCAACCGCCAGCTCATCTACAACTGGCCCGAGCAGCTGTTTGCCGACGCGGGCATCATGTCCATTGAGCACGCCGACTTTGACGGCATCGAGCGTCTGGCGCTTGTGACCGGCGGCGAGATTGCGTCCACTTTTGACCACCCGGAGCTCGTCAAGCTGGGCCACTGCGACCTGATTGAGGAGGTCATTATCGGCGAGGACACGCTCATCAAGTTCTCGGGCGTCGGCGCCGGCCAGGCCTGCACGATCGTCCTGCGCGGCGCCACCGAGCAGCTGCTGGACGAGGCCGAGCGCAGTCTGCACGACGCGCTGGCCGTGCTCTCGCAGACGGTCAAAGAGCCGCGCACGACGCTGGGCGGCGGTTGCGCTGAGATGCTCATGGCCAAGGCGGTCGAGGAGCGCGGCGACGCGCGTCGAGGGCAAGCGCCAACTGGCCGTGGCGCTTTCGCCATTGCCCTGCGGCAGCTGCCGACGATCCTGGCGACAATGCCGGTCTCGACTCAGGCGATCTGGTGGCGCGGCTGCGCAAGACGATTTACGACGGCATGTCGACGTACGGCCTGGACCTGCTGACGCCCGGCGGTGGCGTCACGGACATGCGCGAGCTGGGCGTGATTGAGAGCTACAAGCTCAAGAAGGCCGTTGTGTCGTCGGCGAGCGAGGCGGCCGAGCTGCTGCTGCGGGTGGACGACATTATTCGCGCGGCGCCGCGGCGGCGGGAGCGGATGTAGGGCATGAGTGGGAGTCAATGAGATGGAAATAGAGGAGTCGAAAATAAAAGGAATCAAAAAAGAAAAGGAAATACTAGGTAAATACTTCAAATATGCATGCATTTTGTATGGACGCCTGCACAGCTGATTTATAGACTTGATCTATCCATCTACTGCTTGCATCTATCCCTTTTTCGACTTTTCGAGAATGCTGTCAAATTATGGAAAGACAAGACGAGAGCACAAAATTGATATCGAGTGTGTTATAGCTGACGATGCTTGCCAAATGCAGTGCGGTGCCGGCTAATACGCAAAAGGCACACAGCAGGCAACTGGCTTCAGCCGTGTCCCAAGCTGGCAGGCTGTCTTTCAATGCATATCTGGTAAGCAGCCTCGTGGCCTTCCGTCTACATCATCTTCTCCACCACTACCATGGATCCTCTCACGATACTCCGCCAACGGCCGTGCCGACAACTGACCGTCAGTTTCACGGCGGGCATCTTGCTCCTCATCATTTACCTTACATATCGTCGACCTGTCCCTGGCAAGCCGTCCTTCTACCGCGCACCTTTGCCAAAGACGGGCTCGTCGTCGAGAACACGCCACTTTGATAACCTCCACCTCGACGATGCTCAGTGCAAGGCCGCCTTCCCGGGCTTGACAAAAGACATTGACGATATGGTGGCCATGGGTCCTTTTCCCCTCGGATACGAGACACGCCCCGACTCGACCATGCTTGTGCGCCTCGAAAAGGGCCAGCTGTACATTGTCCACCATGAGACCGACAAAGACATCATGGCACCGCCGTACAGGGATGCTCGCCTGGCTGCCCTGCACCAGATACACCGGGCCGTGCTGACGTCTCCTATCCCACCACCCGACACCGTCTTGGCGGTCAATGTCCTCGACGGGCCGCGCAACGACACACTGTCCTACAGCCGCGCAGCCTTTGGCGCAGCAGCGCCCGGCAGTCCACTCGTCACGCGTGCCTTTCTGATGCCGCACTTTTCCTTCTGGGGATGGCCGGCGCTGGCCTTTGTCGGGTCATTCGGGCTGGCCGCCGACGCCGTGGCTGCACAGAACACGTCTTTTGAAACAAAAGACCCGCGCCCTGTCTGGCGGGGCACAAAGCGGTACAACAGCGCACAGTACCCCCAGATGCGAACAGACTTGCTCAAAGTAGCCGGCGGCCAGCCATGGGCAGACGTGCAGGAGCTGGCATGGGACGCACCGGATGACAGAAAGGGAGAAGCAGTGGCGACCAACGCCCTGCGAATCCAGGACTTTTGCAAGTACAAGTATGTGGTGCATACGGAGGGCATTACATACAGCGGCCGGCTGCAGTTCCTGCAGCTGTGTGAGAGCGTGCTGTTGACGCCCCCGATGGCATGGCTACAACACACGACACACCTGGTCAAGCCGGTCTACGCACAGGATCTCTTGGGTGCCGCGAAGAGGGCGCGAGCATCCTCTTCAGACAGAGCCTGGTCTCCATATCCACCTTCCGAGGCCAACGCCGTCTTTGTCGCGCCCGACTGGTCAGACTTGTATGATACAGTCACCTGGCTTGAGGCACACCCTGATGTGGCACAGGGCATTGCCCTGCGGCAGCGCAGCCTCTTCTGGAGCAAGGTTATCTGAGTCCGGCCGCTGAGGCGTGCTACTGGCGGGCGTTGATCCAGGGTTGGGCCACGGTGGCTCAAACCACCGACGAGAAATGGGCCAAGGTTCCACGGGTGTGCCCTGGGAGGTGTTTGCCATGGGCTACCACGACGGCGTTGGTGACTAGCCGAAGGGATAAAAAGTGTATGAAAATAGAATAAACATGTGAAAATCTCAAGAACCATGAACAAGCTCTCTATGGCGCTGTATGGTGCTGTCATGCTGTCATGTTGTTATGCTGTTATATTCAACAGTGTTGTTCATGCCTTGACGGCAGTGTCCTTTCCCCAACATGCCTTGCCCAGAGAAAGGAGATCTGCTCGCCGCTTCTGTCCGTCCTCGCCCAGCCCGCGCAGCAGTCCCCGCCGTGCTGCCTCGATTGAACGCACCGTCTCTAGACTGACGCTCATGGCCGGGTCAAAGGCCTTGAGAGTGCTCTCTCCTTGAGTGGCCAGTGCCGCTAGTGACAAGTATGCATGGTAAATGTCGGGCGGGCCCCGGGGATCTTGGAGAAGCCGCCAATGTGGTGCTGCATCTTCTCCAGCAAGAAACGGCGCTTTGCTGCCCAGTTGTCTCTGCCACTGTCCTTGTCGTCGACCGATCCCAAGCCGTAGCCGTGCCGCTCCAAGATATCGAGAGACGCCACTGTCCACCACGTGTAGCACGAGTCGGCATGCTTGTTGCAGCGGCCGTTGAAGCCGAGCAGCGGGCTGGTTCCACAGATCTCGGTAGGCGTGACCTCGGTGACAATGCTCTCCTGCCACTCGGCATCATCATCCTCTTCCACCTCCGGGCGGTACAGGAATATCCGTGCGGCGAGCCACCGCAGCAGCGCGGGCAGGTCGGCAATGCCGCGCGCAAACAGGTCCGAAGAAGAACGTGTTGTAGTCGGATCGCCCTCGGCCGGCCGGCCCAGCAGCTCCAGCGCCGCGATCGCACAGAAAGCATAGCCGGCTTGTCAGGTCAGCATGAAACATGAACATCAGAAAAGAGGAGGGAAATAGTGAAGAACGCAACGCACCGTGCGACTCGTGCGTCGAGCTCTCGGCAAACCCGCCGTCGTACGTCTGCCCACGGCGCATATACCGGACGAGCGCGTCAACATTGATGTCGGGCACATCCGTGTGCGCACCGCCGCCCAGCATCCACCGGATCATTGCCGCGATGTAGCAGTACCGCATGTCCGCGCCGCCACCCACCACCGGGCGCCGTCCCCCGGGCGCCTTTATGTCTGGCACATCCGCCGCATACTCGCCAAAGCTGCCGTCCGCTCTCTGCAGCCTCCGCAGCCACCGCAGTGTCGCATCACGATGCACCCCAGGAAGGCAGCTTCTCTTTTTTGGTCCTCGCTTCGCTCGTTTTTGTCGTTTTTGTTGCCAGTCGGATTCGCCAGCAGCGCCAGCAGCTGCAGAGCAAACAGCGTCGCGGCAATGTTGGCCTCGCCCGGCACGCCCGATTCCGGCTTGCCCTCTCCAAAATCAAAGCCCGCATACACCGCCCGCGGATACGCGTGTGTCGGCCCGCCCACGAAGCCGCCGCCGGGTGCTGGCACGCAAGCACCCATGCCCGGAACGCCTTGCGGTCGGCTGCGGGTATTATGGACTCCACGTTTGTCTGGGTGAGAACATCGGTGGCCGCCACACAGAAGCAGCCGAGCATCATGCGCGTGCTGTCGTTGGCCGTGTACTGGTGCGGCAGCAGAGTGCGCAGACAGCGCTGCCAGTACCGCAGGTGGCGGGCATTGTCGAGGGGTGCGGCGTCGTCCATCGGGGAAAGGGGGCCAGGATGTGTTAGGAGAAAGGTGGCGTCGGAGGGTGAGGTCGAAGCGCGAGTTCGAGGTCGCTGGAATGAGTGCTGAGTAGGCCCGAGACACAATAGAGGAAGGAGAGACCCAGCGTGCCTTGCGCTAACGATGGTGCTACCCCGCTAAAATGGGGGCTGTTACCACTAGTGGAGAAGACCTGTCCAGCACGAGGGCAGCCTTGTGGGCAGTAGGCCCTAACTGGTTATCATCACGAGAGTCGCTCTTTTTCTATGTTCACTGGTATTTTTGGTTATTTTATTTGTATTTTTGGCTCGCCACTTTGCTGCCTCTGACTAGCCGCTGTCTTGTTGGGGGTCGTGGGGAAAGGGATCTCTGGCTTGGCTGTGTGATGTCTTGCGTGTTTCGGAAAAAGCAACCGTTTCCTGCATTCGTGCCTTCCCTGCCCTGTGACGTGTGCAACGTTGGTTCGACCGATCTTCTCGCACCCCTGCGTGCCTTCCTCTTTCGTTAGCAAAACGAGGTGTCTTTCTCTCGTGGCCATATTAGGCAGGCGTCCTTTCTTTTGGTTTCTCTACTTCTTCTCTTCCCCTTTGTCCACTTTCTTCTCTCCGGTGACACGTCTGCAGACAGTCTCGTTCTTTGTCCCCCTGCTCTCTTCCTCTCCAGATAACGAGACGATCTGCCGCTTTCCGTCCCGCTTTCCGTCTCCCTCTTTTCTTGTCGTCAAACCGTCCAAACGCTCTTCCTCTTCTCTCTGTGTTTGAGCTTGGCGCTCAGATCCTCTCTTTCTCTCGACGAGCATCGAACGAGCCCGATCTTCTCTGGTCGTCACCACTTCTCACTTCTCGACGATCGCAGAATACCACACCCACAACTGCTCGCTGCAACCTCAGCCCCACCTCGAACGATCTCACCCTGGGCACGACAAGCTTAACTTTGGCGACAGTTCTCCTCCTCCTCTTCCTCCACACGCCTTCGCCATGGCCCTCATCTCTTCGCGCACGATCTTGACCTCGCTGTCGCTCTTTCACATCACCCTCGGCTTCTTCTTCCTGACAAACCCCGTGTCTGTCGCCGACCAGGCGTTGGTCTACGTCCTCGGCGAGGTTGTCGGCATGCCCCATTCGCGCGCATTTGACGCGCCCTCACCGGCACTCGCGTTCTTGGGCGTGGTGCTGGCCACCGTGGGCATCTCGGACCTCGTCTCGCTCAGCCTGCCGGAAGAGGTCTGCATGGTGCACTACTGGGGCACCCAGGCGCCGGTGCGGGTACTGCTGGCGGTGGCTGCCGTTCTCTACAGCTTCTTCGGGCCGTCGCCGGCACGCCCTAAAGATGTGCGTCGTGCCGCATACATGGGGGCACCCTGCAGAACCGCGTCTTTTTTGCATACATGTTCACCGAGGCCATTTCATGGTGCTGGCTGTGGGTGACGCTGCGTGAGGAGCGGGCGCAGCTGCAGGCGCGGAAAGCCAGCCGGCGGCGAAGCCAAGTCTACCAGTAGGAGAGAAGGAGGTGGTTGGTTTTGAGGGTGTCTTTGTTTTGTTTATTTATTTGTTGCCAGCTTGGATATACCATTGTTTTTACCATGTTCGCATGCTTCACATGTTCTGCTGTTAAGCATGATGTGCATTGAATATCATTTCTTCTATTTTGGTTCTTTTATATCTACACTTCCCTGTACCGTCGTCTAATCCATCTGCACTTGCGTCCAGCCCTGCAGCGTGGACCGCCAGCCATCCAGCAGATGGTCTGCCCAGTCATCGACCGCGTCCGCACCGACGGCCTCTGTGAGAGCCTTGCCCAGCGCGCCCTGCGTGCCTCGTCTTTAATTTGGGCCAATAGGCCGCTTTGGCCGAGAGCTGCCTTTACTGCTTTCAGGTGCGCCTTGGCGTCTGCAAACGCACGAATCCCGGCCGCCTTTAGCTGGGCCAAGCCGGTCAACGCATCCTTGGACAGCCCAGACTTGCCGCTGCGGTCCCGCGTCACCTCCCGGTCGTGGTGTGCTTGAAGGAAGAGGACTGTGTACTTGATTGCCACGGCCGTCTCGCGCAGCATGCCCACGCTGTGCAGGTCGGACATGGCAGTGACAAGGTTGCCGGCCGGCGTAGAGAGGGACACTGACAGAGCAGCTGCCTGTTTGATCAGGCCAACCGATGTCGTGAGACTTTGCGTAAGAATCAAGAAAATAGACGGCGTTGACGCGCTATCCAGAGCCAGCGCAGCAAACCCGACCAACGCCGAGACGGCCGAGAAATAAGCCCACTCAGTGGGGTCAGCTGGGCGCGCACATCCGCCGTCTTGTGCAGCAGGTCGTGCAGGTTCTCGTCCAAAACAGCCAAGGACTCGGCCACGTAGGCCCGGTCACGAGCGGCGGCCTCGAGAGGCTTGGCCGGCTTGTACTCTTTCGGGGCCTTGAAGGCGACAATGTCCAAGAACCGCTCGGCCAAGACGCCCAGCTGGAGACGCACAACTCCCGTCGGACGGACGTAGAGAAGCCCGGGCCGAGGGAGACGCGCTCGGCCAGGCATGGGCCAAACGAGCTCTCGAGGTTGGGCAGGGCGCCATAGTCGGTGGCGTTGTAGAGCGAACCGGTTGGCAGGTCGTCGGGGACGGGTTCGGTGCGGCCGCCCAGCGCACGCGCTGCCCGGCGCTCTTCCACGACGGCCATTGCCCGTGTGGCGCTCTGCTGGAGGCGCGTGTGGTACGCCGCCATATCCAGAATACTCGAGTAACTGCCCGAGGCAAAGGCGTCCCAAATGCGCACAGCCGACGGGTGACGAAGGACAACGCCAAAGTACTGCTTGATGGGCTCCAGGAGCGGCCCGTGACGGGGGTCCACAGCGCCGGCAAAGAGGCCTGGTGCGGCTGTCGACAGCCGGTCGTAAAATAGCGGGCCGAGTGCATCCAGGATGCTGCGCTTAACACCCAGAGGCGTCCACAGCGCGAGGGCGTGCGAGCCACAGCCGAGGCGCAGAGACAGGCGCACAAGCAGCAGCCGCAGTGGAATATCCTCGGGCGTCTGGCGCTGCTGGGCGTCGAGGACCAAGGAGGCCGACAGGAGTCGGTCGAGCCGCAGGAAGACGCTGGCGGCAACGAGGGCGAGGTCGATGCGGGGGTCTTTGTCGAGTTTGGGGAGGACATTGCTCAAGAAAGACTCGTCGTCGGAGAGTGCACGGTGCAGCTGGAGGGCGCCGGTGGCAATGCTCTCCAAGCAGTGGGTACACCCTTCGTGAGCAGGCGCGGCATTGCGGCAGACCTTGCATGCGGTTTCGAACAGGCGTATGCTGTCACCGTGCAGAAGAAGAGCATCGGCCTCGGCTTGCGTCTCGGCTGTATGGGCGTACAGGACAGAGCGTGGGCAGCGTATCTCGGGGCAGGTGGCCAGCAGGTACCGCAGCTTGAAGACAAGGACACGACGGAGGGTAGCCGATGATGTCGATGATGTCGAATCAGACGACGAAACATCCAGCCGCTCCAACAAGTCGGTGGCCTCCTCAAAGGGCAGCCGCTCGACAAACGACCGCACGTCGCTGAAAAGCGAAGCCTTGTCAAGATGCGCCTCGATAAACGACAGCAGCTGCTCCACGCGGATGGACGACTCTTGTTCCGTGGCTTCTGGTACCAGCGACGCTGGCAGACTAAACGTTGTTTGGAGGACAGCCAGCCCGACATTCTTGCGGTACAGCAGCGGCAGTTTGGGCGAGGCCACGTATTTTGCCAACAGTGCCTGCACGGTGTCAAACGCTGCCTCGACGTCGTCGCGGTGCTGTGCCGCTGTGACAAACAGATCCCACAGCCGGACATCGCAGGCCAGCGTCGACGGTGTTCTGTCTTGGGTCTCCAATGACAGCGTCTGCTCGCACAGCTCAAACACGGCATCCCATCGCCGGTCCACGCGCAGCTGTGCCAGCACCTCGTCCAGCAGCTGCTTCCGTCCTGCTGCCGCCAGCTGGACCGCCGCGCCGGCTTTCGCGTTGAGGGCCCGCTGCGCGTAGTTGTCGGCCGTGCCGTGCGCGGCCAGCACGCGCAGGTACAGCAAGAACTCTTCCTCGTCGCGCAGACTGCGGTCGTTTGTCGATGCCTTTTCTGTGCTGATCCCGTTTGCTTCGGCAGCTTCCGCCGCCTTTTCCAGCTGCTTCTGTGCCAGCATGCCATAAATGTTGCGCTTCGGCGGCGGCTGCGAGGCATCGCCCGCCAGCAGGTGCGTCAGCAGGGTGGCCCAGAACATGTACCGCCGGTCGTGTTTCTGCGAAGACTTGTCCAGCACCGTCGCAATCTGCTGCGCATTGGCCAGGTCCCACGCCTGCAGACACGACCGCAGGCAGTTGGTGGCTGCCGCCGCGCTGCGCGGGTTTGCCTTGACCCAGCGCGCACGCAGCACGCCAAAGGTCGCGCCGTACGCCTTTTCATACTCGTGCTGCAGCAGAGACTCCTCGCACGCCCACTCCAGCAGCTCAATGGCCTCGAGGTCCGGCGTCATGCTGCTGCTGCGCGCCCACTGGTCCACCAGCACAAACGCAGCTACCTTGTCGGCCACGCCGTCCAGCCGGCTCTCGGCCACGGCCTTGACTGCTTCATAGTACGTGTCCTTGGTGGCTTTGGCCCGCTTGTCCGCCAGCCGGATCACCGTCGTCCAGTTTTGCTCGGCAAACGCCGCCTGCAGCTGCATGTCGACGCCATTCTTCAACGGCGGCCGCTGCCGGGGCTGGCGCATGTACGACATGGAGGGTGAGGGGGGTGTGCGAGAATGTCTTGTGGGTGCAAGGACAGAGAGTGTGCCATGTCCTGTCGTCGTATGCTGGAATGTCGTTTTGTCGCTGGGTTGAGCTTGAAGCTCTTTTGCATTCGAAGCGCTGAAGAAACGCTAAGGTGCGCCCCGCCAAATCGGGCAGAAAAGTCACGACCGTGCGAATAGGTGCACTGTACTGTATGTACAAATAGGCCAGTTCACACAGTATTAATACATAACGTAGAGAACGGCCACGAACTGAGCATTTCATATTCAAATAAAAAAAAACAAAGCAAAAGAATAATTTTGCCATACTTGTGAAAGGGTCGGCCGTCTCATGTTACTTTTGGTTCTCTTTTCAAAGAGGGACGTAAACGGATGGCTGCTTCTTCATCTTCGTCAAACCCAACGCAACGAGACAAAGCTAATGCCCCTTCAGTGCGTTTGAGCTCAAGCTGTGTTTTTTTAAAGATGATGGATGAAATACTTTTCATTCTTATCTCCATATCGTACATGCTAGGTGGCTTGTGGCACACAAGTCCAACCTCGTCAAAATGCACTAGCTGAACCAACTGCTGGCACTCTCTCTCCTTGCTTTCCGCTTGTCCTCCAGACGCTTTTCTTGCTGTGGATTGTCAGTGATGTTCATATTTAAAAGGCTTAGCACCGGGGGAAAGAGTTGGTAAAGACTGAGAAACAGAAAGGCCAGCCTTCCTTCATCCCTTTCTCTACACCAATCTCACTCTCACAACTTACCCATTGTTTCTTGCACTCCCGATACGCCCTGTCGATCAGCATATGCCACTCTTACGGTATAATTTCATGGGCACAGAAATAAACCTACTGGAAATAGTCCTGGCACAGCGCCCGATCACCGCCGTTGCGGTGCAGGCACCGGATGCTCCGCGCCGCCGCCTCCTGGCACGGGTCCAAGTACTCGCTCTTGGCTTTTCTAGGAGACGTTAGCATGCATGTATTGCGAGCTATTCGGGCGAGGGACAACTGACGTCTCAAACTTCCGCCGGACCTTGGGCGTCCAGACATCGTCGACAGCCGGCTTGTCGGATGAAGATGTTGACGCCGGGTCAGCCGTAGCAGCAGCCTCTTTGGGGGACGTCTTGCTGGGATCTTGGCTGGCCATGGCTGTGGCTTGATCGTGTGTGTTATCCAAGCGGACGGGCGTGCTGCTTGTTGACGTAGACACTGGCAACAAAAGTGGTGCAAACTTCTGGTGACAGTAGATCGTAAAACGAGTGGGCCCATTGGCTGCCGTTGTATTTCACGTGATCAGACACGTGCAGCCTTTTAGCTGGGAATTTTCTAACCGTCTCCGGACGACGACGACAACGTCCGCGATACGACAGCTTGCTTTTGCGACTTCAGAGACAAACTAAAAATTTCTTCTTGATGTCATGGATCGCCGGATACTGTCCGGTATTGGCTACATCTTTCTTTCTGACGGGTCCAAAGGCAGCCTTTGTTTGTTTGGGTGGACGCGATCGTGGGAAGCCACTGGCGATCGCACCAATTGGGTGGTGACGTCAGGGCTGTTTTTGGTGGCAACCACACAAATCATGGGGTCGCAAGCCACGTCAATAGCATCATAGCTGTTGGGGAGGAAGTTACGACGCTGCTGGGAGTCGGTCTCGTTTTCTGGTATTTATATAGAGCATGAGGGAAACATTTAGTCTTTTGTTTAAAACTATAAATACAATTGATTTCAAGAATAAAAAATAACAATCTTTTTTATCACAAAGAAATCAAAGCAATATTACCTACACAAATCTCTGTCCAGCCTGTCAACATATTACAGCCGCCAACATGTCCTTCTCGTCTGCCATCTCCGACTTTGTCCACGCCATCTACGAGGCTCTGGCCGGCACGATCCACCTCGTCTTCCGCGTCGTCCACGACGCCTTCATGGCCGTCTACAACTTTGTCGTGGGCTGTTTCACGCTTGTGGCCGATGTCTTTCGCAGTGCTTTCGCGCTGGTCGGCGGCGTCGGCCACTTTGTCGTCGGCAACTTTGTCATCCTGGCCATCATCGCCGCCGGCGCGTATTTCTACTTCTCGGCCGAGCCCCAGCAGCAGGCCAAGCTGCAGAGCAACGTGAAAAAGGCCATCAACGGCAAGGGCGGCGCGTCAAGCAGCAGCACAAACGGCAGCACTTACACGGCCAAGACCAGGAAGGCTTAAATGAGATGGCCTTGGTCTTGCAATCCATGAAAAAACTCTGAGAGAAGATGCTCAATTCGACGAGATGACTTGAAAGTTGGCCAGGTCGAGGAGGAGGTTGTGGCTTCAGTTAAGATCAAAGATTAAAGATTGGTTGGAAATAGACATACGGAGCAGGAAACATCAGTGGTCATGAGATACCCGAGGCGACAATTTGCTTTCCTTATGATTTTGCTTCGCTTAAACGTTTGATTATTATAGATTCCATAGTTACGAAATGAGAAACGCTGTCTATTATTTTACTAGAATGAGGGATTGTAGGGCAGAAGAGAGATCACTTAATCCCCTGAACTCGAGCATCATCAGGGAGAACGGCGACGAAATCCTCGGCGTTTCTGAGCCCCCTGAACGTAGCCAGGTCGTTAAACCGCTGCGCCAGCGAGTTCACTGACGCCTCCTCGGGCCGGCTTAGAGAGAGATCAAAGTCAATGAGCGACAGCACGTTGATGGGTGTATCCTGCGCCGTATCGTGGTGCCGTCCGTTCGCCCGTAGTCGTGCTAAGCTAGACTGGGCCTCGGTGCCCGTTAAGATCTCGGCCTCCATGGCCAAGGACAGGAAGGCCTGTGTAAAGTCGCTAAACGTCGGGAAGCACATGTACAGGTCCGTCCAGGCGCGAACGCACAGCAAAAAGTAGAGGCGTAGCATCTTCTTGTCCTGCGCGTCATCTTGCGGCGTCTGGCGGGCAACCTCCATGTCGGCGTCCTCTTCGTCATCATCGGCACCAAGGCCTGCGGGCAGTTTGATTGAGCGTGATGAAGAGATGCTCTGTCGACTGCTCGGCGTGCCAATGCGGTGCTTCCGCTTGTAGCGCTGGATCATGGCGTGGCCCACCAAGACAAACGCCGCATTAAAAAAGCCCGAGAGAGGGATGCGCGACCGGTTTGAGAGGTAAATGTAGGCCAAATTCTTGAGCTGCTCAACCGAGGCGTCAAAGACCGTCTCGGGCGAGCCATCAATAGCGGTGAATGTGCGGAGGGTACGCAACCTCGGCTTTTTGGCGCCGTATTGCTTTCCGTCGAGGAAGGGTCGAAATATGTGCAGGACGGTGCAGTGAAACCAGCACTGGCACATCATGAGCTGCCACGTTTGGCGGTCCGAGATAACATCAACCACCTTGTCGGCCCACTCAAGCAGCTTGCGGTACTTCTCCTCTGCAAAAGCCAAGGGCACCTGCTCAGCCAAGGGCCGACTTCGGTCAATCTGTGGATTGAGGTAGACAGCGGCTACTTCTTGTGCGATAACCCAAAATTGCGAAATGCTCGGGTATGATGCGCTTGCGACTCGGACCACTCGATCGTACGGCCAACCCTTGCAAACTCGTCACCATATTGATCTGGGATACTACCGGTGCTGGCAGCAGCGGCGGATAATGGATGGCTTCGCCATTGTAATAGAAAACGTGTGCTGCTAACCAGTTGTGCACGCCCCAGGCCGTGTGCGCTGCAGCACGTAGCCATTTGGGCGACTGCTGCTGGAGGTGTCGAAGTCTCTCCGGCGAGTAGCGCGGGATGCTGAGCAGCTCCAGTTTCTCGGCCATGCGTCGGCCCTGGATCAGAGCTTCAAGCGCCTGATCGTCGCGGCCGTAGAAGTAGCTACCCATCGACAAGATCTCACAGGCTGCAATATTGGGGAGAGACAGCACCCTACCTAGGCCGCTCCACAGCATAACGGCCTCACCGAAGAAGGCGTGCACCAATGGCGCGGCGGATGCATCAATGGCCGTGTAAGCTTGCTAATATGAGAGAAAAAAGGCGCGTGTTAATAAATGCTTCGATACCGCGGGGAATACATCCGGCCAGGGTGACATACGCAAGCAAAGAAAAGGATGCTGTTGACGAGAAAGGCGGAGCAGTAGTTGGAGTGGCAATCTACCAAATCACCCAGGAACAGATCGGCGTCAAAGACACTGAAGAGCGTGTGGTCGTATTCGAGGTAGAACGACAAAATAGACGCAGCCACTGAATTGGACACGGGTACTCTTGTCCAGTGTTCAATCTGGATGCACTGCAGCCGGTCGTCAATGTACCGGCTCTTGCGTGCGGGGTCCGAGGCGGCGGTGTTTCTGTCGATGTAGTGAACGAAGCCAAGCTCGGCGTGGGCGTAGCCGAGGACGACGAAAAGTCCATACCGTCGTCTAACGATGCTTCGGTTGTGTCTTGTGAGTTTCCTGCCGGCGGTAAGAGGAGTGCCTGCAGGCTCGCGTCATTTACGGGTTCCAGCCGCGCGTACACGGCCCTGTACCGTGCTGCCAGCTCAAACTCCAGATGCGACAATGTCGGGGCTGACATGCTGCGTGACGCCTGGTAGTCTGAGGGCCGCATCCTTGCATGCATGCTCCCCTGTAGCCCCGACAGGACCGAAAATGGCTCCTTGGTCGTGCGCAGCAGCCGCAGAATGTCCATAGCTGCCTCCGGAGGCAAAGCTGCCAGTGCCTGAACCATTTCTGTCTGGTCCTGCAGACGCGTTTGCAAAGTGTCGAGCTGCCGTTGCAGTGCCTCAGGGGCCGTGTTTGCCGTCGTGTCGTTTGTCCGGTAGTTGGTCCGATAGACGCAGCGGCTGCCCCGGTCGATGCACAGCGCGCAGGATGGCCGCACTCGGTCACATGCTGTCTTTTTCGTGCGGCACATGTTGCACGCGATGGACGATGTGTCCCGGCGGCGCCGTTGGGTCGGCGGGGTCGACGCCGGCGTGACGTTGGCGGGGCCCAAGACATGGCGTTGGGATATGGGTGTCGGCGCGGAAGGAGGCGAAGGTTGTGGACGTAACGAGTGTTGAGACGGAGCCTGGGGCTGTGGCGGAGGTCGAGGATGAGGCTGAGGACGAGGTTGTGATGGGTGACAGGGCGAGGGGTATTGTTGTTGCTGGGATTGTTGTTGGTCTTGTTGGTGCGGCGGATGATGCTGGTGATGCTGGTGACGCTGGTCATGTTGGTGATGTTGATTCTGGTGATGCGGCTGGTGCTGTACAAGAGGTGGGCTGTCCTTGGATTGCACTTGCCTTTGCACCGGGTTGTCATCGGCCCCCAGCGGCAGGAGCGACCGTAGTGGACGACTCATTTTGGCAGATGTTATTTTGACACACCAACGCTGGGACGCATCTTGTGGGCAACTGCGATCGGCGAAAGCAGACCCAGTGCAGGCGCAAAAGCTGGGGAAAGTACGTCCAGGAACAAGAAGTAGAAGAAGACGGTGAAATTGGAAGGAACGACCACGAGAAAGAAGGGATGGAAAGGTGGCAGGGCAGGGGTTTGGACGGAGCCGATTGAAAAGAACTTGTCGACGAGTCGAAGTAGAAAAAAGGGTTCGGTGGTGCGAATCGCGGCAAGACCCTGGGGTCTCGATGCAAAACTAAGGTGGAAAGAGGGGAAAGTGAGAGGGGAAGAAAAGGGAAGAGGGCGCTTGATGACGAAGTGGATGATGGTAAGATACAGCTGGACCTACGGAGGAAAGAACGAAACACTGTCACTTCAGCTACGTTGACTACGGAGGGAGGCGCGAGCGACGACCGTGCAAGCAGTATGAGGAAAGGATGAGCAAAGGGAAATCGAAGACGAAGCAAATGAAGATGAAAAAGAAGACGAAGCTAGCCATGCAGCTGAGGAGACTAGTGATGGGCAGCGGCAACGCTCCTTCCAGCTGGCAGCTAGCTTCGGAGAAGAGAATAATTATTACCACACAGAGATCAGGGAAAGAGCATCGACAGAGGTAACGGTGGAGGAAGGTGCGATTGAGATGGTTCGTGCTGTACTTGTCAGGGTGCATTGTCATTGTCATATCTGGTAGCATTACTATGGAGACCTTCTATGAAGTTGTGACGAAGAAAAGGAAGCAGCCTTTAAAGCTGAACAATGGGGACTTGAACGTGCGAGTTGGCACAATCACTGGGGCTGTCGCCGCTCAGCATATTACGGGGGAGGATATTTTGATAGAGTAGTGGGATACTGATAAGATAGTGTTTGTTCTCATTGGCGCAGAGGCGAGAGCCAATAAGATGCCATTCACGCAACATTGTGGTGAAAACGAAGAGGGCAAATTTCACATCTCCGGAAACTCATGGTTGCCCTTTCCCGGCGACTTGTGGCGTGCCTGGATGTACGTTTCTCCGTTGTCGCTAATTGCATGTAAAGCTGGCTGGCAGGGCGCACCGGCACTGGGCATTCCATGCATTCCTGGGCATTGGACAGGAAATTTGGATGTTCAATTGCGCCTTGGGATTGCCCAGTCTTGTCAATGCTGGCTTTAACACGCGACGACCGCAAATGCGTGCAATTAATTGACCCGCGCCGGGGCCTTGGTAATCTACGGGCGGCTCAATCAACATGAGATCGATCCATTGAGCCCTTGATTGGGCCAAGCAACAAGAAAGTTTATGCTTTTATGGAGGAGTGGGCTGCCGCGATAATTGCGGAGCCCGGACGGGTCGTGCTACGGAGAATTGGGAGGATGTAGGATGTAGAGGGAGGTCGTTCTATTGATTGTGTGCGGTCGTAGTTCGCGGTAGGGTACTCCGTAGTATCTTCTGTGCTTCATGAGTTTGTTTGTCATGGTCATTATCTTTTTTCAAATCGCGCTGTATCCTGTGATATTGCCCCTCCATGTATTACTGTAGGGTCTCTTGGCAAGCCACCTACAGCGCCCCAGGATGTGGATGTAGTGAGTTCAGCCTGTAAGAGCACGGCACACACACGGACCTGCCAGGAACAGGAAGGAGAGAAAGAGGCGCCAGGAACAGGATTGCCTAAAGGGGAAGGCATCAAGACTGCCATTTTCAAAGTACTTTTCCTGCGTAGATGCGAAAGGATTTAATGGTGCTTTGCTGACTGCCGCGGTCCTACCATTGATGCTACGTCTAACAAACTGCGCCTCTAACTGCTATTACCGCATCTCCACCACTAGTCGACCGGTAGTTGAGGATCTAACGGATTGTCACAGGGGCAGCACTCCAACTTTAAAAACCTAAACAAGACCGGTCATGGAACGGCTGGCTTTGACGCGACTGGTCCCTCACTGGTCCCGTTTTTTGTTGATTTGCCCCTGTTCTGGTCTTCCAACATCTGTATTAAACAAGATGTGACGCGCGGTACGAAGTAGACAGATAAACAACGCATTTGTTCCTGGATTTGCATATGCTGCATCAAACACGTTCTCTCCTTCCTCTTGCAGGTCTTGCCAAGCGTGATGTGATGCACAGATGGCACCTTCCATGTCGAGGTTCCGATGCTTCCTAATTAGGAAATGCCAATGCCCGTAAAATGGTCTGCCGTTTGCAGCCCGCTTTGCGCGGTCGATATTGCCCGCTTTGCAAGAGCGTTTAAAATCTAGACTCTTGTCACAGAGGCGCCTCCTTTCTCTTTCATCTCGCTTAAGCCCCCGTGCTTATCCTCCGCCTTGGCCTAGGGTCAGTGCTCTGCAAATGACGCCGAGGCACACGCGGATGAAGTAGACGCGAGAATAAGAAAAGGTGGACCTGCTCCATGTCGCCTTCGCTCCGTCCCTGGTTTAATCAGGACAAGTGGACATGCCGTAGTATGAAGAACTGTAAAAAATGTAAAATCGTCCAAAAATGCGGAGATGTTGCGTCTGCCAAGATCGGCAACAACGACAAACGGCAAGAATGCAGAACGGGAAGGTCCTAGTGAGCAAGGCACATGGCCGTGTCGAGGAAGGGGCAGCCTGAGGAAGAACAAATACGTAGGCTCTTTCTCTTTTGAGCTCTGCCACTTTGTTTTCTCTGCACTCTTCTCTTTCACCCACTTCCGTCACTCGTTCCCCCTCACTCTTTATCTACCTCCATCTCCCACTCCCGTCTATCTTCTCCCCTCTCCCTTCTTTCACCCTCAGCCTCTCAGATCGCCTTCTTATCCACTGCATGATCTCACTCTCTCTCACTCTCACTCTGTATCGTGGCCTTTTTCTTGACAACGACAACCGCCACGATGTTGGCAGCTCTCCTCCTTCTCGCCTCTGTGGCCAGCGCCAAGGTGATGCACAGCGTGCCAGATGTCCCACAAGGCTGGAGCCTCGTCCGCAGTGCGAGCCCATCGGATACCATCGCCCTCAAGATTGCTCTGCATCAGCGCAACCCCGGAGATCTCGAGCGTGTTGTCCTCGAGGTGTCCATGCCCGGCCACCCGAACTATGGCATGCACCTGACGCGGGACGACGTGAAGTCCTACACGGCTCCCTCTGACGACGCCGTTGATGCCGTGTCGAGCTGGCTTCGTGACAACAACATTGCCTTCGAGGTCAACAACGACTGGGTTTCGTTCACAACGACGGTGGACCGTGCCAACACGCTGCTCAACACACGCTTCGACTGGTACCAATACGAGGACAGCAACACCCCTGTTCTGCGCACCCTGCAGTACAGCGTTCCGACGACTTGACGGATCATGTCGATCTTGTTCAGCCCACGACGCGTTTTGGCCGCTTTAGCACGCACAAGTCCACCATCTTTGAGATGGAGTACCTGGACGAGGAAGAGTCCACCAACATCAACAACAACAAGAAGCTGACTGCGGCTGTGGCTGCCCCTGCCGAGCAGGGTGCTGTGCCAGCATGCGGGAACACGGGCATTACCCCGGCCTGCCTCAAGGCACTGTACAATATCAACTACACTGCATCTGGTACGGCGGGCAACCTCGTGGGCTTTGCTAGCTACCTTAGCGAATATGCGCGGTACGCGGACCTGGCCTTGTTTATCAAGAACCTGGCACCGCCAGCCGCCAAAGGCCAGAACTTCTCGGTCACGCTGATCAACGGAGGCCTCAACGACCAAAACTCGCCGGAAGACAGCGGCGAAGCCAACCTGGACGTGCAGAACATTGTTGGCGTCAGCAGCACGATTCCCGTCATTGAGTACAGCACGGGTGGCCGCGGCCCGCTTGTGCCAACGCCGGAGGAGCCCACTGAGCCGGGCAGCAACGAGCCTTACCTTGAATTCCTGACCTACGTCCTGGCACTCAACGACTCGCAGCTCCCACAGACCCTGTCGACGTCTTACGGCGAGGAGGAGCAGTCTGTTCCAGCCGAGTACGCCCTCAAGATCTGTAACATGTTCATGCAGCTCGGCGCCCGTGGTGTCAGTGTGCTCTTTAGCTCCGGTGACTCGGGCCCCGGCGACACGTGCTCGCGCGTCTCGGACAACAAGCCATACTTCCAGCCGACATTCCCTGCCGGCTGCCCCTACGTCACGTCCGTTGGCGGTACGTTCCAGACCGGCCCTGAGTTGGCTGTCTCTTTCAGCTCTGGCGGTTTCAGTTCGCTCCACGCCCGCCCCGCGTACCAGGACGCCGCCGTCTCGACGTATCTCAAGTCGCTTGGCAGTACATACGCACCCTACTTTAACGCCTCCAACCGCGGCATTCCAGACGTCGCCGCACAAAGCAACAATTTTGTCATTTACGACAAGGGCCGACCTGCGCGTTTGTCCGGTACGAGCGCCTCGGCGCCTGTCTTTGCCGGCGTTGTAGCTCTGCTGAACGCGGCGCGGCGCAGCAAGGGCCAGGCGCCACTAGGCTTCCTCAACCCGTGGCTGTACAACAACACGGCTGCGCTGATTGACATCACCGCTGGTGCGGGCGAGGGCTGTACTAATACTACATACTTTGCGAGCCCGGTGAGATGGAATGCAACGACCGGCTGGGACCCGGTTACCGGTCTCGGCACTCCCAACTTCCCTGCTCTCCTGGAGGCAGCTGCACCTGGCGTGCCCAACCAATAGAAAGACAAGAAGAAGAGGACGGTATGGATAGACGAGACAGAAACCTAGAGAGATGCCACTTTTTGATGCATCCGTGTCGGCCGGCACGACTGGCAGATGCCTGAGATGAAAAAAAGGGCTTGGTAGACTTGGACGTCGAACTTTTGTTTTTGCTTCTTTCACACACTGCGTTGACTTAATGACATGATACAAATCCAAACGCACTCTTTTGTATACACCTCTATGTCTAGCTCTAATTAATGTACAGAAACAACGCCAAGCGCAAAAAGGAAGGGGATATCTACACGTAAATGACGCCCTCAAACACACGCCGAGCAGTGCGGTACACGGTCACGCCGGCGGCCTCGTCGCCGCTCGGGCAATATCCACCTCAACATCGAGCGTGCCGCTGCGGTGCTGGATGGTAATCTTGCGCGCAGCCGCCTCGCTCACCTTCTCGCCGCCAAGTGTCTTTTTCTCGGCCAAGTCCACCACGGTCTCGCTCTTGGGCGAGCTCGACAGGCTCGAGAGGGGCGGTGTGGGCGGCAGCGACTTTTCCTTCTTTGCCTCGAAAAGGTCCGACGCCACGGTGCCGTCCAAGCAGGTGGCTGCGCCGAGGCATACGGCGCCCGTCAGCTGGAAGCTCGGATGGACCTTGCCCATGCTGTAGGAGAACACGGTAATGTCGGCGGAGCCCTCTTCGGCAGTAGGAGTAGCAGCAGCTGACAGCAGAGAAATCTTGGGCGTGCCGCGCTGGAGACTTGCAGCTGCTGTTGTTGTAGCGAAGCCAAAGAGTAGGGATGCGTGCTGCCGGATGGCCTCGATGATGGCCCGCGCGTCCTCCGAGTCGGGCCCGCCGGGTGCATCCGTGTACGCAGATGGCATGGTCTTGGCATCGACAAAGACAAACGGATTGGAGACGTCGACGAGCGTGGCGCGCACAGAGTATGGTGCAGCCGGGCCTTCCGTCACATGAAGCGTCTGCTGGCGCAGCCCCGTGGGGAACGTCTTGCCCGTCATGCTGCCGCCGGGCGACACAAACTTGACCTTGACCAGCGAGCCTGTGCGTTTGACACCCGAGATGCGGTAGTCGCCCTCGGGGTCGAACAGGCCCGTGTCGGGGTCGACAGCAATGGTCTCCTCGAGCAGCACATCCGTGTTGGTGTTGTACACGGACACCACCCGCAGCGCGCTCTGCTCTTCGGTAGGCGCCAGCAAGCCTCGTCCAGGGCGAACGCCGCCACGCCGCTCGCCATGTTGCCGCAGTTGCCCGTCAGGTCCACCACCTCGGCACCCACCGTCACCTGCACAAACGTGTACTCGACGTCGACACCGTCCCGCTCGCTCTTGCCCACGACGGCGATTTTGCTGGTGGTCGACGTGGCACCGCGACGCCCTCGAGCTGACGCGGGTCGCCAAGACGGGAGCCCATGGCCGACACCAGGATGGGACCCCACTCGCTCTTGTCGGCAGGAAGGTCGTGGCGGTGGAGGAACAGGCCCCGAGAGGTGCCGGCACGCATGAGGACGGCAGGCAGGCGACGACGACGGGCACGTGCCGCAGCAGCCACGGCGGTCGTAGCGGAGGATGTCATGTTAGATGGAGACGCTTGGCAGTCTTGGCAACAGTGAAGGCGTTGTATATGCAGTGTTCCGTGTATGTTGTGGATAAATAAAGGGAATGAGATGCTCGTATGTCGTCGGTGTGTTGTTTGGCCTCGTCTATTGTCGCTCTCCTCTCGTCTTTTCGTCTTCGTCTCTTCGTCTCTTCGTCTGTTGATTTTGATTATTCAAAGAGCTTCACACAATTATCCCGGGCCCTCTCTAGCTTCAAAGGGAAACATCAACTGTATATATCACAGCCACCGGCGAGACTCCGGGGCAAGAGATATTTCCCATTTCCCCAAACAATGATGACATTCCCCAAAGGCCCCCCATAGGAGCAGCTGAATTTGCCCCAGGGCGTCCAGTGGCAGATTCGGTGCCGAAGGAGCCCTCAGTAATTCCTCTCGTTTCCATGTGTCGTATCTTTCTTCCGCTGTTTCCATGTTTTCCATGTTTCCATATACCCACAATATTTTCCTTGACATTTTTGCTGCTTTGGGTGCAAATTTCCTATTATAGGGGCCTGTCGTTTCCTGTAAGTCGAGCCACGGCATCGTTCTTGCCGTGGAAGTTGAAAGAGACAGACGCTAGTTGTGCGCCAGTGTGGCTAGCGTGCTCCAGGGCACAAGGAACTGGCCTTCGTGGTCTCGTTTCTTTCTGACAGGCGTCGTCGGGTGGTCAGATTCAAGCGGATTTTATTGGCCTCTCGCTGCGATTCGCACGATTTACAGCGGTTTTCGGTGCACTTTGGCTCTTGGCACACCTTTTTTTACAGGGAGCTTGGGGCCCCGTGGGGAACCATTTCCGGTTAATACCCTATGTGAGCAAAAACCAACCAGGAAGTAGTCAAGCGCGGTCAGCGCAAAGTAAGATAGCGTGGAAAGTAAAAAAAGGAGCGCCAACAAAAAAAATTGACATGAAGAAAGGTGGAAATGATTTTATGGAGTAGATGCCGAACATGGAGTATGGGGTCGTGTCATGACACGCCTTTACTCCTCTTTCTCTTGGACAATCACACACAAGACACCAAGGCCGCAGGCCTTCCCCAGAGATAAAAAGAATCGAGGGCCCTTCCCCCAGTCTCCCCGATGTTGGGGTTATGAGGAGTCGTCGTCGATGTTTTCTGCATGAGGCTCACTTAAAGACACACGACCCTGTCTCGCCAACACCACGCCTTCCTCTCACCTTTGTGTCTTCGACAACGACAACAACCCTACACAGGACTCACTCAACAATGGCCGTGGGCAAATCATACTTGGGCCTTCGCGGCCAGAAGCTGCACCTGGCGATGCTGATCCTCGTCGTCGGCCCCAGCTTTATTCTCTTTGGCTACAACAACGGCTCGACGGGCGGTATTGCCAGTCTGCCCTCTTTCATCAAGGTGAGATGAGAGTATACTCACACCCACGTTATGAACAATCACTAACAAATACAGCAATTCCCCGACTATGATACCACCAGCGGCACTGCTTCTGAGAATGCCTTCCACGCACGTGTCAAGGGTATGCGCTCCTTTTCTGTTCCTTTATACCCCTTCCCTTCACAGCGTACACTCTCTAACACGAAGAAATAGGTGTCGTTACCGGCTGCTACGATCTCGGTGCCGTCGTCGGCTCGCTCTGCTGTATTCTCTACTCGGACAAGATTGGCCGTCTCCGCACGCTGTTCACCGGCATGATCATGACCATTATCGCCCTAGCCATTGAGTCATCGGCTTACAGCCTCGCCCAGTTTGTTGTCGGCCGCATCCTGATCGGCGCCGCCATCGGCACCATCAGCGCCGTCATCCCCGTCTGGCAGTCCGAGTGCGCGTCCACTGCCCACCGCGGCACCTTTGTCATCGTCGAGGGTCTGTCCATCTCCTTTGGCATCACGCTGTCCGAGTGGGTTGCTTTTGGCTTGTCGTTTGCCAAGGAGGGCTCGGTCCAGTGGCGCATTCCCTCGTCTTCCCCGTCATCTTTGCGCTCTTTGTCATCCCCTTCATCTTCAAGATGCCCGAGTCGCCCGCTGGCTGGCACGTGTTGGCCGCATGGATGAGGCAAGAGCGGTGCTGGCCGCACTTGCCGATTTGGACGAGGACTCGGAGCAGGTGCAGGAGGAGCTGCGCGGTGTGGAGCACTCACTGGCACTCATGAACGGTTCGCTCAAAGGCCTCTTCCACAACGGCGAGGAGCGCGTTCTGCACCGCGCCAGCCTGGCATGCATGGGACAGGTGTTTCAGCAGTTCTGCGGTATTTCGGCCCTAGTCTTCTATACCTCTACTGTCTTCGTCAGCCTTGGGTTTTGAGGGCGTGCATGCGCGCGTCATGGGCGCCAGTCTCACCACCTTCCAGACGCTAGCTTCGACCGTCCCCATTTTCATCATTGATAAAGTGGGCCGCCGCAAGCTGTTCATGGCGGCAGGTACGGGTCTTGCCGTTTCGTGTGCTATTGTGGCAGGCACGGGCGACCTCAAGGGCCACGGCAGTATCGCGGCGGTCGTCTTCTTTTTCGTGTACGACTTCTTCTACCCGCTCGGCTTCCTAGGTCAGACGTTCCTGTACGCCAGCGAGATCTCCCCCATCCGCTACCGCGTGCCCATTACCGCCATTGCCAACGCGACGCAGTGGCTGTCCCAGTTCGTCGTCGCCCAGATCACGCCGCCCGGCACTGACAACCTGGGCAACAAGTTTTGGATTATCTTTGCCGTGCTTAACGCCGCGTTCGTGCCCATTGTCTATTTCTTCTTCCCCGAGACCAAGGGCCGCAGCCTCGAGGACATTGACATTGTCTTCCGCCATACCACGAGCATCTTTGACGCCGTGTCCGTCGCCAAGAAGATGACCAAGGACCAGGTGCGCCAGGAGGAGGCTACGGCCGTCGGCACCCACGCTGAGAACGAGAAGGAGAGCGTTGGCTCGACGAGCGAGAAGGAGAACGCCGCGCATACCATTGTGTAAGAATAACCAAAGATCAGAGGACGAAAGAAAACAAAAATGAGGGGCTGTGGGGATGATTAGGGGTAGTTGGGGATGGAGTAAAAGATATCCAAAACTGCACATGTATTAAGCAAGTCAAGTATTTTAATGGAGCCGCATAATAAATACTTTTAATCACCAGACGGAGACTTTTACTTTTCATATGCACTGGAGATCTACCGCCATTCCTATGTCCCCTGCTTCGGGTCGGCCTTGCGGAACCAAGGATGGTCGAGAGCCTCCCGTGCAGTGATCCTCCTCGCCGGGTCCAAGTTTGTCATCTTCACAACCAAATCTCTGAGCTCCGCGTCCACGTAATGCCACAGGGCAAATGGTTTTCTTGGCCTTTCGGCATCAAAGTCTCTCGCGAGAGTGATCAGGCGGCCGAAAAACACATTTTCCTCCCCTATGTGCCGAAGCAGGCCCTTGAAGCCGTCCTCGTCTCCAAAATAAGATATGTGTCTCAGGAGAATATGCCGCCAAGCGTCATCCTCGTCCAGTGCCTTTTCGCTCACGCGAAAGATCATGTCGTTGAGCATCACATAGATGACGACCACCCCAAAAGAGAACATGTCCGATGGCGTGTTCTGCCGCGCCCGTGCCCAAGACTCTGGACTTCGCCATAGCTGGTTTCCGCAAAGACACCCTTGAGATTCTTGCCAGGTGGGAGGAGTACCGAGTCCTCCAAGTCTGAGATCCGAATACTTTTGACAGCAAGATCATCGGCGGTCGTCTCTTCGTAGTCGAGAAGGATATTGTTGGGTTTGATGTCTGGGAAAACGTCAGCTCCCGACTAAACCCCCAGGTTGCTACGTTGCCCACATAACCAAATTAGTAACCCACCTGTGTGGATTATTCCTCTATCATGAAGCTCAGCTAGTCCAGTGACAGCGCCTCTGAGGATGGCTCTTCTTGTTTCCTGTGACATGGGCCTCTGGCTGACTTGGAGGAGATCGGTAGCTAGGAACTCGTAGACGAATAGCTCAAACTGAGGGACGACGTCGATCACAGCCCGTAAATTGGGACACGAAGCTAACGGCTTTTGCAGATCTTGCTGGTACTCGAATTCGCCCGGAATGATGTTCTTAATGATAAAGGGTTTTTCGTCATCACTGAGCACAAATGTTTAGCTTGACGTCTGCTTTATCGCCTAGAATTCATGGACGAACACACCTCGCCCTGTAAACACATAACAGCGGATCTCGTCGTTCTGACAGAACCTCTTGGATGCGGTATGTTCGCCCTGATCGGCCACGAAGAGCTGCTCCTACTAAAAAAGGCGCGGATTCCGTTTGCGACAGAGATGATGCAGTCCGGTGACAAGAGCCGGTTCGGGCGACAAACGAATATTTGGGGCTGGTCTGTGCATGGTACAGATGGACTGAAAAAGGCCTGTGAAAGCTGGATGCAATTCTTGCGCGCTGCAGCATGGCGGAGAGGTGTTTAACACAGCATTATGGTTGGGATCGGAATTTGGAGGTCAGACACGCGTGGTCGAAATTTTTGGGTGTCGTATCGGCTCGCACTTTTACAGCGTTATTAGTAATCACTGCTCACGTCACTTGTTTGTCACTCGTCCCTCATTATTCCTCGCTTTGCGCAAGTATTAATATCAAGTTCTTTATTCGGTCAATTCTTATCTGTATTAAGGAGATATCCCTTCAGGACAAATATTGCTCCCTATCTGTCATCCCGGATAAATAGTTGACATTGGGGGGGGGGGGGGGCGCCAATAACAAGCCAAACTTGCTCGTACTCCCATCCCGCATCGTATGGTGTCGGATGAGAAATGAGCAGCCATTTGTAGGTCGGCTGGTTGTGATCAGGTGGGGAGGATTCGAGGACTGTTTTGAGAGAGATAGAGTCTAGTAGTGTAAATGTGCTTGGTGTTTTTTTCCAACTTGAAAGGTAAACCTTTCCCCCTTTCCCCCCTTTTCCTCCTTGTTTGTTTACCTTCCAATGTGGCTGCCTCAGGAGATATGACTGCAACCGCCACCCAAACCAAAGATAAACGTTCCGTACAGAATACATGACTAAGCAGCCTCAACGATCTCCCTTCTTCACATAATTATAATACTGCTTTTGGCGACATGCGTTACATAACACGGTGGAAGCATCGCGGGACTTTCTCCTAGCCCCGGAATTTGCTGGTCTCTGGAGGACATCGTTGACTTGTCAGGACACCAACGGTTGTCATTTCCATGCCGTACGTAGCAGGTGTTGCAGACTGTAAATTCTAGAGTTCTGGGCAGGCCATTGATTTCTGTGCCGGTCTTTGCCGCACTGGCCGCACTTTGAAACATCAACGAACGTTTTCGACTGTTTTGTGCGATGATAGCTGTGTGATTTGTAGTACGTCCAATAAGGACTACAACAGTACTGGCCATCGTTGTAAGACACCTTGATACTGCTGATCTTTGCAATTGTTGCTGGCGCATATGCGTGTTGATAGCTTGTCGTAAAATGTGCCTTTTGGGAAACTCTGTTTCAGAGGCCAAGAATGGTTCAGAACAGTGCTTTTTATTAGCTGGGATCGAATAATAAAATAGAAGAAACAGCGATGAGAGGTCTTACTTGTGTTTCCAGCCGCCAGCTTCCTCGCCAAGTTCAATATCTTCGCCATCATATGAATCAAGGATACTAAGAAGCATCTCATCACTGGATACTAGTAAATTGTTAATCAAAAGGATGGCGGTTGGACAGCAAGATTTTTGTTCGGAACTGACCAGGTAAGCTCGATGTTGGGTAAAGCTTCGGCATAGTTTGACATCTGCCGGGCTCCGTTCGAGCGCAATTCCCACAACCGGTTACTTGTCCGTCAATTTCAGAACTGGCGAAAGAAGACTTACTTAAGTTCCATTTTGACACTGCCCAAGATAATAAAGGTTGAAGAAACATCTCCATCATCGAACATGACGTCAACTTGCATAATGTTCATCCGGGTAGTCCGGCATCGTAGCAGTGGGCCGTTGGTAATGGAGAGTGCAAGTGCAGGAGATAGACAGTATTCGAGTTGACAAAGGGCAAAGACAGAAAGTAGATGGCTACTGTTTGAAATGTTTTGACTCGGGTAAGGTTTCAGAGGAGAACGCTTGAGCAAGCAACGCGGTGAATATGGACGAGTTCGACAACGTGGTGATAAAGGCAAAGAAAGATAAACGGCATCTGATTTTGAACAAAATGTGAGAGAACAGATCCGAAAAGGGGAAACAGGTGGTATCAGCTAAACCCCAGCCAAGTTCACTGTGGCAATGGCTTCAGTCTGCTTGTTTGTGGCCTATCTCTGGTCAATGACCCTCATTGTAGAGTCCTCATGGTGTGCGGCCAATTAGCGCTCGGATAAGAGGTGTGTCGTGATAATACCATTGTGTATAATGTAAAAGAGGCCAATGTTTGAGGTGTGAAGGTGAGGCTGGAGCCCATGACGCGCACATGCACGCCCTCGAAGCCAAGACTGACAAAGACGGTAGAGGAAGGCACGACCGCAGGACAGAATAACGTTGGCAAAAAGGAAGGCCCGACCAGAGGCTACGATGACGTGTACTCGAACTGGGAAGTTGCAACTACAGACAATGGGCACAATAAAGGAGGCAAACACCAAGCAAATGCTGCAGTGTTTGGATAAAAGGCAATCAAACTCACGCCCATTACTCGCGCGTTGCGCCCTTGAATTTAGGAATAATGGGGGAAAGCTGTGCATTTCCTTCAATAGGAAGGTATGACCGTGGACGTTGAGGCTACTGTCCGAGAGTGGAAGGAACGCCATACATACAACGGGCACAGAAAAAAATGTGGCCAAATGCTAGCCAAATGCTAGCCAAAAACTTCTCCTTAACCTCAACAACAATAACAACAACAAACAATAGCAGCACACCGGACAAGCAGCACCAACAAGCACACACGCGCGCACAGCAATAGCAGGTAAGTACACGAACTCGGCCTTCATTTGCCGATCGCCCCTCCCACGTCTTCGCGCCAGCTTCGGCGGCTTCGGCCCTCCTCTGGGGCCATCGCGTGTCTTGTGCTCGCCTCGTGTTTTATCAAGCGCTCGTCTGACGGCTTATCCGGTGCCAAACCGACGGTGTCTGCCTCCTCAGTCCATGCACATCCATATGCACCCCGCTTTCTCCAACAGAATACTCCAAACCTGCTCGGTAGACAAGGTTTACTGGCTTCGTCTCGTGGCATCAAAACGTGCCACACTCCTGAGCAAGCGTGTGCTAACCACCTTTGGAGCCTGTTAGCATTAGGTGCACAGGGGCGATGTTTCTTAGACAAAGAAAGGTCAAAAAGCACAGAGGTTCAGTCGACAGGGAAAGCGGCAAAAGCGGGTTTTGGCGGAGTTTCGAGGAGCCGCGCTAACGTGGAAATATTTTGGGAATACCAGTTATGAGAGTCGAGCCAGCGTCACAGCCGACCACGCCTCTCCCTAGCACCGCCTTGACGCGAGACTAGCGGGCGGCCAGAAACACCCCGTGGCAGTCTTCATCCGAGTCTGAGACGACGTTCCTTTAGTACCTTTCGCCTTCTATCTCCCGTTCCGCACGCTCGCTTTCTTTCCATTCCACGCAAACTTGCATCCCAGACCGACCAAAGTTGCAATTTCGACGAGACAAGGCAGAGGAAAGCCGGAAGCGGAGACAAGGCAGAAGGAAAGCCGGAAGCGGAGACAAAGGGAGATGAATGCAGTCAGGTGAAACGGGGCACCCAGCACACCTATCCCACAGACATGCCTTCACGGGACGAGAGACGTCCTCACGAGGGCGGAGGGCAGTCAAGGCATGCTCTTTCTGCCGCCTGAGAAAGGTAAGACGCGCGGGCGCGGAGGTGAGCATCGGGCATGCAGAGAGGGGATCGTGCAGGTGCAGACCTGCAGAATGAGCCTCGAATGCTGACGTTGGTGGTGATGGTGACAGTTTCGCTGCAACAGCCAAACGCCGTGCACCAATTGCGTCCAGTATGGCAAGGGATGTGTATACGATGACCTGCCTAAGCGACCGCGGCCCTCATTTGCACGGCTTGCTGCTCTCGAAGAAGAGAACAAAAGGCTGCAGGAAGCGCTGAGAAGCGCATCGACAACCAGCCAGAGCGAGACACCATCACGAGGCACGCCGCGAGAAGCATCACCACAACACTCACCGGCAAGATCCCATCGCCATCGAGGTCACGCGAAGGCAGTGAAGGGCGAAAAGACGCCAGGGCCAACAAAGAGTTCCCCGCGAGAAACGATCTCACTCGATCAGGATGCCCGCGACAGTGGCGGCAATAGCGAAGACGATGACGGCGTTGACGTCGTCCCCGGCTCGCCGCCTGTTGCTATACCGGGGACACCACTAAACTCAGCATCGCCACCGCCTCCGGGCCTACCAGTGCCATCGACAACGGCTACAGAAAAGCAGCCCGGACCTGCGCCACCCACAGTTACCCCTCGTGTGCCTGCTGCCGGCCGTGGTGCTGGCAACAATACCCGCTATCATGGACCGACAAGCACGCTTTTCGACGAGATAGCAGCACCCGAGGCCCATGGCCGCCGGCAGCATGCACCGCATGCAAACAGCTCCAACGCCACCAGGCCATCGACATTATTGGGTGCAAAAGAGCTTGTTTGCCGAGGCAGCCTCCAACGCCACCTTGAGACAATCAATCTGGCAGCCGGCAAACTCGACTTTGACGGTGTCGACCCCGATCTCGGCATGCACTTGCTGAGACTGCATTGGAATCGGCAACACCACTCCTTTCTTATCACATACCGGCCAGCCTTTAATGCGTGACATGGCGTGCGGCGGACCGTACTTTTCTCGGCTCCTCCTCAACGCCATCTTTTTTTGGCGCCTCCAAAATTCAGCAACCGCCCCGAAGTAAGGCGCGACCCGAACGATGTGCGCACCTGCCGGATGGCTTTTCCGTGAGCGCGTTCGCCAATTGCTAGGCAGTGCCCTTGACAGAAGCGATATCACCACAATTCAGGCTCTGTTGGTCATGACATCGAGTCTGTTTGCTCTGGGTGACGAGCGGTCTGCTGCGTGGCTCTACGCTGGCAACCGCGTTTCGCATGATCATTGACCTGGGCATGCATGTGGACGGCCTGGGCGGGACAAGCGGCCTCTCTGAGGAGGACGTCGAGATCCGCCGCCGAGTGTTCTGGGGTGCCTTTGTAGTCGACAAGATCCAGAGCCTGTACCAAGGCCGTCCCGTTTCACTTCAGGAGATTGAGACAAGTGTGCCGTTGGTCTTTCACGACGAGTATGAGGAGCTCGAGAATTGGCAGCCTTTCGCCTACTACACATATGCCGGTGCTCAACTCGCCCGAGACTACCCGGGCAGCCCCGCATACAGTGTCTCCTGCTTCACGCAATTGTGTCGACCTGTCCCTGATCATGAACGGCATCTTGAACGCAGTGTACGCAGAGCGCAGCGTCAAGAAAAAAACCAAGAGGCGCTAGCTGGAGGACCTGCAGCGACTGCAATGCCGATCTCGAGACATGGAAGAAACGAGCTGCCGCCGCACCTTGATTTTGACCCGAGCTCCAAGAGCCAGACAACGCCTCCGCCACATGTCCTGAGTCTGTTGGCGATGCACAACGTCTTGCTAATCCTGCTGCACCGGCCATTCGTGTCTGACGGCCACCTTCACGCCAACCTACGAGCCCTGTCGACCCGCTCCTTCATGACTTGTGCCCAGGCAGCCACGGCCATCGTGTCCCTGCTACGGTGCTATAACGCGGCGTTCTCTGTGCGCCGGGCTCCTTACCTCATTTCATATGCGACTTATGTTTGCTGCCACGATCCACGTCCGCATTGCAGCTCAGCCCGGGTTTGCAACAGAGGCCAAAGAGGTCCTTGCCATTTGCCTCATGTGTTTGATGAGAACTCGGAGACCAACTGGGCTGTAAAGCGAGCACGTGCTGTCATTGGCGGATTGATGCAGCGGAATGGGTGTAAGTGTTGAAGGCCGCCGATGCGAGTACCGCAAATGGGAAAAAACTGCAAGCACGGACGGAAGACGCCGAGGCAACTCATAGCATTGGCGTCGACATCAACGGGGACTTCTTCAGCAGCCCCTACATTGCCTTCATCCGCGACCCTCGTGGCCACTTCACCCACGCAAAGTCAGTTCTCACCACGTGCCGGGCAACAAACGGTCCACACAGAGCCGTGACAAGGACCTGCTACACACCCCCGACGTCGTCAACGGCAGCGTCTTCGGAGAGACATATCTGGTGGAATGCCTGCTAGTGATGCAGGAGATGTTACCTCAATGCCGATGGAGGGTACACCAAGTGCTGCCAGCTTCAGCAGTGCAAGTGCGAGCGCCAGTCCTGCGGCAATGGCCATGAACGGACAGAATAGCGCCAAACGGAAATGGCAGCATGCACCAGCTGCTGTGGCGGCCACTTTTGACATTGATGCGATTATCTCCAGCTTCATGTCCAACCAGCAACCACGAGATGGCCGGAGCATTCAAGTCCTGCCCAGTCCAGACAACCCGCAGCAAGCAACGGACCCCAACCAGCAGCAACACCACAAGCGACACCCAACCACACGCAGGATCCCCTGGCCTTCAACAGCGACCACAATCGTCAACCAGCCATGCAGCCGGCCGGCCATCGTATACAGAGCACTTTTTGCCCTCACAGGGCATGGCGGCTGCGTATCCTTCGCGCGTCACCAGCGCAACAGCACCCACGCCAGCCGCCATGCATACACCGCACACAGTGCCCTCAACTAGCGGACACTACCCTCTCCCATCTCCAACAGCAACACCAGCGGGCGGAGGGCCCTGGTTTTTCAACCGTCAGGACCGCCGCCAGCACCACCTGGCATGTGCCGTTTGCTTACCACAATGCCATGCTGCAACCGCAACCATCTGTGGCCTCGCCACGCTTTACCTGGCTATCCTAGCGCCCAGCTGCCAAATCGGCTACCCATGGCCAACGACGATACACAACAGGACAATGGCAGCCGCCAACGAGTGGTCCAGACCAAAACATTCTCCATGCACCGCCAACAACATGCCCATTGCGGAGCAGAACTTGCTGTTTGGATTCAATAGGCTCCGTGCTGGACGGTGTTGGGAGTGGGAGTTTGATGAGAGGCCATACTGAGACTATTTTATGCGTAAAGAGTACCCCATACTCTTGTAAGACTACGAATAAGGGATTGTAAGATGTTTTGCGAGGGGACAAATTGAGAGGCTATTGGCTGTGCGAATAGGAGCGCAAAGCCACCAAAATTACAATATTTTCACTGTTGCAACCCGCCGCTATCACGTGCTTTACCCCCGCTACGATTACCCCTGAATGTGCCTCCAAATCAAAACAAACATCCATGTACAATGCACAGGCAGCAGTATGCAAGCTGCATCCTTCATATGCATCCCATGGTTCAGGCAGCCAGGTTGAAGTAGGGAGCACTACGCAACAATATCAGTCAGCACAAACTGCCTCAATTCAGGCTCTCGGCCAGGCTACCCTTGTCCAGGCGCACCAATTTACTGAGCTGAAGGGCTACTGAGGAAAGGAACGAATTTCACGATCAAATTCGCGTCAGGTGCGAATTGGCAGCACACCGTCTGACACAATGGCCACACTTTCCGCAGTCAACCAGGCCTGCCCAGCTCATTGGAAACGCCTTTCCAGCGCTCATCCTTGAGCGCATCTGCCACTTTGTCGACGACGAAGGGCGACACCAAGACGAGCAAATGGCGCAAATAGGCGCAGCCTCTGGGCCGCTGTCACTCGGCCAGCCGGCGGTGCGCCACCGCCACGAAGTGTGCAAAGCTTTCTGCCAGAATCCACGTTCGCCTTCTGCGAACCGCGACTCGGTCGAGAGCACCGTCCAGAAGCTGCTCGACAACTTGGGCAGCCGCGCCGTACATGTCCGGCGGCTGCGCGTGTCCGGCGGCACAACCAAGGAAAAGCGGCCGAGCATCGGCGACTCACGGGCGAGATCTTGCCGGCCAACTACGAGTCCGGCCGGGGCGGGGCGAGCCGGTGGCGCGAGGTGCGCAATGAGGAGGCCGGGCCAGGACTCAGCGACGACCCGGACGATCCACTGGGCCGGGTGTCTACGATGGCCACGACGTGCGTGAGGTGTTTGGCTACGGCTCGAGTGGGGACGGGGCAGGTGTGCACGTCTTTTGCCAGCCGCGGTGGGCACGCAATCCACTGGCTGGAGCAGGTCGTTGTACGGCGCGGTGCACGACTACGACACCATGAACATGACGCTCAACAAGGACCCTGTGTGGGACCCCGTGGCCCTGCTAATTAGCAAGTTGCCGGGCCTGCACGATTTTGGTCTGGGACTTGCTATTCGTGGCGTGCCGATGCCATCCTGGGGGCGGTGCACGCGGCGCCGCCATTCTTGCGGCTGCATGTCCATGACTTGTGCCCCTGCACAGCCTGACGCAGTACACTCACCAACACAAAGCAGTCGCCCATTTCGGCCGGCGAGTACGCGCTGGTGACTTCACCGCGCTTGGTGAGTATAGTGGGCCTTTGTGGGAGCGCCGGCTGCTCATGGTCGCGTGTTAACTACACGTCCGAGGCAATCCTCGAGATGATGCGCGGCTTGGCGCCCCAGCCTGCGGCACGTGTGGCTCGGCGAGATTGCGCCGCACTCGTCTTTGGCGGTGCCGGCGACGGCTGGGGCGGTGATGACGAAGACGGCGACGATGACGACGAAGTTGAGGGGAATAACCCTGGCCTTGACGTCTTGGCTGCGGCATTGGCTGACGAGCTGCCCAAGTGGCAGGGATTTTTCAACGAGATGAGTATGAAGACGCCAAGACGGAAGTCGTTCAGAACACGTCAAAACACACCTCCCTCTCAAGTCTCGTTCTCTGGCGCGATCTGACGGTGCGCACGCTCGGCAACATCCTCGGCCGCCCGGCATCGACGTGTCGTTTCTACGGCACCTTAACCATTGTCTGGCAGGGAGCGCGCGGTTCGGCGGCTTGTCAAAATTGCACGGGCTGGTCCGCTTAGCAGCCCTTGACCATTTCGCGCTTCTGCAGGCCGTGACGACGCGTGGATACAGCTGTCGCCTGACGACTACGAAGAGGGCGATTTTGACGATGGTGGCGATCTCTACGACGCCGAGTACACACGGGCACTGGGCCACGGGCCGGGCTGGATCGAGACGACGCTCAACCTCGTGCTGTTCCGGCGGCTCCCTCTCGCTGAGCCACTTGCAATGGGCCCGGTGACCTTCGGCAAAAGCACGCTTTCGGTGCATCCTGAAGACGCACGGGCGCACGCTGCGGCACCTGGACTTGTCTACGATTGTCAAGTCAGTGTACGCCAATCTCCCCGACACCTGGGTTCACCTACATTGATCCATTGACGATCATGACGTACAAGCGACTTTCCCGCCCAGCTGCTCCAACCTCGAGGAGCTGCGGATCAACATGGCGGCGCTCCTTTGGAGACGCGGCCGAGGTTGATGTCTTATGAAACTCTCGGCCGCATGCCCCGGCTGGAGCGGCTATTTATCCGCCTGGTTTTACCGCATCGACTACGTACAGCCACGCATGACATCCGACGAAGAGCTGGTCGTCCGTCGCTACGGGGCACCACCTGGGGGCATACCGGTTCGAGGTCATGCAGGATGTGGTACAAGAACTGTGGCCATGGACGAGACGCTGGCGCGGGTCCATCTTTGATCTTTTGGAGCGGCGGCAGCAACAAGGACAATCGGCTGAGCCATCTGCGGCTGGACATTTCGCGGCAAGCAACGTTTACCGATATTGGCGTACGTGACTTTGCCTTTATGGACATGCTGCGATAATCTGGCGCGACCACAGACGGTGCGCTTGAACGCGGCAGGTGATGTCATCGTGAGGGAGACGAACCGCACTGCCACACGCAAGGCTGAGACGGCCTTTGCGAGCGAGGTCGACAAGGCGAAGAATTTCGGGCTCTCGCTTAGCAACTGTCTCGATGCGTTTCGTAATGTATGGCCCTCGACACAGGAGGAGGGTTGGTGGCACGAATGGAAGAGTCTTCCTCTGTATCGACGGGGACAGCTTGGCAGTGAAGAATAACGACACGAAAAACGACAATGTGGCAAGACACGAGAGACGTGTGTTAGGGTCGTAATATATTAAGGGTATATTACGTATAGTATGGACTATTTGGATCAAATTATTGCTTCTGTTTTTTTATCTCCAGGCCTGCTCCTGGCTCTTTTATCCCTTTTGCTCTTTTCTCTGCCAAGGCCGGTAACTGACAAGCGGTGACGGCACTCGTTTAAAAGACGGTGCCCTTGACCTGAGCGACCTTCTTGACGTTGATGTTCTTGATAAAGAACATCCAAGATGAACGACGTCGCCATGATGGCCGTGCCGGCAACAGCATGCGCTTCTGGGCGTATCCGTACGCCTCCTGGATACCAATGCGGATGGGGCTGCCCACCTCGAAGCTCAGCTGCATGTCGAGGTCCTGGTAGATATCCTCAATGTACTCCATGCCTTCGGCCGGCAGGTACAGCTCGAGCGCATGCTCAAAGGTGTTTGTCCAGATGGTGCCCGAGATGGTGTTGCCAACGGCGCCGCCGACGTTGCCGACAACATACAGCAAGGCAGGACAGCCGCAACGTGCTGGTGGTCGACCACGGCGAGAATGGCCAGCTGCTCAATCATGATGAAGATGGCGCGCCGCAAGGAGATGAAAAATTTGGCACATGACAATGTAGCCAATGTAGCCGTTGGGCGAGCGGAAAGTGGATCAATCAGGCCCATGCCCAGCATGTACAGAGGCACGGCAATGTACAGCAGGTACTTGAAGTAGCCCGTCTTGCGGATCAGGAAGCCCGTGCCCAGCAGCAGAATGCCCGAGAGCACGTCGAACGTGCTGGCGCACGTAGCCGGCCTCGGCCAGGGTCAGGTTGTTGACTACTTGCAGGAACGAGGTGAAGTAACTGGGCCCAGCAGTAGTACGAGATCTGGTAGGTAAGTCGATGAGGCAGGCGCCAATGACCGTGCGGTTGACCAGCAGGCCGATGTTAAGGAACGGCGTGGGCGCCAGCAGCCACTCGTGCAGGCCGAACAGCACGAGCACGACGAAGCCGACGACGATCATGGCGATAATGTAGCCCGTCTTCCAGCCGTTAGGGGCCGAGTCGGCGAGGGTAAAGGGCAGCAGGAAGAACCGTGAGGCCGCCCGCGAACAAGAAACACGCCGAGGATATCAAACTCGACGAGGTAGTGCCACACGTTCTGGGCCAGGGTGCGGCCGCTGGGCTCGCGGATCAGCAGGCCTGGCGCTTGGCCTTCAGCAGGTTGAGCTTGAGCACGGCAAACAGCGGGAGGGCGACAACGGGCAGGATAATGCAAAACGTGCCGAAGCCCCAGCGCCAGGAGATGTTGTAGTAGAAATCATCAGACGCCTTGGGACCCGCGAAAGCCGTGATAATGTACGGCGATGACGTAAAACGCGTATGCCAGCGCACGCGACTTGAGCTTGGACACGTCGGCCGTGATCACGTCGATGCTGTACGTCATGCCGCCGAAACCGATCGAGTAAAAGACCTGCGCGGCGCAGTACGTCGACAGGCTGTTGCTGCTAGCCATGAGGACCAGGCCGAGCGTGGCAAAGAAGATCATGAGCGCGAAACCCTCGGCGCGGCCCCACATGTCGAGCATCTTGGCCAACGGGATGTAGATGGCGGCCGTCATGGCATTAGACACGATGCCAATGACGGTCAGCAGCGAGTGCGATTCAAAAGGCGGACGTGACGTAGGGCGTCAGGTTATAGAGGATCGAGGCTTGGAAGGCGTTGACAAAGTACAACAAAAACATGAGGATAAAGACGGCAACCAGCGACGTCTTGCTCCACGTCAGCGCCACGGCCTCGACGGCCTGGACACCGTGCTGAGCGTCAGCAGTGGGCAGGTCGGCAGCGTCTTTGTCGGGCAGCTCGCCGGCCTCGAGGGCAGCGTCGTGGGCGGGAGCAGGCGCAATACCAGCCTCGGCATCGCCAGCCGTCTTCGGTTCACCCACAGCAGCCATGTTGACCGACGTGGACGTGGCCTGCGCGGCCGTCTCGTCGTCAGCCGTGATCGGCGTCTTGCTGAACCGGAACTTGGGAAGGCCCATGATGGCGGTTGAAGGGACACAAAATTATAATGGAAGAGAAAAGAAGGACGCGGATGGAGTTTGAGAGCCGGCAAAAGGAAGCAGCATTCTCAGCATCAAGAGGAGAGACGTGGCCTCTTATATGCGGGATTCGTCAAGAGTCTTGGGAGGCACGGGCTACAGGGGGTGGGGAGGGACTACGAGGAACTACGAGGTAATACCGTACTTGTAGACATGACAGGAACGCCAAGTATAAACACGCGGTTGACACGCGGTGCGACTGACAAAGAACGAAGCTGTGGGAAAACATGAATACAACACGACAGCTTCGGAACACAATGAATAGTCGACTAACATGTATTACTCCAACAGGTCGAGACCCGTCTAGAAGTGGAGTCTGTTCCAAGGAAAGGAGCCAAAGGTCGGAGAAGAGAAAAGACTTCCCGGACCTGTGGCTTGGCATTCGTGTGGCGTTCCACTCGACCCTCCTCTCGACCTGCACCAGGCCTCACCATTGACACCATCTATGCTATCACTATCCATCTATGCTATCAGATAAGATTAGATGGGTTCCGTGAAATATGTATCTCCTACTATTCATTCCGCTTGCAAATACTTCATTTCAGCCGCCAAGGTCTCGTTCACATCCACTGTTGCGCTCCACCAATCGCCATCGTGGGCAAGGGAACGGTAGTTGGCTTGGCATTTAAGCATAAGCGGACCCGTCTGGGTGCTTGGGATTACAGGGGTGTGGTGGGTGGAGAAGGACGCGGGTCAAGTGAAAAGGAAAAGAAATCGAGCAAAGAACCCAAGCAGAAATAAGAAAATGACAGAACGAGAAAATTTAGAGACCTTGACAACGACAAGGTGATGGGTGGCATGTGTCGGTTGGCAGTGGCCAGACCTGGTAGGCGGGAGAGCAATGACAGCTCGCGAGTGGCCAGGCCATGTGCCGCGCGTCTCTTTGCCTTTCTAGTAACTTTCGCATATTGATTTTCGGGCTCTCCCTGTGCCGTGGAGCACAAAAAAATCAACTCGATCGAAGGTCCGTCTGTACAAGTGAATACATGAAAAGTTTGTTGTTTGAATTCCATACTGCAAGCTATTATCAGATGTGGACGGAAACAGAGCACACAAGAATCTAACGATACCAAGACAACCAAGACAATTAAGAACACCAAGACAGACCGAGGCGACCAAGACAACTTTACCGTGTGCAAATCAGTAGCCAAGTTTCTCTCTGTAGTCTTGTTTTGTCAGTCCATGGATCCGCCCACATGCTACAGAATGGCCTACCGGGCTGCCGTTCGTTCAAGGGGTGACTCGAGCGATTTTATGAAAATTGTGGACCGAGTTGTCCTATTGATATTGAAAACCCCAAAGTTATTTATTGTCTTGGCTACAAACGGGGGAAATGCTGTGGCAAAAAAAAAAAAAAAAAAAAAAAAAAAAAAAAAAAAAAAGAAAGAGAAAACAGATACCCTGTAGGAAGACGTGCGCGTGCTCAAGAGGCCATCATCAAACTGACTTGAGCACAATATAATTTTCTTTTGGGCATCACCATACTGGCAGAAGGAGTACATGTACAACCAAATATGCAAGCAGCCTATCGTGAGACGTCAGTGGGTCGATTTTGACTACATGTGCAGAAAATAATACACGGAGTGCATGTGGCTGCATGCTGGGAAAGGAGAAGGACAAATGACAGAGGAGCGAGGAAGATGTGGGAATTGAAAAACGCAAGGCAAATCGGGCATAAAAAAAGCAAAGAAAAAGAGTGAAAGCAAGTTGTGAAAGACGGAGAAATAGCAGGCTACTCCGTCCCTAAGCCTTGCCGGTGCCTTATTAGCTAAATTTTACTTATACGTAAAGGAGGAGATATGGACTACAAAGAGGGCCGCAAGGAATCGAGAGGAACTGATGTTGGGTGAGTGTGTATGCCGGAATGGTGACAAGTGCTTTGAAGAGAGGCAAAGGCCCAGACAATGCCGATGTCGGTTAGTCTACGGTAGTTAGTCTACGGTAGTGTATGCCAGAGCAAAAAAAAAACAATGAAGGATAGGAGATGAAAGAAGAAAAGAAAAAATAAAAGGGAGAACTACGAAGTGGAGTGACAGAAGAACGAAAATTAGCGGTGCGAGTGCAAACGCGTGTTTGAGAGGCTCGGGGTGGGCGGCAAGGCGAGAGGACGTGCAGGGCACCCGAATAGGCAATGGGCATTTGATGGGCATTTGATGGGCATTCAATATGAGCTTTTCACACAACGAAAAGACTGAGCTGCACTCATTTTTTTGACGATGATTGTTAATAGCTTTGTCACGTTTGTCTACCTTGTTCGGTTTTCTCTTCGATAAACGGCAGGCAATCTTACTCGAGTTTGGGTTGAAGCAGTTCGCCAAGACGAAAAAGAAAGTCATGACAGGCAACGGAGCGTTCTTGGCCGCTGCCTTAGTCGCGGGCATTTACGTAAATTGGCAGCAGGAGAAGAGAGGTGGTGTTGTTGGCTTCCAAAGGCCGTCTCCAATACTCACTGTTCGTCTTTTATGCCCGTCTTTCGCATTTCGCCTCCGGTGCAACAGTTGCCCTCTGGGCTCTGCATTATTATCTGATGGATCGTTTGATGAAGTGGCAAGGTATAGTGGACGTGTGTTAGTGCTGTGGTTTTCTCTGAAAGGACTTCCCACCTCGGCGTATTGTGCCAGCTGTTGCATCAAATCATGATATTCTGGTATTCATCCTAGTCCTCTCTATGTGGCTATTCCAGCTCATCTTCGACACTAGAAAACCTTGCCAGGTCAAACTCGCCATCGGCATTCTTCTCCACGACGCCCTTCTCCGTCACAATCACGTCAATCAGGTCGTGCGGCGTCACGTCAAAGGCCGGGTTCCACACATCGATGCGCTGATCTGCCGTAGCCACGCGGGCCGTCGTGGACGTGTCAACCACACCATCGACCACCACGGGGCCCGAGATCTGCGTCAGCTCCTCCCGCTTGCGCTCCTCAATCTTGATCTGCGCACCTGTCGGCGTCTGCAGGTCGATGCTCGTCGTCGGCGCCGCCACGACAAACTTGATCCCGTGGTACCGTGCCAGCACAGCCAGCTGGTATGTACCAATTTTGTTGGCTGTATCGCCGTTGCGCACGACGCGGTCGGCGCCGACAATGACGGCAGCAATGTTGTAGGCGCCCTTCTTGAGATGAAACAAAGCCGCGGCCATGGAGTCCGTGATGAGCGTCGCGGGAATCTGCTCGTAGACCAGCTCAAACGCCGTCAGGCGGCTGCCCTGGTTGTATGGCCGCGTCTCTGTGCAGAAAGCGTGCTTCAGGGCTTTGCGCTCGTGCAGCGACCGGATAATGCCTAGGGCAGTGCCATGGCCTGACGTGGCGAGCGAGCCCGTGTTGCAGTGGGTGAGGACAGAAATGGGGGCCGGCGCCGCCGTCGACGAGGCAGCACCCACCAGCCAGTCCGCACCGTGGCCGCCAATGGCCAGGTTTGACTCGAGGTCACGCTCCAGAATGGCTTCCGCCTCGGCCACGTAGACATCGACAACGGCAGCCGCCGAGCCGTCCACGCTGCGGATCGTCTTCTTTAGGAGGGCAATGGCGTTGCCCAGGTCCACAGCCGTGGGCCGGCTCTCGTACAAGTAATCGAGACGGCCGTCAATGTAGGTAACAGCCTCGGCGGCAGTGCTGCCAACCTGTGCCTGGCCCAGCTCGACGGCAAGCGCCAGGGCCGCAACAATGGCAATGGCTGGGGCGCCACGCACACGCATCGACCGAATGCAGTCAAAGGCAGCCTCGCTCGTATGGACGGCGTCGTAGTGGTGCTCGTGCGGCAGCCGCAGCTGGTCCAGCACATCGAGCGAGCCGCGCGTGTAGCGGATGGCCTGGAGGGACATTGTGTCGAGGGTCGTTTGTCGGGGGAAAGGCGGTGGAGGATCGATAGGGGAGGGCGGGCGTTGTCGAGATTAGATGTGAAGGACACAGAGATGCGAGTTCTATATAAGCTTTCCAGAGCGAGAAAGGGAAGGAGCAAAAAGGAACTGGACGGTCTTGTCTCTCGCTCCTTCTCTTCTTTGTCGCCTTCGAGGCGCAAAATGCTGCCATCAACAAATTCTGCCGTGCCCCGCTGTAAGCTGGTGGGCTACTGCCTCCCAAAGTGCGCTGTCGTCCAATTGGTTCCTCATGTGCGCTCTGACCGCCTTCCCCTTTCAGACGCTACCCCAAAGCGCCAACACGCGCCCCATTGAGGAAAGCTGGCCCGTGTGCCTAGGAGGCAAAGCTCCCCTGAACTGAAACGGGCAACTACGAGCCTCTTAAGCTTTCCACGACAGCTTCGTTCGCGATGCCTCATGTCTCTTGACGAGCCACCACAACACCCACTAATTCACATCACCTCGCCCCTCACCCACCATGGAGCCGTTCTCCACATCCAAGGTGTCGGTCGAGTTCCACGATCCGCACGGCCTGTACCGGTTGCTGGCGCCTGGCCTGGCTGCCCGGCTTCCCCTGCGACATCTGCACTGGCAATCGCACTCAGGGCCTCTGCGGTCCATTGACACGCTGCATGTCGAGCTAGTGTCCGCCGACGCGAACACAGCGGCTCCGCCAGCCACACTTACACCCTCTCCGTCCTCTCGGAAGCTCTCCGAAGCAACAGCTACCGACGACGGCTTCCACACCGCCACCGTGGGCCGCGCCGGTTCCCTCGAATCTGTCTCGACAAATCCTCCTTCGGCTGCAAATGCTTCCACAGCCGTTCCCTCCCGCCGCCACCAGATCCCCGGCCTGCGCCGTACACCGTACCTCAAGCTGCTGCTTGTGCGCTGCGACGACACCGAGACCTACAAGGCGCAAACGCGCGCCGAGATCAAGGACTGGATCAAGAAGAACACGACGCCCGAGAAGAGCAGCAGCAGCAGCAAGAAGACGCCCGGCGTGCGCGAGAACCACGACGCTTTTGACTGGATGATTGTGCACATCGTGCTGCCCAACTCGCCCGCGTACAGCCAGCCGCGCACCAGCAAAGGCGGCGGCGACAGCAGCGACTCGGCCTCGGCGGCCAAATCTGCCACATCCCGCTGGGGCAAGAACACGTCCACCCTGCTCGAGAGATTGCGGTCCGACTTTAATGCAGAGCCCTCTTCAAAGACCGGCGGGGCCGTGGTCGACCGCGTGGCTCAGGTCCGCGTGGCCGTCAACGAGGTGCCCTACGACATGCTGCCCAAGATGGCGCCCACGACGGGCACAGTGCCCACGCCAGGCATCTCGACCAGCGAGAATGAGGCAGCCTGGGTGGATGTTGTTGACAAGCTCAAGAGCCGCATCCTGGCGAGCTTCGATGTGCGCGTGTCGCAGTACGAAGATGACATTCGCGAAAAGGACGTGCAGCGGACACTGCCCGGCTGGAACTTTTGCACCTTTTTCATCCTCAAAGAGGGTCTGGCCCGTGGTTTTGAGAGCGTCGGTCTTGTGGAGGACGCGCTCGTGGGCTACGACGAGCTGAGCGTGGGACTGGATACTGTCCTCCAGGAGCAGGCCTCCTTGGCAGGCAGCACACTGTTGCGGTTCACCGACGAGCTGAAAGAGGATGCCCAAAAGGCTCTCCAAGAAGACGCCAGCGACGACGACGAGACTGTCGACCTGCAGGCTGCCTCTGCCCACGAGCCAAAACCCCTCCACCATATGTTCCAATCAGCTCGACAAAAAGGCATACCGCGAGCTCATCCTTGCCAACAACGTCTCTGTCTTTGATTTTCGCTGTTACATCTTTGCCCGCCAGGTGGCCTTGCTGCTACGTCTCGGCAATGCCGCAGTCACACGCGACGAGCTCCTCAACAAGATGCAGGAACAGATCAGCACCGATGTTGTTCCATTACACCCGCCTTCCTCTGCCTCGGCCGCCCCCACGCCCGAAAACCTCGCCATGCTCGCCGAGATTTGTCGCCGGACCCTCGAGTTTGTGCCGGCCGTGTCCCAGGTCATACGCGAGGACCTGCTCTTTGCCCTCGCTGAAGACGACAAGCCGCTCTCCCCATCGTCACTCCAGCTCATTGACAACATGGTGGCCTCGTTTGCGTTTTCGATTGCCCAGCAGATCCTTGCGCAGACATCCACGCGCGCTCTGCCCATACCCCTCGCTATGGCGCAAACAGGGGATATCTCGGAACCAAAAGCCTCCATTCCCGAGCCCAAGACCATGATGCACCCCGCGCGCACATCATCACTGGACGTAAGAAGCCCTCAGGGCCGGCCACCGCCGAGCCCCGGCATCTTCCCAGGCCCCGGTCAGCCCCAGTCTGTTGATGATGCCGAGACTAGGTTCCTCAAGATGGGTCTGGAGGAGCTGGCCGCAAGGAGAGCCGATCTCTACCTGCTGTCACGCAACATTCTACAAAAGAGTGGCGAGAAGCGCGGATGGTCCGACGGGTGGTCTGCCGCACCCGTTGTTGACAGCGACGATATCGCGGGGATGGAGGATGTGAGTCTGGACGACGACCAGCCGACACCGGGGAAGCCAGGGCCCGAAGTGAACGCCAACCCTGTGCCTGCCGGCATCGACAACCTCTTGCTACGTACCGCTCTAGAGTCCCGCACCGGCTTCTTTAGGCTGTACGAAGCACTGACCGACAAAGCCGTGCGCCACTACACTGTGGCCGGCCATGGACACGCCGTCAAGGCTAATTTCGCGGACCTGGCTGTTCTCAAGTACCATCTGCAAGACTATGCCGCAGCCGTATACTACTTTTATGAGACAACACAATTCTTTGGCGAGAACAGCTGGGGCCTGCTGGAACTGTCCATGCTGCTGATGTGCGCACAGAGTCTCAAGGAGCTGGGCCGGCAGGATGAGTATGCCCGGTGGCTGCTCCAGTTCCTGACCAAGGCAGCAGACGTCGAGCGTCGGAGACGAGAGCAGCAGGTGGCCGCCTGTGGCAGGACATGCCAAGCAGACAGCCATATCATCCGTCCATGGCCGCCTCGCCGATCTACTCGAAGCGTCTTCATCCGTGCCTGAGATGCGTGTGCCTCTGGCCAGCTTCTTTCGTGCAGTCACCGTGGATGGCCCACCCTTGTTTGCCGATGGCCAGGACCGGTTCACCGTCACTCTGCAGTTGGACAGTCTTTTGGAGGAGCCTCTACCCGTGGACTCGGTCAAGGTACGCCTCACACAACCGTCGGCACGCGGTCCCCGTGAGATCTGGCTCGAGACGGACGGCAGCGAGAAGTGCACCATTAGGATGCGGCCGCAGCACCGTCCAGCTGCACAGCAACACCATTATCCCGGGGCTGTATGAGATTGACCAAGTGCGCATCACGCCAAAGGCCTTGCTATCTTCCACGACCGTCTGCCTACGTTTGGCCACGCCATCATCCACCGTAGCAACACCGTCCGCAGTTTCGTCTGCCATCCTCCCAAACCCACATATTAATTCTGTACCAGCGCTCTGACGCGCTCGACGTCCAGCTCTCCACGTCCAAGGACCTGCAGCTCGACAAGAACAACTTTTTGGAGCTGGCCCTGCTGACCGGATGGAACGACGTCCGGCATTGCGAGATGCGTATCCGGGCAGCCACTGGCGGTTTACGGCTAATAACGACCGAGTCCAAGGTGGTTGGGAGCACGCACACCTTTGCCAAGCCGTGGAGGGCGGCATCGTCTGCTTCGACAACGTGACCAGCAACACCACTCTCCGCATCTCCTTCCCCTTCTCCATCGAACAAGACGTGCTCGAGCTGTGTCTCAAGGTCGAGTCACGTACACGACGGCCCAACGGCACTTTCCTCTTTTTCCAAATCGCCATCCGTTAGCACCTCTCTCGCCCTGGGTGTCAATGTCCAGGACGTCTTCAAGCACGACGCGCTATTTTCGCGGTTCACTGTATCCACAGCGACAGCGAGTCCCCTGCGGGTTTTCCGCAGTGAGCTTCTAGAGTCGGACCTCTTCACCGCCCCATCTCGGCGGCGACATCAACGACGGCATTGACCACAGTACAAACCTGCCGTCGTCTTCCCTAAGCAACCCATCAGCCTCCTTTACCGAATTGCCCGCAAGCCCGCCTCACTCCAGGCATCCGCGTCGGCCAAAAAGGACGCCCAGCGCACAATGTACATCAAGCTGCCACTACAGCGTGTTTCCAGGATCAGCTGGATGTCGCCCTGGAAGCATCCTTGGGCGCATCCTTCCGTGCCAGTGCGGCCTGCAGCAGTTGCCAGCTAGCCGTTGCCTGCGTTCTGCGCCACGTACATGCCTCCCTCACACCATACGATCTGAAAAAGATGCCCTGCTTCACGAGATGCAGACGTCGGTGCTCGCCCATGTCCACTGGGCCAAGGAGTTTCCCGGACTAGTCACGCCGGCAGCTGACCTGGCGGCCGTTATTTACCGCGTGGCAGAAGCAGAACCCGGTGCTGTCCATCAGTGGCGACCCCAGCGCCCGACCGCTGCGCACAATCTTGATTCTGTTGACATTCCCAGCATCACGATCGTGCACACGGCCGACATTCAGCTGCAAGGGCCCTTTGGCTCTGCCGTTGCCGCCGACACGTTGAGGGTGAAGGGGGGGACGATGGGGATGGCACTGTCGGCATTCCCATCTTTTGCGTCAACCAGCTGCTGCCTGCACACTGCACCACCCCCCCCCCCCCCCCCCCCCCCCCCCCCCTCCCCGCTGGACACGCGTTTTGGGACTCGTCTGACGCATCCCCACAGACCTTTGAGTTCAGTTTTGAGGTCTCAGCACCCAATGACGCATGGCTTATTGGCGGTCGCCGCAAGGGCACTTTGTCATTCCGGCGCCGGACGACACAACAGATGGCACTGCTGCGGGTGCCGAAGAAGGCAACTATTGGGTCTCAGCTCGACGCCCGCTCTCGAGGCTGCTATCCTCTTATGTTGATCCCCACTGCGCGAAGGCCGGCTGCCGTAATCCCAGTGTGGAGATCCGCGAGGTCGTTTCCAGCAACCCCGACAGGCCACGATACGAGAAGCCCGGCCGGTGCGGCTCCTGATGCTCACCACTGCGAGACGGACTACCGCAACCCTCGGCGAGACAGTGCACGTAGTGGCGGACCGGACACGCCTACACTGAGTCTAGATGCGAGCGGGCCGGGCGGTGGACCGCTGGTGCTGGAGAGCGAGCGTGCGCGCGTTGATGGACGGATCATCGTGTGACAGATTTAATAAGACGCATATTTATATAGAATAGGACTCATGGACAAAGCTTTTGATTTTGCTTGTGCTCTTTATGGATAATTTGATATGACAAACAGTTTCAGATTCGATCTGGACTTTTATCGAGAGGCATTTTGATGCGAATGCCATTTTATTCTGCTTTTATATTTTTGGTATTCTTTTGACAGTATTCCTTACTAGAATATTTGTCGTTTCTATTTTGTTTCTTCATCACCCTTTTTCTAAAGATATTTTTTTTAAATATCGAAATAAAATGCAATATAATAAAATGGTGCACTTTGAAATTCTCCCCCAAAAAAGGAAAAAAATTCCTAAAACATAAAAAAGGCACTTGTCTCATCCGTTTTATAACTTGTGTTGGGTATAAAAATACAAGCGAAAAATTGACAGCCGATGGGAGTGAGATTTGAACTGACGCGACCGAAGCCATATGATTTCTAATCATACCCATTAGACCACTGGCATCCCACCTTGCTGTTGTTGACGAAACCGCGATTCCACTAGGGTTCAAGAATAAGCATAACAGGGTGTCCCTGCAGGTCCTGCACCCAATTGTAGTGGACGAAACAGCACTACATGCAGGGGACAAGGAGGATTGGATCATGTGGTGCACTCCCTTTGGTGCAGTGGAAAGAGAAGGGAGACCCGCTATCAGCGCACCGGTGCCATGAATGTGTCTGTGGCATGGAGTGCTATTGATTGCCTGTCGCTCTAACGAGCCCGAGTTGATATATCGAGACTGCCGGGCGTGCTAGACATTAGTGGCCCGACGTGTCCAGACTCCGTGTTTCCCCTACAGGGCCCATTGGTGCAATAGGGGAAAGCACCACAGGAGCGCCACGTAAAAGAGGCAGCAGCCCCAATGTTGCCAAAGAAAGGGAGCTCACAATCGAACGACTGAACGGGACAGCAAACGAACAACACAGAACAACGACAGAAAGTTGTGAAGACGCGACCGGATCGAGTTTTCACTTTCGTCACTTCCCTACCGACGACCTGCCATTTCTTTTTTAAACTTGCGATCGATCCTCGGACCTCCGAGCGCACTTTCACCGTCATCCTTCGACTCGTTTCTCTAAGCATCTGACGATCATCTCCACGACCCGTCCGTGAACATCCCGCGTCTGTGCAACCGGTTGCACTCTCCTTTTTCTCGGTCCTCTATTTCGCCGGCATCGCTCCGCTCTCCATATTTTTACAATGACCCGCCGGATGCGCATCGGCCTGCTGGCCACGGTGCCTTTCTGTTCCTCGGCGTGATCTACCTGTCGTTTGGCGGCAAGGCAGCGCCACCCCCTTTTCCTCGACAACGTCCTGCAGCATCAGACCAGCCTTTGGTGGCAGCATTACTAGCCTAGGCCTGACGGATAGCATCCTTTCTGGTGGTTCTATTGCGGCCGAAGCTGGAGAATGCCACAGCAAAGTACGTTATCTGGCCTCGCTGCGAGCGCAATCCCTTCTTTTGTGTTTACTTCGCTCGCGTGCCTTTCTTGTCCTCGCTTCACTCGATGTTCGCCTCCCTATCTAGACTGGCAACTGACATCTCTTTCCTCCCACAGAGCGGAGCTCGGCCGCGCTTCCTGGAAGCTCATGCATACCATGATGGCCCGCTTCCCCGACGCGCCCACCCCGACGACTCTCTCGCTCTCCAAACCTATATCCAGCTCTTTGCCCGCCTAATACCCTTGCGGTGACTGTGCCTCCCACTTCCAGCTGCTCCTCCAGGATACCCGCCCCAGACGTCCTCGCGCAACGCCCGCGCCGCTGGGCCTGCTACGTGCACAACGAGTCAACAAGCGCCTCAAGAAGGAGCTGTTTGACTGCAGCAAGATTGGCGACTTCTAACGACTGCGGCTGCGGTGAGGACGGCAAGAACGGCAAAAAGGGCACGGCAAAGGTGCCCACAACGCCCGAGAGCGGTTCTGGCTCCGGGAAGAACACAGAAGTCGACGAGTTTGGCGTTACAGTCGAGGTCGAGTCGGCACCGGCGCCGCGGCTAAGCTGGCAACGGACACAATGGGCGGTGAGGCGTCCATAAGCGGAAAAGGAAGAAGGGTAAGTTTTCGTTTGAAAAGAAGAAAAATCGTGAAAGGGGAAA